>JAPDHH010000268.1:92500-105000 GCA_032158285.1 Phytophthora sansomeana | reverse complement strand
TTTAACAGAGCACGACGCAGCGCCGTTCGGGGTGTAGTCCCGTACTAAGCTCCGCATACACGCCCCAGATCAATTTCAGTTCTACTAAAATTGAATCAATCCACCGACACAACAGCGCAAAACGCGCCGCAGCAGGCACCACCGACCACCACGCAGCCCGAAGACCACACGATAATAAGCATCCCGCCGCAGCAAACCTTCGCACCGCCGCCGACAGCGCGTTGTTAAGATACCTCGCAACGTCCGCTACACCGCCTCACTTTTCAGCAGATTGGTTTCGCTTTCGCACAAAAATACCCAGAGCAACGCCGTTCGCATCAATCGAAAATTATCCTCATGCCAATGGCATATGAATACTTTCTCAATTATCCGCTCGCACGAACGCCTTCCCGGGAAATCCCGAGAGTTAACGGCGCCGCACAAAAAATAGTTTGTCCCCCACACAAGTCCCAGAAACAGCAGAACTGCTCCCGCGAAGACCCATCCGGAAAACCACCAATTGCCCTACAGCAGTATAAACTGTCTCGCCTCCTAAAAGACGAAATAGCAGGAATTATTATTTTAAAAGTTTTGGTTACTTATTTTTAGGAGGTCGCGTACCACCCCAAAAAAACAAGAATTCGCAACGTTTGAATGTCACTTGCAACCGTTAGGCCGCTAATTATTTTTTTGAGATCGCTCGCCATCTCCAAAAAAAATTGTTAATGAATAATAAAGCTTCCGCAGGACTAATCATAGATTTCGCAACGTTTGAATGTCACTTGCGTCCGCTAGGCCGCTAATTATTTTTTTGAGAAGAGTGCAAGCCCAAAAAATATTTTGATGAATAGTAAAGCTTTCGCAGTATTAAGCATTGATTTCGCAACGTTTGTGTTGTCACTTGCGACTGTCAGGCCGCTAATTACTTTTTTGAGATCGCTCGCCATCTCCAAAAAAATAATGGGTGAAATAATTAACAAAGCTTTCACAATTAACTCTTTGAGATATCTCGCCATCTCCAAAAAATTAATGCAATCACAGTATTAATCACCTCGGTCAGAAAATGACAGGCGGCCGCTAAACTGGCCCATAAATGACTACTTTCCGAGATCTCTCTCCATCTCCAAAAAATAGGTGTGCTTTGAACTGTCACGTTCCTAGTTCAATAAATTGACAGAAATGGCCCGCCATTAGGCCTTATTCCCGGAAAACCGAAAATAGCTGTCCGAAAACAGCGTCTTGTAACTGCCAAGTTACATCCCCAAATTGGTTGATCCGTTTCATGACAGGTTGCCGTCCAACTGGCCACTTTTTTTCTATTCTTAGAAACCCACACGCCGTTCCTAAAAATAGTTGTTCTGTAACTGTCATGTCACTTCACAAATACATAGGAAATGGGGTATGCACTACCCTACTCGGATCCCGCGAAAGTGTAGATACATGCCGCTGCTAACGCAGAAATAAAAAATTAATTCATTAACAGGCGTAATAAATTCTGGTTTCATAGTGGAGTAAGTTCCCCTGGCTAGGGGGCGGGCCCCCATTTGGTCCCTTTCCGTCATTAATAAATTACTAACAAGGTATTTTACGAAAGAAAGTACGCATTTGGTGCGTACTTAGCTAAGTTCGCTTTTAGGTGCGTACTCGAAAGTGCCCATTTTGGACCACATTTGGGTACCGCCAGAAGGCTGTATACATTTTTCGCCAACATCCTTTTTTGACGTCCTGGAGCTTCCTAAGCACTAGGACTTGTGCTAAAGCAGTTCGCTCAACTCCTTCTAGAAGTCGAGAAATGGGCATTTTAGTGACCCAAAAGTGCCCTAAAAATGACCCATTTTCGGGGCCGGTTGGCGGGAAATCCGGGAAAAGTGCGTACTTAGCTAAAAATCGAAAGACGCCATTTGCGCGTCCCCCAGGCAACTTTACTATACCAAGATATTAAGGGGAAAGGTAGATATGGGTGTTTTTGAATTTTTCTCCATAGAACACAGGGGGTGTTGTCTAAGCGGTTGTGGAGTGAGAGAAGCCCCCGCTCGGCGTCCCGGCTATGTAAATATCTTCGGTCGGCCATAACTTTTTTTCGGCTGCGATTCACAAGGGGAGACTGGGACCATCGAAACCGCAGCGCTGCTGCGGTTCAGAATAGCTCGCGTCAACGGAAAATTACCAAATTTTGTGAGGTGTAGCTTAAAAAAACACGTTTTTTCACTTTTTGCAAAAACTACTGGGCCGATTCTAACCATCTTTAGAGCCCCCAAATGAGGAAGGGACGATGCACACGTGTGTATAAAAATCACTCGGATTATCGGAAATTTTTGTTTCAAAAGCGTACTTTTGGAAACATGGCGACCCAAGTGGTGACTATAAATTTGTCGTTACCCCGGGCCAAAATGGCACTTTTTCCGGCCCGGCGACCTGATCGAGCAATTTCTGTCCGTTGAAGTCGGTGCAGGCGTGTTCCCCGTGATGAGTAGTGCCTGCCGCTACCTCAGGGGTTGGTGAATCGGCTTCTGGGCGGCTCGGCAATGTCCGAAAGAGTGCACTTTTTTGGCTCGGATTTCGGGTATGAAGCGCGCGCAGCCACTAAAAATGCAATAACTCGACAACCACTTCGAATTGGCCGGAGCTGTTTTCAGGAGGATCTAGAGGAAGATCAGGGCTATCTGCGGCTATAACAGGGTTAGGCCAAAAATGTTTCTGGGAGCCGAGAACGGGGTTTCCGCGCGATTTTTTTGCCCTTTTTCGATTTCTTAAAACTTTGAACGCTTGTAGCGGAAAAAGTAGAGGTCCCCTGTATTTGGGAGTATGATATTCGTAATCAGCGTGAAATTTCCTATCGGAGTGTCCCGGCTCCGACCGCGAAAAACATATGTCGAAAAATGGGGTATGCTGTTTGAGAGGTTTCCAGAGACGGTACAGCTTTGGGAGTGGTATATTCGGAATCAGCGTGCAAAAACACGTCTAGGTGCACCTTTTCCACTCGCATATTTTGACCTTCGAAATTTAATTATAAGATTTGACAGGGATACATAGTCGGGACGCAATCAACTCCTCCACCAATGGAATCAGCGCATGAAAGTACCCCTAGACCACCTGCGTCACCACGTCTATCTCACACCTACACCATACTTACTACAAGCTAAAACGTCTTAACTGTAATTATCGATTTTGAGGGGTGTGCATAGCAGTGGCGACTGACCCGGCTGCGCCACTCGATTCAGCACCCTTTTTTACCCCTAGAACAAGGCCGGGGTCGGGCCCAACCGACCTCTGGACCATACGAAAATTCAGTCAATACGTTTGTTAACAAAAATGTACTACAAAAAGTATACCAACCGCAATGGCCGATTCGACGTCACCCACCCGGGTGCTACCCGAGGCGGTAGCTGCTTAACTTCGCTGAGCGAACTCAAGCAGTTACCACTCGGCTAGCATGCACGGAGCGAATCCGGCCGATTTCGGCCTAATGTTATACATGTAAAACCCGGGTTAAACGTGTTAGAGTGCATTTTAACACTACAGGATGCATGTGGACACCCACCAATACGTCCAGAAGGACACCCAGCCGCCAAAACGTCCACACCACCCGTCCCCCGAGCAATGGGTGGTGGTCCGTGGCCGCCGACCTGCCAACCAGCATAAACCTACCAAAAAAGGTAGACAGCACCCGGACTTCCCCGGTGGTCACCCACCCGAGTACTACCCGAGCTTGAGGCTGCTTAACTTCGCAGAGAACTAAGTTACATTACACTTTATCCTGCATTTTGCCTAACTACTATAAGTTGCTGGTTGTACGCTAACTATAGTAAAATGAAAGTAATAAATCGGAAAGAACACGGAACCGAACCACATGGTCGGGCATCATACAAACTCCAAGTATAGTGAAATCAAGGTGCAACCCCAAAAGTCACGTCTTGTCGTCGAAAATTTCAGGTCCGAGTGGCTCAGTGGTTTGTAGACCGCTTTGCCATGCCAGAGGTCGTGGGTTCGATCCCCGCTCGCGACAATTCCCTCATTCTCTGGCTCAGGTGGTGATGCATGAAAAATTAGGGGACTTGATAATTCGAATCGGCTCTTGTCAGTAAACTGGTTGCTTGCAGTAACACTTCGGTGCTGTAGTGAAGAAACCGTTACACCACCCAATCAGACGCTCGGCGGTATGCGAAACTCCCCTTAAAGGAGGAGCCAATTTAGTCTGGTGATGTCCCTTCCCTCGGGGGCGGTACGGTAACAGGGGGTGTCGGAAGGCACGGCGGATCGCTAACGTCGTGACTGGAAGGCATCGCATACCCTGTGCAAGTGTGTGACGTGGATCG
The DNA here is from genome assembly GCA_032158285.1 of Phytophthora sansomeana. Taxonomy (NCBI): domain Eukaryota; phylum Oomycota; class Peronosporomycetes; order Peronosporales; family Peronosporaceae; genus Phytophthora; species Phytophthora sansomeana. The sequence goes on along the minus strand of JAPDHH010000268.1, from coordinate 100,705 downwards.
GGTTCCCCGTGGCTTCAAACGGACGCAATAGTAAACCAGCTTCGACGAATAAGAGTCCGAGAATCGAGTAAAGAAATTGAGTAAAACTCAAAACTCAAAAAGCCTCCAGTCCGAAAAAGGCTGGGTGTAAAGCAGTAAGACCTCCAGCCTAGCAATAGGCTGGGGGTCATTTCACGTTGGTTCCAGCCGCCTAGATTCCCAGGCGGCGTAACGCATTCCCATTCTTGACCGTCGGAGTGGGGGGCTCAGGGGGAAAGTTTGTGGGTAGTCTTAAGCAGTGAAGCATGCGCTGCAGGTACCAGGGTAGCCTTAAGAAATTAATAGCAGCCCGTGAGGCACCGCCCCGTTGCCTCGTAGTTATACTCCGTTTTCCTCGACTTCGGCCTCTTCGTTACAGGTTTCTTGGGTTCCTGGCGTCGGGACTGGCAGGGACTCCAACAGTCGCAGAAGCTGTCGACGCTGTAAGCCGGAATGGCTCACATTTTTTAACAGGAGTTCTTGGTAGTACCGGTCAAGGTGGAGTTTAACAACAGCCTTAACTCGCACTTGGACTTCAATCAAATTCGGCTCAAAAGAGTGAAAGCGCAAGTCATTCCGGTGCATCCACAAACAGCGGAAAATTACTGCGCGAACCACGTGAAGCACCAAAAAGAGGCTGTAGCCGTACCGAGCCTTAGCCGCGAAAGTTGGCTGAAGCTTGAAAAACAGGAGGGTTTCCCACTCAAGGCTGTTGTTAAAAAAATCCGTGAAAGCAGTGAGCCATTCTTCCCATACTGCTGCTGCAAAGGGGCAATACCAGAAAAGGTGTTGGGGCCTTTCCAGTACGTCACACCCATGATGGCATTTACAGTGCATATCGGGGCGGTGTTGGAAACGATAGCCGAGATAGAGAGCATTGTGTTGGAGCCGGTAAAGTAGGTCAGCGTAAACTGGCAGTAAGTGCTTCCCAGTCTTGAGGTCCCTTAGCCACATCGTGTCGTCAGGCTTGGATTCCACTCCCATATGATGGAGGTCCAGTTCAGGCACTTTGTACTCTGTGAGAAACATACGAATGCGAGCCACAGTTAGCTCGGCGAGTTCGAAGTCTCCAAAGATCCAGGCTTGCCTTGCACAGAAAAAATTGGGGGCTTGCTGGGGCCCAACAGGTAAAGCCTTGATCGGGTTTAATACGCAGCCAGCTTTGCCCAGAAAATCAGTACAGGAGCGAATACTGGAGATTCTGCCTTGCGCGAAGCCTCGTAGAAAATCAGATAACCGTTGCGCTGTAATAGGCAGCGTACAGCCCTGCAGTAAATCAACCGGCCGTAATAAACCTTGAGCTAAGAAGACCGAGATCATATCCAGCGGCGAGGCGACTTGGACCAGTGTGTAACCACGGTATTTATAGGCGATATCCACATTGTGTAATAGTGGAGTAGTGAGCTTATCAAACAGAGTTGACGAGCGAACTGCCTTGGGCCTGAGTCGAGTGTGCCAGGTATAAAGCACAGCGTGCCAATATGGACCAAGCAAAGACCAGGTACACTTTCTCCGAGATACTGGGTGATCGGGGCTGGAGGAAACTGGTGCAAACAGGATATCGAAGTCCGCGCCCCAGGGATTCATGGCCTGATTAAACAGCTCAATTATCGGCTCCGCCCAAGAAGGAATATTCGTATTCGGGGGGCTCTTGCAGCGACGATCACTTTGCATAGCATGTGGAGCTGGAGACCGTTAACCATATCCATCACTGGTGTAAGGCCCAGCCCGCCTTGGTCTGGGGGAAGATACCACCACGCTGGAGGTAGCGCATTGGAGAGTTTAAAGCGACGAAGAAATCGTGCCGTTAACGTCTCCACATGTTCTTGAAACCCAGACTTAGGCGCCCGGCAGACACTCACAGAGTACCATAAGACGGGTAGTATAACTTGCTTGAGAATCACTACTTGCCCTTTAAGGGTCCTAGCACGGTGGAGCCAAAGGGAACAGCGAGTCTCCATTTCAACCAGGAGATGCTTCAGGCGATCTGTGTCACTGAGGGTAGGCCCATAAAGAACACCGAGCAATTTAGTGTGTTCGGTATTACCCACGACCTCAATACCCAATTGGAGTAAGTCTTGGCGTAAAGCTTCCGTGTCGCTAGACCAAGGTTTAAACGGTAGGATCACCGTTTTATCCTTGTTAAGCCGCATCCCAGTAGCCTTGCAAAATTCTTCCACAATGTTCAGGAAGGCCGACGTATGGCGGAGATCATGAAGCAACCCGGTACAGTCATCAGCGAAGCTAATAACCGTGTGAGGGGATGATCCACTGCGAAGTCCGTAGTCTGCAGACTTGGCCCGAAGGAGGTTGAGTAAAGGCTCAATAAAGAGCACGAAAAGCGCTGGCGAGAGCGGGTCTCCTTGCCGTACTCCAGCACCTAGTTCGAACGGTGCTAATGGGCGCCCGTTAAACATTAGGGAGACTAGAGTACCCGGAAATATTACCCGTATCCACTTGCGGAAGGTGTCTCCAAAGCCATAGTGCATAAGCACCATATCGAGTGCTTCCCAGAGAACACTGTCAAAAGCCTTAGCAAAATCCAGTAGGACAGCCCCCGCCGGCGAGTCCTTATCAGCGTACAGCTGCTGGAGTGCTTGGAACCGGAGGTGAGCGTGGCGGATATCCCTCCCAGGAACAAACCCATATTGATCTGTATGAAGAAGGCAGCCTAATATTGTCCCGAGCCTGTAGGCTAGAATTTTAGGCCCCAGCTTGGCATCCACATTGAGGAGAGAGATTGGCCGGTAGTTGCTAGGCAGTTTACGGTCTCCCTTCTTGTACAGCAGCGAGATTTGAGCCCGCCGCTGGAACTTCGTCATTTTCCCCCGTTGAAACTGGGCCGCGTAAATCACCTCCATGATACGGCTCCACAGCGGTATATCGACTTTGTAATACGCCAGAGGTAAACCGTCAGGACCCGGAGTCTTCCCAGCGGCTGAAGCCATATATGCCCAATGGAATTCGTTCGCAGTAAACGGGCTGTCCAAGTAAGCCTGTTGTTCCGGGGTTAACCGAGTCTTGGTATGTTCGAGCAGCTTAGCCAGCTTAAGCTGGTCCCAGGCGGGTTTCCGATGCGCGAATTCCCTTGATGGCGAACAGAAAATGCTTGACCAGTATGAATTAAAGTCGGAGCAAGTTGACTCGAGTTCTTCTGCCGTGTCCACAGGAATGGGCGTCTTGTGGAGTACTTGGGGGGGCCGGAAGAAATAGTTGGAACACCTCTCGGAGGCTGTAAAGTCCGAAGCGAATTTCTGCGTAGCCGCAAAATCTCCTTGTTCGTCCAGCTTTACTTTGAGTTCGGCTTTAGCTGCTGAAATTTCAGCAGAAAAGTCGCCGTCTGGAGTCAGGGCTTGCTGGTGCTGGAGCTCGTTCACCCTAAGGTGGAGGTTTTCAATAGCGCGCTGACGAAAATTCTTTTTGGCGTGAAACAACTCTCGAAGAAAAATAGAGTCTTTGCGCTTGTGTTCGTCTAACAGGCAGCCAGGGTTGTAATCCTCCCAACTGGGGGCCCGAAGAGAGTCAGCAAGTTCTATCAATGAAGCTTGCAAATACTCTTGGGCTTCTGGAAGCTTGATAACCCATTCTGGGCATTTCCACGGTGCTCGTGACGGAGGCTTAAAACAGGAAGATCCGAGCCTGAAGGAAATCCCGTTGTGATCTCCAGTTCCCGAGCGTTTGCGGAAGTCGTGGAAAATATCTTGGAAAACACCGGTGTACAGCCTAGAGCTCAACAGGACATAGTCGATTCTGGAGCTGTCATTAGGGCTGGTAAATTCCCGCAGTTCAGGGTTCTGGAGGCGCCAGGGGTCTACCAAGTTTAAGGCGGACATCCATTGTAGCAGCTCTTCCTTTCCTCTGGTGCGGTTCCGGTCATCCGTACGGGCTTGGTCTAGTTCACTAGAGAGTACAGTATTGAGATCGCCCACCACAATGTGGTGAGACTCACTGTGTTCGTCATCTAAGTCTCTCGGAAGACTATCGAAAAATTGGGCCCGGAGGCCGGGGTTGGCGGGGGCATACACTACATGGATGTAGGTGTCCACCGAGTCCAAGGTGCCGCGCACCAGTAAGTACCTGGACAACGTGTCCAAATTACTAACATGGCGGAGCGTGACATTTTGGAGATTTTTAACAGGACAGGTAGGTGTGAGGAGTAACCCCACTCCAGCCTGTCCTGTATAAGTAGTCATGTGGTCTTGCGACCAAAAGCCGGAATTAAACCGCGAGGCTTTCATCCAGTTGTTCTTCACTCGCTTGAAATTTTTGTAGCACGTAAACTTCGTCTCTTGGAGCCCCACAATGTGGAAGTTGTTAGAGAGAAAATTCAGCGTGCGTTGTGAGACGTTATTAATACCATTCGCGTTAAGAGAGTACCCCCTTAGGGCCCACTGCACATTAGAGGTGAGCGGGTACAGTGACAGCCTCCTTGGTGGTCTGCTCCCGTAGGTAGTCAACAGTGGCGCGAAGGTCCGTGGGTAGCGGTCCGGTTAAGATTCGGTCCATTAAGGGCGACATAATAACCGCAGCCACTGTTTGGTCGTCCCACAGAAGCCACAGCGGGTGAGGTAGCGCTTTTGGCGCCTTGCGAATAACCGCACCAAGCTTGAATGGGTCCATGTAAATACTAGGAGCCAGGATGAACATCGCCAAATCAAATTCGGCTAGTTTGACTTGGGCCCAATAGTGCGTCTGGTCCGGGTAGAGAAGGCTCAAAATGGACTGATTGTCGAAGTCGGTTTTGTCAGGGTACAGACTCACAAACCGTGCGGCAACCGTATCTGCTTCAGGCGCGAGGCGGGTCTTGGTAGAGAGACCACGAAGAACAGCGTGCCCGAACGCCTTGGCTCGAAAGTGGCGGTAATTTCCTTCAGCATTCGTATCGAGGAGGACTCGGTGGAGACTGGGCTGGGATTGTATGCAGGCTAAAACTTGGTCAGGGTTGGAAGTTGATACAAAATCTCCCAAAAATGACTCAATAGCTTGGCAGAGTTCCGCTAGAGATAACTCCTCTACCGTGCCTTTGTAAGCTTGTCCGTTAAGCATGCTTTCTGCGATCGGGGCCAGCGCCACGTACGAGCTGATGGATCGAGGCGGGCTAGTTGTCTTATCCCAGAGAATGATATTGCTATCGGGAGGGATGGGACCACCCGTTCCCTCACTCAGCCATTCATAGGTGTTGAGTGAAGAAACGAGGGGGTATTCCTCTTGAGAGGGAGGCAAGACTTGCATTTCCGTTGCAGGCTCGGCAACAGGCCCAAGGGCGAGTTTTTTGGCCCGTAAGATTCGGATCGGCGTGAAGTCGGAGCCCTGGGAGGATCCAGTTGGAAATTTTGGAGGGGTTCCAGCTGGCCAGACGGAATCAGGACGAGCCACAACAGGAGGCTCGATATCGATCATCCCACTACCGGTGGATTCCCTGTCTGATTGATCCCCACTATGTGACTCACAATCAGCGTCAGAACTCGGATGGTAGCTGGATTCACTCTCGTTGTCGAAAACAGGCGGAATACTTTCCGTGTCTGCGGCGTTGGCACGTGGAGTTGTCGGCTTGGCCTGGCGTGCCGGCTTAGCCTTTTCGCGCAATTCCTTGATGAAAGGAGGGATGGTCTGGTTGAACGCACGCATCCGATGGTGGACTACCGTGTAGCCATGGTCGGTAAACCGGATCTGGCGGAGCGGTGTGCGATTGTCAATCATCACAGACGCCGGGGGTGTTTTTTGGTTAAAGTACACCCGTCGGCTTCGAGAGCGGAGTCCACCCACGACATGGGCCGGTGTGATGTACACTGGCGGTGTACCCTGGCGGGTAAACCAGTCATAAATGAGTCCGTCCGAGACATCATCCGGAAGTCGTTGAAGGTCCACATAGTACCAATGCGAGTACTTAGAGTACGTCTGGACTTTGAACTTGCGCCCACAAATGGTCACAGATTCTCCCCCCAGTTTAGTACAGACTTCGCGGTCAGTGCAGATGAAGCTGACACCTGCATTGCGTATGGTCTTGAAATCCCGGAGATGTTCTAGGCTTTTTGACCATAGAGGCGATTGAACCGTGGATCCGAGCGAGGTCATAATTTCAGTATCGGAAAAGGTGACCGTCAGTTCTCTGGCTGGAATCCACATTGGAAGGCAGAGTTCCGTCGAAACTTGTTGGGGCACGCCCGCAAGGGCGGCACACCTTTTGTCGAGAGAATCGCGTCCGGGGTCCATCATGGCAGCCTCAGCTTTTTCAAACACCGCATCAGTGGGCCTAGAAAATTCAGCTCGTGGGGCGGCGTTCTGCCAGGTTTGGCGCCATTTTTTATCCCGTTGAGGTCCAGTCATGATCCTCGGTGGGATGGGAAAAATCAGGCTCGGCGGAAATCAAGTCGAAGTAGGAAAAATTTCAGTTCAGAGGGAAATCCAGCTGGGATGGGAGGCACTAGTGGTCGTGCGGCTGGGAAGAGCGGAGAGGTTGCTGCTGCTGGCGAAGCCTGCAGCAAGCGAGCTCGAAGCTTTGGAAGGCAACGGGGATGCGGGTGCTACGTCTCTAGTGTCGCTAGGACACCTAAGCAAACGCTGGTCGAAAGGTACCTAAATACCCGGACACAGTGTAAGTGCAGCCTACTGGTGCGCGCTAAGCCCACTTCACTAAGCGGGACAAAGCTTTTCGGCGACCGCCTCCAGACCGTCCTAGCGTTCCGGGGAGCGTTTACGTTGGCCCTCTTACGAGTACCAAATCGCGCTACACGTATGTAGTTGAGGCAAACCCAGTCAGACTCCGAGGAGAATAGACTTAGCGCAAGACTCTAAACACACAGCAGGGATGAGCCCACAGTAAAACTGTAGGCGCCTAACAACTGTGTGGCTCGAGTGTTCGAAGCTTCGGGCGGGGGCTCGGCAGTCCGGAGTCGGAGGCGGAGCGTGGGCGGCTGGCTGGAAAAGTGGGGGAGCGAACTTGGGTTCGTCTCTGTCCACTTCGGGGGTAGCTGGCAAATTGCGGAATGCTTAACTTCGCAGAGCGAACGGGATACGGTGCTTTCAGCCTAAGATGGCCGTCTACAACAGACACTGCAAACCAACCATACTTGTCCCTGTCCACATGGACACTTTCGCACACACTTATGGAGTGACCCACACCACGCCCACACGTCACCTTCACAGCCAGGCAGTGCAGATAGCTCGCCGGCCCATATTCACCGAGCACTTCCAGGCCCTAATATAAAATCCGATACAAAAATTCAAAGTGACCATTTACATTCCCTGCACACACAGAGGCACTCCGGCATGCGACATGACACTTCCACGTACGCGCATACGCTTCCTCGACGTCATGGACACCTTCCTCCATGCCCAGGAAGCGCTCCGCTTAGGTACGACACTACACTGTCATATACAGACTGCGCTTCCGGCCGTCACTAACGGACACCTCCATATCCACGCCCACGCTTCCTGGACACCATGGACACCTTCCTCCATGCACAGCGAGTACTCCGCTTAGATACGACACTACACCTCCATATACAGACCGCTCTTCCGCCGTCACTTCCGGACACCTCCATATCCACGCCCGACACTACAGACATCATGGACACCTTCCTCCATGCACAGCGGACTCTCCGCTTAAGTACGACACCTACACCGCCATATCCAGCATGCGTTCCGTCCCGTCACCTTCCGTCACCTTCCACCTATTCACGCCCATCCACGCGCCGTCACCTTCCTCGCGCCTCCATATTCACCCGCACGCCGCCGCTTCCTCGCCGTCACCTTCGCCCATATTCGCCGCGCTTCCTCGCTCTTCCTGCCTGTTATTAATTCCGATACAAAAACGCCTCCAAACCGATACAATTAAAACAGCAAACAACTTGGGAATTTTTGCAAACGCTTTTGCTCGATTTAGCATACTTTATCCTAGTCTATTCTACGCTACTGCTGTCTACTGCCCTGTTACGCGGCCACACTAAAGTCTCCGAATTTGGCTTTGGCTAATCGGGAATCATTAGCCGTGGCACTTTGCGAAAAAAAATATTTTCACGCAAAGCGAGTTCGTTGCTGGCCCGCGCCGCCCTATTACAACTCCCATACTAAAGTCTCCGAATTTGGCTCGAAAAACAATAGCGCCGGCACTTGGCCGTTTGAAGCCGCAAGCAGACTTTGCTTACCAACACAACCGCATAACAGAAAATAAAAGGCAGCAAACCG
>JAPDHH010000268.1:75000-85000 GCA_032158285.1 Phytophthora sansomeana | reverse complement strand
AATAGTAAAGCTTTCGCAGTATTAAGCATTGATTTCGCAACGTTTGTGTTGTCACTTGCGACTGTCAGGCCGCTAATTACTTTTTTGAGATCGCTCGCCATCTCCAAAAAAATAATGGGTGAAATAATTAACAAAGCTTTCACAATTAACTCTTTGAGATATCTCGCCATCTCCAAAAAATTAATGCAATCACAGTATTAATCACCTCGGTCAGAAAATGACAGGCGGCCGCTAAACTGGCCCATAAATGACTACTTTCCGAGATCTCTCTCCATCTCCAAAAAATAGGTGTGCTTTGAACTGTCACGTTCCTAGTTCAATAAATTGACAGAAATGGCCCGCCATTAGGCCTTATTCCCGGAAAACCGAAAATAGCTGTCCGAAAACAGCGTCTTGTAACTGCCAAGTTACATCCCCAAATTGGTTGATCCGTTTCATGACAGGTTGCCGTCCAACTGGCCACTTTTTTCTATTCTTAGAAACCCACACGCCGTTCCTAAAAATAGTTGTTCTGTAACTGTCATGTCACTTCACAAATACATAGGAAATGGGGTATGCACTACCCTACTCGGATCCCGCGAAAGTGTAGATACATGCCGCTGCTAACGCAGAAATAAAAAATTAATTCATTAACAGGCGTAATAAATTCTGGTTTCATAGTGGAGTAAGTTCCCCTGGCTAGGGGGCGGGCCCCCATTTGGTCCCTTTCCGTCATTAATAAATTACTAACAAGGTATTTTACGAAAGAAAGTACGCATTTGGTGCGTACTTAGCTAAGTTCGCTTTTAGGTGCGTACTCGAAAGTGCCCATTTTGGACCACATTTGGGTACCGCCAGAAGGCTGTATACATTTTTCGCCAACATCCTTTTTTGACGTCCTGGAGCTTCCTAAGCACTAGGACTTGTGCTAAAGCAGTTCGCTCAACTCCTTCTAGAAGTCGAGAAATGGGCATTTTAGTGACCCAAAAGTGCCCTAAAAATGACCCATTTTCGGGGCCGGTTGGCGGGAAATCCGGGAAAAGTGCGTACTTAGCTAAAAATCGAAAGACGCCATTTGCGCGTCCCCCAGGCAACTTTACTATACCAAGATATTAAGGGGAAAGGTAGATATGGGTGTTTTTGAATTTTTCTCCATAGAACACAGGGGGTGTTGTCTAAGCGGTTGTGGAGTGAGAGAAGCCCCCGCTCGGCGTCCCGGCTATGTAAATATCTTCGGTCGGCCATAACTTTTTTTCGGCTGCGATTCACAAGGGGAGACTGGGACCATCGAAACCGCAGCGCTGCTGCGGTTCAGAATAGCTCGCGTCAACGGAAAATTACCAAATTTTGTGAGGTGTAGCTTAAAAAAACACGTTTTTTCACTTTTTGCAAAAACTACTGGGCCGATTCTAACCATCTTTAGAGCCCCCAAATGAGGAAGGGACGATGCACACGTGTGTATAAAAATCACTCGGATTATCGGAAATTTTTGTTTCAAAAGCGTACTTTTGGAAACATGGCGACCCAAGTGGTGACTATAAATTTGTCGTTACCCCGGGCCAAAATGGCACTTTTTCCGGCCCGGCGACCTGATCGAGCAATTTCTGTCCGTTGAAGTCGGTGCAGGCGTGTTCCCCGTGATGAGTAGTGCCTGCCGCTACCTCAGGGGTTGGTGAATCGGCTTCTGGGCGGCTCGGCAATGTCCGAAAGAGTGCACTTTTTTGGCTCGGATTTCGGGTATGAAGCGCGCGCAGCCACTAAAAATGCAATAACTCGACAACCACTTCGAATTGGCCGGAGCTGTTTTCAGGAGGATCTAGAGGAAGATCAGGGCTATCTGCGGCTATAACAGGGTTAGGCCAAAAATGTTTCTGGGAGCCGAGAACGGGGTTTCCGCGCGATTTTTTTGCCCTTTTTCGATTTCTTAAAACTTTGAACGCTTGTAGCGGAAAAAGTAGAGGTCCCCTGTATTTGGGAGTATGATATTCGTAATCAGCGTGAAATTTCCTATCGGAGTGTCCCGGCTCCGACCGCGAAAAACATATGTCGAAAAATGGGGTATGCTGTTTGAGAGGTTTCCAGAGACGGTACAGCTTTGGGAGTGGTATATTCGGAATCAGCGTGCAAAAACACGTCTAGGTGCACCTTTTCCACTCGCATATTTTGACCTTCGAAATTTAATTATAAGATTTGACAGGGATACATAGTCGGGACGCAATCAACTCCTCCACCAATGGAATCAGCGCATGAAAGTACCCCTAGACCACCTGCGTCACCACGTCTATCTCACACCTACACCATACTTACTACAAGCTAAAACGTCTTAACTGTAATTATCGATTTTGAGGGGTGTGCATAGCAGTGGCGACTGACCCGGCTGCGCCACTCGATTCAGCACCCTTTTTTACCCCTAGAACAAGGCCGGGGTCGGGCCCAACCGACCTCTGGACCATACGAAAATTCAGTCAATACGTTTGTTAACAAAAATGTACTACAAAAAGTATACCAACCGCAATGGCCGATTCGACGTCACCCACCCGGGTGCTACCCGAGGCGGTAGCTGCTTAACTTCGCTGAGCGAACTCAAGCAGTTACCACTCGGCTAGCATGCACGGAGCGAATCCGGCCGATTTCGGCCTAATGTTATACATGTAAAACCCGGGTTAAACGTGTTAGAGTGCATTTTAACACTACAGGATGCATGTGGACACCCACCAATACGTCCAGAAGGACACCCAGCCGCCAAAACGTCCACACCACCCGTCCCCCGAGCAATGGGTGGTGGTCCGTGGCCGCCGACCTGCCAACCAGCATAAACCTACCAAAAAAGGTAGACAGCACCCGGACTTCCCCGGTGGTCACCCACCCGAGTACTACCCGAGCTTGAGGCTGCTTAACTTCGCAGAGAACTAAGTTACATTACACTTTATCCTGCATTTTGCCTAACTACTATAAGTTGCTGGTTGTACGCTAACTATAGTAAAATGAAAGTAATAAATCGGAAAGAACACGGAACCGAACCACATGGTCGGGCATCATACAAACTCCAAGTATAGTGAAATCAAGGTGCAACCCCAAAAGTCACGTCTTGTCGTCGAAAATTTCAGGTCCGAGTGGCTCAGTGGTTTGTAGACCGCTTTGCCATGCCAGAGGTCGTGGGTTCGATCCCCGCTCGCGACAATTCCCTCATTCTCTGGCTCAGGTGGTGATGCATGAAAAATTAGGGGACTTGATAATTCGAATCGGCTCTTGTCAGTAAACTGGTTGCTTGCAGTAACACTTCGGTGCTGTAGTGAAGAAACCGTTACACCACCCAATCAGACGCTCGGCGGTATGCGAAACTCCCCTTAAAGGAGGAGCCAATTTAGTCTGGTGATGTCCCTTCCCTCGGGGGCGGTACGGTAACAGGGGGTGTCGGAAGGCACGGCGGATCGCTAACGTCGTGACTGGAAGGCATCGCATACCCTGTGCAAGTGTGTGACGTGGATCGGGTTCCCCGTGGCTTCAAACGGACGCAATAGTAAACCAGCTTCGACGAATAAGAGTCCGAGAATCGAGTAAAGAAATTGAGTAAAACTCAAAACTCAAAAAGCCTCCAGTCCGAAAAAGGCTGGGTGTAAAGCAGTAAGACCTCCAGCCTAGCAATAGGCTGGGGGTCATTTCACGTTGGTTCCAGCCGCCTAGATTCCCAGGCGGCGTAACGCATTCCCATTCTTGACCGTCGGAGTGGGGGGCTCAGGGGGAAAGTTTGTGGGTAGTCTTAAGCAGTGAAGCATGCGCTGCAGGTACCAGGGTAGCCTTAAGAAATTAATAGCAGCCCGTGAGGCACCGCCCCGTTGCCTCGTAGTTATACTCCGTTTTCCTCGACTTCGGCCTCTTCGTTACAGGTTTCTTGGGTTCCTGGCGTCGGGACTGGCAGGGACTCCAACAGTCGCAGAAGCTGTCGACGCTGTAAGCCGGAATGGCTCACATTTTTTAACAGGAGTTCTTGGTAGTACCGGTCAAGGTGGAGTTTAACAACAGCCTTAACTCGCACTTGGACTTCAATCAAATTCGGCTCAAAAGAGTGAAAGCGCAAGTCATTCCGGTGCATCCACAAACAGCGGAAAATTACTGCGCGAACCACGTGAAGCACCAAAAAGAGGCTGTAGCCGTACCGAGCCTTAGCCGCGAAAGTTGGCTGAAGCTTGAAAAACAGGAGGGTTTCCCACTCAAGGCTGTTGTTAAAAAAATCCGTGAAAGCAGTGAGCCATTCTTCCCATACTGCTGCTGCAAAGGGGCAATACCAGAAAAGGTGTTGGGGCCTTTCCAGTACGTCACACCCATGATGGCATTTACAGTGCATATCGGGGCGGTGTTGGAAACGATAGCCGAGATAGAGAGCATTGTGTTGGAGCCGGTAAAGTAGGTCAGCGTAAACTGGCAGTAAGTGCTTCCCAGTCTTGAGGTCCCTTAGCCACATCGTGTCGTCAGGCTTGGATTCCACTCCCATATGATGGAGGTCCAGTTCAGGCACTTTGTACTCTGTGAGAAACATACGAATGCGAGCCACAGTTAGCTCGGCGAGTTCGAAGTCTCCAAAGATCCAGGCTTGCCTTGCACAGAAAAAATTGGGGGCTTGCTGGGGCCCAACAGGTAAAGCCTTGATCGGGTTTAATACGCAGCCAGCTTTGCCCAGAAAATCAGTACAGGAGCGAATACTGGAGATTCTGCCTTGCGCGAAGCCTCGTAGAAAATCAGATAACCGTTGCGCTGTAATAGGCAGCGTACAGCCCTGCAGTAAATCAACCGGCCGTAATAAACCTTGAGCTAAGAAGACCGAGATCATATCCAGCGGCGAGGCGACTTGGACCAGTGTGTAACCACGGTATTTATAGGCGATATCCACATTGTGTAATAGTGGAGTAGTGAGCTTATCAAACAGAGTTGACGAGCGAACTGCCTTGGGCCTGAGTCGAGTGTGCCAGGTATAAAGCACAGCGTGCCAATATGGACCAAGCAAAGACCAGGTACACTTTCTCCGAGATACTGGGTGATCGGGGCTGGAGGAAACTGGTGCAAACAGGATATCGAAGTCCGCGCCCCAGGGATTCATGGCCTGATTAAACAGCTCAATTATCGGCTCCGCCCAAGAAGGAATATTCGTATTCGGGGGGCTCTTGCAGCGACGATCACTTTGCATAGCATGTGGAGCTGGAGACCGTTAACCATATCCATCACTGGTGTAAGGCCCAGCCCGCCTTGGTCTGGGGGAAGATACCACCACGCTGGAGGTAGCGCATTGGAGAGTTTAAAGCGACGAAGAAATCGTGCCGTTAACGTCTCCACATGTTCTTGAAACCCAGACTTAGGCGCCCGGCAGACACTCACAGAGTACCATAAGACGGGTAGTATAACTTGCTTGAGAATCACTACTTGCCCTTTAAGGGTCCTAGCACGGTGGAGCCAAAGGGAACAGCGAGTCTCCATTTCAACCAGGAGATGCTTCAGGCGATCTGTGTCACTGAGGGTAGGCCCATAAAGAACACCGAGCAATTTAGTGTGTTCGGTATTACCCACGACCTCAATACCCAATTGGAGTAAGTCTTGGCGTAAAGCTTCCGTGTCGCTAGACCAAGGTTTAAACGGTAGGATCACCGTTTTATCCTTGTTAAGCCGCATCCCAGTAGCCTTGCAAAATTCTTCCACAATGTTCAGGAAGGCCGACGTATGGCGGAGATCATGAAGCAACCCGGTACAGTCATCAGCGAAGCTAATAACCGTGTGAGGGGATGATCCACTGCGAAGTCCGTAGTCTGCAGACTTGGCCCGAAGGAGGTTGAGTAAAGGCTCAATAAAGAGCACGAAAAGCGCTGGCGAGAGCGGGTCTCCTTGCCGTACTCCAGCACCTAGTTCGAACGGTGCTAATGGGCGCCCGTTAAACATTAGGGAGACTAGAGTACCCGGAAATATTACCCGTATCCACTTGCGGAAGGTGTCTCCAAAGCCATAGTGCATAAGCACCATATCGAGTGCTTCCCAGAGAACACTGTCAAAAGCCTTAGCAAAATCCAGTAGGACAGCCCCCGCCGGCGAGTCCTTATCAGCGTACAGCTGCTGGAGTGCTTGGAACCGGAGGTGAGCGTGGCGGATATCCCTCCCAGGAACAAACCCATATTGATCTGTATGAAGAAGGCAGCCTAATATTGTCCCGAGCCTGTAGGCTAGAATTTTAGGCCCCAGCTTGGCATCCACATTGAGGAGAGAGATTGGCCGGTAGTTGCTAGGCAGTTTACGGTCTCCCTTCTTGTACAGCAGCGAGATTTGAGCCCGCCGCTGGAACTTCGTCATTTTCCCCCGTTGAAACTGGGCCGCGTAAATCACCTCCATGATACGGCTCCACAGCGGTATATCGACTTTGTAATACGCCAGAGGTAAACCGTCAGGACCCGGAGTCTTCCCAGCGGCTGAAGCCATATATGCCCAATGGAATTCGTTCGCAGTAAACGGGCTGTCCAAGTAAGCCTGTTGTTCCGGGGTTAACCGAGTCTTGGTATGTTCGAGCAGCTTAGCCAGCTTAAGCTGGTCCCAGGCGGGTTTCCGATGCGCGAATTCCCTTGATGGCGAACAGAAAATGCTTGACCAGTATGAATTAAAGTCGGAGCAAGTTGACTCGAGTTCTTCTGCCGTGTCCACAGGAATGGGCGTCTTGTGGAGTACTTGGGGGGGCCGGAAGAAATAGTTGGAACACCTCTCGGAGGCTGTAAAGTCCGAAGCGAATTTCTGCGTAGCCGCAAAATCTCCTTGTTCGTCCAGCTTTACTTTGAGTTCGGCTTTAGCTGCTGAAATTTCAGCAGAAAAGTCGCCGTCTGGAGTCAGGGCTTGCTGGTGCTGGAGCTCGTTCACCCTAAGGTGGAGGTTTTCAATAGCGCGCTGACGAAAATTCTTTTTGGCGTGAAACAACTCTCGAAGAAAAATAGAGTCTTTGCGCTTGTGTTCGTCTAACAGGCAGCCAGGGTTGTAATCCTCCCAACTGGGGGCCCGAAGAGAGTCAGCAAGTTCTATCAATGAAGCTTGCAAATACTCTTGGGCTTCTGGAAGCTTGATAACCCATTCTGGGCATTTCCACGGTGCTCGTGACGGAGGCTTAAAACAGGAAGATCCGAGCCTGAAGGAAATCCCGTTGTGATCTCCAGTTCCCGAGCGTTTGCGGAAGTCGTGGAAAATATCTTGGAAAACACCGGTGTACAGCCTAGAGCTCAACAGGACATAGTCGATTCTGGAGCTGTCATTAGGGCTGGTAAATTCCCGCAGTTCAGGGTTCTGGAGGCGCCAGGGGTCTACCAAGTTTAAGGCGGACATCCATTGTAGCAGCTCTTCCTTTCCTCTGGTGCGGTTCCGGTCATCCGTACGGGCTTGGTCTAGTTCACTAGAGAGTACAGTATTGAGATCGCCCACCACAATGTGGTGAGACTCACTGTGTTCGTCATCTAAGTCTCTCGGAAGACTATCGAAAAATTGGGCCCGGAGGCCGGGGTTGGCGGGGGCATACACTACATGGATGTAGGTGTCCACCGAGTCCAAGGTGCCGCGCACCAGTAAGTACCTGGACAACGTGTCCAAATTACTAACATGGCGGAGCGTGACATTTTGGAGATTTTTAACAGGACAGGTAGGTGTGAGGAGTAACCCCACTCCAGCCTGTCCTGTATAAGTAGTCATGTGGTCTTGCGACCAAAAGCCGGAATTAAACCGCGAGGCTTTCATCCAGTTGTTCTTCACTCGCTTGAAATTTTTGTAGCACGTAAACTTCGTCTCTTGGAGCCCCACAATGTGGAAGTTGTTAGAGAGAAAATTCAGCGTGCGTTGTGAGACGTTATTAATACCATTCGCGTTAAGAGAGTACCCCCTTAGGGCCCACTGCACATTAGAGGTGAGCGGGTACAGTGACAGCCTCCTTGGTGGTCTGCTCCCGTAGGTAGTCAACAGTGGCGCGAAGGTCCGTGGGTAGCGGTCCGGTTAAGATTCGGTCCATTAAGGGCGACATAATAACCGCAGCCACTGTTTGGTCGTCCCACAGAAGCCACAGCGGGTGAGGTAGCGCTTTTGGCGCCTTGCGAATAACCGCACCAAGCTTGAATGGGTCCATGTAAATACTAGGAGCCAGGATGAACATCGCCAAATCAAATTCGGCTAGTTTGACTTGGGCCCAATAGTGCGTCTGGTCCGGGTAGAGAAGGCTCAAAATGGACTGATTGTCGAAGTCGGTTTTGTCAGGGTACAGACTCACAAACCGTGCGGCAACCGTATCTGCTTCAGGCGCGAGGCGGGTCTTGGTAGAGAGACCACGAAGAACAGCGTGCCCGAACGCCTTGGCTCGAAAGTGGCGGTAATTTCCTTCAGCATTCGTATCGAGGAGGACTCGGTGGAGACTGGGCTGGGATTGTATGCAGGCTAAAACTTGGTCAGGGTTGGAAGTTGATACAAAATCTCCCAAAAATGACTCAATAGCTTGGCAGAGTTCCGCTAGAGATAACTCCTCTACCGTGCCTTTGTAAGCTTGTCCGTTAAGCATGCTTTCTGCGATCGGGGCCAGCGCCACGTACGAGCTGATGGATCGAGGCGGGCTAGTTGTCTTATCCCAGAGAATGATATTGCTATCGGGAGGGATGGGACCACCCGTTCCCTCACTCAGCCATTCATAGGTGTTGAGTGAAGAAACGAGGGGGTATTCCTCTTGAGAGGGAGGCAAGACTTGCATTTCCGTTGCAGGCTCGGCAACAGGCCCAAGGGCGAGTTTTTTGGCCCGTAAGATTCGGATCGGCGTGAAGTCGGAGCCCTGGGAGGATCCAGTTGGAAATTTTGGAGGGGTTCCAGCTGGCCAGACGGAATCAGGACGAGCCACAACAGGAGGCTCGATATCGATCATCCCACTACCGGTGGATTCCCTGTCTGATTGATCCCCACTATGTGACTCACAATCAGCGTCAGAACTCGGATGGTAGCTGGATTCACTCTCGTTGTCGAAAACAGGCGGAATACTTTCCGTGTCTGCGGCGTTGGCACGTGGAGTTGTCGGCTTGGCCTGGCGTGCCGGCTTAGCCTTTTCGCGCAATTCCTTGATGAAAGGAGGGATGGTCTGGTTGAACGCACGCATCCGATGGTGGACTACCGTGTAGCCATGGTCGGTAAACCGGATCTGGCGGAGCGGTGTGCGATTGTCAATCATCACAGACGCCGGGGGTGTTTTTTGGTTAAAGTACACCCGTCGGCTTCGAGAGCGGAGTCCACCCACGACATGGGCCGGTGTGATGTACACTGGCGGTGTACCCTGGCGGGTAAACCAGTCATAAATGAGTCCGTCCGAGACATCATCCGGAAGTCGTTGAAGGTCCACATAGTACCAATGCGAGTACTTAGAGTACGTCTGGACTTTGAACTTGCGCCCACAAATGGTCACAGATTCTCCCCCCAGTTTAGTACAGACTTCGCGGTCAGTGCAGATGAAGCTGACACCTGCATTGCGTATGGTCTTGAAATCCCGGAGATGTTCTAGGCTTTTTGACCATAGAGGCGATTGAACCGTGGATCCGAGCGAGGTCATAATTTCAGTATCGGAAAAGGTGACCGTCAGTTCTCTGGCTGGAATCCACATTGGAAGGCAGAGTTCCGTCGAAACTTGTTGGGGCACGCCCGCAAGGGCGGCACACCTTTTGTCGAGAGAATCGCGTCCGGGGTCCATCATGGCAGCCTCAGCTTTTTCAAACACCGCATCAGTGGGCCTAGAAAATTCAGCTCGTGGGGCGGCGTTCTGCCAGGTTTGGCGCCATTTTTTATCCCGTTGAGGTCCAGTCATGATCCTCGGTGGGATGGGAAAAATCAGGCTCGGCGGAAATCAAGTCGAAGTAGGAAAAATTTCAGTTCAGAGGGAAATCCAGCTGGGATGGGAGGCACTAGTGGTCGTGCGGCTGGGAAGAGCGGAGAGGTTGCTGCTGCTGGCGAAGCCTGCAGCAAGCGAGCTCGAAGCTTTGGAAGGCAACGG
>JAPDHH010000268.1:55000-65000 GCA_032158285.1 Phytophthora sansomeana | reverse complement strand
CCACTTTTTTCTATTCTTAGAAACCCACACGCCGTTCCTAAAAATAGTTGTTCTGTAACTGTCATGTCACTTCACAAATACATAGGAAATGGGGTATGCACTACCCTACTCGGATCCCGCGAAAGTGTAGATACATGCCGCTGCTAACGCAGAAATAAAAAATTAATTCATTAACAGGCGTAATAAATTCTGGTTTCATAGTGGAGTAAGTTCCCCTGGCTAGGGGGCGGGCCCCCATTTGGTCCCTTTCCGTCATTAATAAATTACTAACAAGGTATTTTACGAAAGAAAGTACGCATTTGGTGCGTACTTAGCTAAGTTCGCTTTTAGGTGCGTACTCGAAAGTGCCCATTTTGGACCACATTTGGGTACCGCCAGAAGGCTGTATACATTTTTCGCCAACATCCTTTTTTGACGTCCTGGAGCTTCCTAAGCACTAGGACTTGTGCTAAAGCAGTTCGCTCAACTCCTTCTAGAAGTCGAGAAATGGGCATTTTAGTGACCCAAAAGTGCCCTAAAAATGACCCATTTTCGGGGCCGGTTGGCGGGAAATCCGGGAAAAGTGCGTACTTAGCTAAAAATCGAAAGACGCCATTTGCGCGTCCCCCAGGCAACTTTACTATACCAAGATATTAAGGGGAAAGGTAGATATGGGTGTTTTTGAATTTTTCTCCATAGAACACAGGGGGTGTTGTCTAAGCGGTTGTGGAGTGAGAGAAGCCCCCGCTCGGCGTCCCGGCTATGTAAATATCTTCGGTCGGCCATAACTTTTTTTCGGCTGCGATTCACAAGGGGAGACTGGGACCATCGAAACCGCAGCGCTGCTGCGGTTCAGAATAGCTCGCGTCAACGGAAAATTACCAAATTTTGTGAGGTGTAGCTTAAAAAAACACGTTTTTTCACTTTTTGCAAAAACTACTGGGCCGATTCTAACCATCTTTAGAGCCCCCAAATGAGGAAGGGACGATGCACACGTGTGTATAAAAATCACTCGGATTATCGGAAATTTTTGTTTCAAAAGCGTACTTTTGGAAACATGGCGACCCAAGTGGTGACTATAAATTTGTCGTTACCCCGGGCCAAAATGGCACTTTTTCCGGCCCGGCGACCTGATCGAGCAATTTCTGTCCGTTGAAGTCGGTGCAGGCGTGTTCCCCGTGATGAGTAGTGCCTGCCGCTACCTCAGGGGTTGGTGAATCGGCTTCTGGGCGGCTCGGCAATGTCCGAAAGAGTGCACTTTTTTGGCTCGGATTTCGGGTATGAAGCGCGCGCAGCCACTAAAAATGCAATAACTCGACAACCACTTCGAATTGGCCGGAGCTGTTTTCAGGAGGATCTAGAGGAAGATCAGGGCTATCTGCGGCTATAACAGGGTTAGGCCAAAAATGTTTCTGGGAGCCGAGAACGGGGTTTCCGCGCGATTTTTTTGCCCTTTTTCGATTTCTTAAAACTTTGAACGCTTGTAGCGGAAAAAGTAGAGGTCCCCTGTATTTGGGAGTATGATATTCGTAATCAGCGTGAAATTTCCTATCGGAGTGTCCCGGCTCCGACCGCGAAAAACATATGTCGAAAAATGGGGTATGCTGTTTGAGAGGTTTCCAGAGACGGTACAGCTTTGGGAGTGGTATATTCGGAATCAGCGTGCAAAAACACGTCTAGGTGCACCTTTTCCACTCGCATATTTTGACCTTCGAAATTTAATTATAAGATTTGACAGGGATACATAGTCGGGACGCAATCAACTCCTCCACCAATGGAATCAGCGCATGAAAGTACCCCTAGACCACCTGCGTCACCACGTCTATCTCACACCTACACCATACTTACTACAAGCTAAAACGTCTTAACTGTAATTATCGATTTTGAGGGGTGTGCATAGCAGTGGCGACTGACCCGGCTGCGCCACTCGATTCAGCACCCTTTTTTACCCCTAGAACAAGGCCGGGGTCGGGCCCAACCGACCTCTGGACCATACGAAAATTCAGTCAATACGTTTGTTAACAAAAATGTACTACAAAAAGTATACCAACCGCAATGGCCGATTCGACGTCACCCACCCGGGTGCTACCCGAGGCGGTAGCTGCTTAACTTCGCTGAGCGAACTCAAGCAGTTACCACTCGGCTAGCATGCACGGAGCGAATCCGGCCGATTTCGGCCTAATGTTATACATGTAAAACCCGGGTTAAACGTGTTAGAGTGCATTTTAACACTACAGGATGCATGTGGACACCCACCAATACGTCCAGAAGGACACCCAGCCGCCAAAACGTCCACACCACCCGTCCCCCGAGCAATGGGTGGTGGTCCGTGGCCGCCGACCTGCCAACCAGCATAAACCTACCAAAAAAGGTAGACAGCACCCGGACTTCCCCGGTGGTCACCCACCCGAGTACTACCCGAGCTTGAGGCTGCTTAACTTCGCAGAGCGAACGGGATACGGTGCTTTCAGCCTAAGATGGCCGTCTACAACAGACACTGCAAACCAGCCATACTTGTCCCTGTCCACATGGACACTTTCGCACACACTTATGGAGTGACCCACACCACGCCCACACGTCACCTTCACAGCCAGGCAGTGCAGATAGCTCGCCGGCCCATATTCACCGAGCACTTCCAGGCCCTAATATAAAATCCGATACAAAAATTCAAAGTGACCATTTACATTCCCTGCACACACAGAGGCACTCCGGCATGCGACATGACACTTCCACGTACGCGCATACGCTTCCTCGACGTCATGGACACCTTCCTCCATGCCCAGGAAGCGCTCCGCTTAGGTACGACACTACACTGTCATATACAGACTGCGCTTCCGGCCGTCACTAACGGACACCTCCATATCCACGCCCACGCTTCCTGGACACCATGGACACCTTCCTCCATGCACAGCGAGTACTCCGCTTAGATACGACACTACACCTCCATATACAGACCGCTCTTCCGCCGTCACTTCCGGACACCTCCATATCCACGCCCACGCTTCCTGGACACCATGGACACCTTCCTCCATGCACAGCGAGTACTCCGCTTAGATACGACACTACACCTCCATATACAGACCGCTCTTCCGCCGTCACTTCCGGACACCTCCATATCCACGCCCGACACTACAGACATCATGGACACCTTCCTCCATGCACAGCGGACTCTCCGCTTAAGTACGACACTACACCGCCATATCCAGCATGCGTTCCGTCCCGTCACCTTCCGTCACCTTCCGTCACCTCCATATTCACGCCCATCCACGCGCCGTCACCTTCCTCGCGCCTCCATATTCACCCGCACGCCGCCGCTTCCTCGCCGTCACCTTCGCCCATATTCGCCGCGCTTCCTCGCTCTTCCTGCCTGTTATTAATTCCGATACAAAAACGCCTCCAAACCGATACAATTAAAACAGCAAACAACTTAGAGATTTTTTGCAAACGCTTTTGCTCGATTTAGCATACTTTATCCTAGTCTATTCTACGCTACTGCTGTCTACTGCCCTGTTACGCGGCCACACTAAAGTCTCCGAATTTGGCTCGGGAATCATTAGCCGTGGCACTTTGCGAAAAAAATATTTTCACGCAAAGCGAGTTCGTTGCTGGCCCGCGCCGCCCTATTACAACTCCCATACTAAAGTCTCCGAATTTGGCTCGAAAAACAATAGCGCCGGCACTTGGCCGTTTGAAGCCGCAAGCAGACTTTGCTTACCAACACAACCGCATAACAGAAAATAAAAGGCAGCAAACCGAACCGACGTTGTCTTTCAACCTCGCCGACCCGTTCCTTTCGCCGCCCTTTATTGCGAAAGTAAATCACTTTAGCTCAGCCGTTTTCGGCCGAATGTATTATTATTATTATAGGTTGTTTGTTGGGGGGGGGGAGAAATGTTCATTTCTGAACAAATCAATAGAACAAGGGCTAAATCTCAGCAGATCGTAGTACAAGACTACTCTCATGCTTACAACACCCCGTTCTGTAGTTAAGTCGTCTACAAAGGATTTATCTTTCCCAATATTTGAAATTACAAGTCAGCCTACTCTCCGCCGCCAGCACTTGACAGGCAGCGGAGTGCGTTGCAATTGTATGATGTTGGGTGCCCAGAAGACACCTATCGCTATTCGCGGCACATCGGGAAAGGTGATTATCGTCTATTCCAGCATGGATTCTGACTTAGAGGCGTTCAGCCATAATCCTACAGATGGTAGCTTGGCGGCACTAGCTTTTCAGCTAACCGCAGTTACCAATTATCTGAACCAACGGTTCCTCTCGTACTGGGTTGGATTACTGTTTAGACAACGAACTCATCAGTAGGGTAAAACTAACCTGTCTCACGACGGTCTAAACCCAGCTCACGTTCCCTATTAGTGGGTGAACAATCCAACAATTGGCGAGTTCTACTTCGCAATGATAGGAAGAGCCGACATCGAAGAATCAAAAAGCAACGTCGCTATGGACGCTTGGCTGCCACAAGCCAGTTATCCCTGTGGTAACTTTTCTGACACCTCTAGCTTAAAATTCTAAAGAACTAAAGGATCGATAGGCCACGCTTTCACGGTTTGTATTCATACTGAAAATCAAAATCAAGTGAGCTTTTACCCTTTTGTTCTACATGAGATTTCTGTTCTCATTGAGCTCACCTTAGGACACCTGTGTTATCATTTAACAGATGTGCCGCCCCAGCCAAACTCCCCATTCCGGAATTTTCCCTGTCGAGCTCACATCGATCTCGACCTCGCCCCGTCTTCGCCCCAGCGCAGACCTCGCACCCGCCGCCGTCGTCAGTTCTCTTCGCGGAGTGCTGTCGTTCGCTGCTCAAGCCTCGCCGCCGTCGTCAACTTCTCTTCACGGAGTGCTGCCGCCGCCGTTCACGCCTCGCGTCTGATTCTCCTTGCGAGCTTCGGACCGCCGAGCCCCCACTCGAAGCTCTCGACCACTCGAGACACACAGTTGTTAGGCGTCTGCAGTTTTCTGTGGGCTCATCCCTGCTGTGCGTTTAGAGTCTTGCGCTAAGTCCATTCTCCTCAGAGTTTGACTGGGTTTGCCTCAACTACATACGTGTAGCGCGATTTGGTGCTCGTAAGAGAGCCAACGTAAACGCTCCCCGGAACGCTAGGACGGTCTGGAAGCGGTCGCCGAAAAGCTTTGTCCCGCTTAGTGAAGCGGGCCTGGCACGCACTAGTAGGCTGCACTTACACTGCGTCCGGGTATTTAGGTACCTTTCGACCAGAGTTTGCTTAGGTGTTCTCGTGACACTAGAGACGTAGCATCCGCAACCCCGTGTCTTTTAGAGTTTCGAAGCTTGGTGTTAGTTCGACCTTCAGCTACACCACTTTCAACCAGGCCACCATGACTGCCGCTGCCAGCTCGCCTTCGAGGCAGCAAGCAACCCCTCCAGCGCGGACCGTGCCACGGCTTACCGTGCGCCACCTCCGCGCCGTTTCGTCCCGGACGACAGCCTATTTACCGCCAGCTATGAGCTGATGGATGATTTCTCCGCCACGGACGCCGCTCGCTCGCTGAAAGCACGCGCTCTGCTCCCTACGCCGGTTGAACCCAAGGACTGCACAAGCATGTGGATTCCGGCTGCCCGTCTGACGTCTGAGCATAACATCGACGCGATCCTCCATTCGATGAACTCGGACAGTCAACCTGCCGTCTGGAAGGAACACCGCGCGTCCATCCGCAACTTCGTGCGGATTCCTCACCAAGGGATCTCGTTCGTCTGCACGTCTGACGCTGCGTTGCACTCTCTGGGAGGACTACAGCTAATGATTTGCGGAGTCCCCGTCACGATCCGCAAGTATTCCAAGTACGACAAACTGTACTTTGTCGACCTGACCCGGCTCCCCGGTGATGCGCGCGACAGCGACATTTATGACTGGTTCGCTGAACGCAACGCGCGCCCGGTGCTCATCACGCCGACATTCGTCGCGGGTGAACTGAAGTCGAGGGACCGCACGGTCTACTTCAATGACGTCAGCTGTCCCCGCGGTCTCTTTACGGAGGCTGGAGAGCCTCTACGCGAAATCTTCTTCATACCGGACGACAAGCCGTGCTTTGTCCAACACCGCTTGCGCAAGTACAACCGCACGAAGCCACCATCGCTGCGCAAACTTGCTCGAGATGAAGCTGATCGGATGAGTGTCGATGAAACATCCAGCACCAGCGACAACGCCACGAGCACGAGCAAATCCGCCCCGGCTTTGACTCCTACGTCTGCGGCAGCCGAACCTGATGCGCCTATCGCCCCGGAAGTACCGAATGGATCTTCACTGGATTCTTCGGCCACACCTGTTTCAACTTCACCGCCAGAGGCGAGAACACGTGGTGTCCAGCCCGCTCCTCACCTTGATCCTACGCGGTACTTTATCTCCAAGGTTGTTACTAGCTTGACCTCCGACTGGGAGAGAGTCAGCAATGCACGCCGAGGTATCTTGACCAAGAAGGCGAACGATCGAGAGGAACCGGATACTCCGATCCCGTGTGAACTTGTCGACGAAGCGACCGACCCGTCTGCGTTAACCTACTCCATCGCAATTGAGCCAACCATGTACGAAGTCCTTCGCTGGGATGCGCAAGATACCACTCTGCCCCCGGACATAGACATGGAGGTGAAGGATGAATATTTGGAATCCTACGCTGGCTTTACAGCGGACTCCAACCTCGTCAACCACACTGCTGCAGCACAGTTGATGGAGACACGCCGTGTCATCAACAAAGAGACACACATGTCACCGGCTGAACTTGATGTGCTCATCCAAGAATTTGTTGACCGTGACATGAAACACTTCACGTCGCATGATGATATGCTGGCTGCTATTCAGGCGCAACCATCCTACTTTCGTCGGATCTTCAAGATGGCCACTTCAACGCAGACCAAGCTGTTTAAAACCCACGCAGTGTACCGTGGTCTTTGCTCGACTCAACGTGGTGACCAAGAACCGGATGATTTCGTGGAAAGATTGAAAAAGCGAGTTCCAGCAGGGAAAGGCAATCCAGCCAAGAGCTTCAAGCTGGTCTTCCCCGAGACAGATGCGCAAGAACAAGCCATCGCTTTGGCCCGCTCGGACCTGTTCCTCATGGTTTTCTCGCCGGGTATCTACTTCGACCCAGTGAAAGTGCTCATGTTGCAGCAACAACAAGCACCGGCGAAACGACTTCGCAACACGCCATTCCTGTTATGGAGCGACGTCAACTTGACCCTCTGGGCGCAGCAAGATGTCGCGCTTAACTTCATCAACAGCCCGCGTACGCCGTCAGGAACACGCAAAGCCTTGACGAACCTCGCGAATAGTGATCTTAAGTCCGCCGATACGGCAAACCAATCGTGCCTAGTCCGCGCTCTCTAAGGGAGCGTGGAGCTTCAATGGAGTTTCGCTCAACATGAATGGACTGAATGAACCCGACGTCCACATGTATGAGCGACTTCTCTCAACGCATCAGTTGGTCGCGTTCCAAGAGACGAAGTTCAGCAAAGAAGACTCAATGAAGACCAACACGACTTACATCAAAACGGCGGATTCAGGCGCGCGATGCTTCTGGTCACACGACACGTCGCTCGACTTCAACGGACGACTTGGCGTGGGATTGGCGCTCTCTTCGGCAGCTCCCTTTGGGAAAGTTAAAGACTGCACATCTCGTGTCTACAAACCGCAACTCAAAAATCGCTATTTACTACTCAAGACCTCGCTCGACGATGAAACGGTGTACATACATGTTGTGTACGCACCTGTGGAACCGCCGCTGCGAGGCGAATTTTTTCGAATGCTCCCCACCCACTTTGAGGCTGAATCCGTCGCTGACGACGACGAAGACGCCTCGGGACGGAACACCAAGCATATTGTTGTTGGAGACTTCAATGTCACCATGAACAACTTCTTGGACCAAAAGTCGCCGAATGTTCAACACCATGCTGCTGGCAGGGAAGAACTCGGCGATTGGCTTGACTGCCTCGGTTTGGTGGACTCTTGGCGCTTCATGAACCCTGAAGAGCGAGAATTCACAGGACCTGACCGGCGGAATCGACTTGACTACTGTTTCTTGACGGTGGGCCTATTGCAGGATCATCTTGAGTCAGTACGTCATATCCGTGATACCCGATGGAAGAAAGAGGATCACCTCCCGGTTGAATTCCGGTTGAAGGCGGCAATCTTACCTCGTGGCAAACGGGTAACATGGAGATGCCCCACGTGGGTGCTCCGTGACAAGTGCGTGCGAGAGTATCTTGCACAGTCGGCTGAAGCGCTTGCGGACAGGATTCGTATTTTCCCAGGAGCGAACCCGGGATGCCTCTTGGACGAACACAAGAGAGCTGACTGCATCTACCTTTGTCAACGCTGGCAAGAACTTCGCAATGCGACTGGCAAACGCACGGCGGAACTAGTCCTCGCGGTCAACGACGCTTACGACCTTTACAACATCAGGCCGACAGACGACAACAAAAGCGCGTTAGACCAAGCTAAACAAAAGCTGAAGGCGCACCAAGATGACATCAAGGAGCACAATCAGTACAAGAAGTTTGCTGCAGACCTACAATATAGCGAACGGGCGACGAAGCACTTCTTCCGGGCGCCGCAACAGGACTGCCTCAAGTCTCCCATCACTGGCTTCCGTCGTGATGATGGATCGACTACTGAAGACCAAGCGGAAATTGCGGATGGACACCGCCGGTTCTGGGGAAGCCTGTTCCAGTCGACTTCACCCGATTTGGTGGATCTACGTACCGCGTCCTATAAGCCGCTAAAACTGGCGGAGTACTTGAGTGATACGGCAGCACGGCTGACGCCGGCGCAGATGGCGATGCTGGACGCGCCGGTAACAGCTAACGACTTGTACTGGGCCATCATGTCGTCCAAGAACGGGAAGGCACCTGGCCCAGACGGGCTCTCGATCGAGTATTACAAGATCGCACCGGCAACTTGGGCGCGAATCTACGAGGTGGTACACGACAATCAGCTTAGTAAAGGGAAGATGACGAAGTTTCAGCGACGAGCACACTTGTCGTTGCTCTTCAAGGCAGGAGACCGGGACGAACCCGGGAATTACCGACCTTTAACGCTCCTCAACCACGATGCGAAGCTCTGCCCCAAGGTTCTTGCGCGAAGACTTGGTGAAGTGCTCCCAAGCATTATACATGAAGACCAGAGCGGTTTCGTACCAGGACGGTCTATCAGACATTCTCTGCTGGAGTTCCAAGACCTACAGGAGTACTGTAAGGCCTATCACCCAGACGCGTGCGCGGTGCTACTTGATTTTGCCAAGGCTTTCGACAGTGTGTTGTGGCCAGCCTTGGACATGGTCCTTCACCACTTTGGATTTGGTGCGACCTTCCGAAGTTGGATCAAGACTCTCTACAACCAAACGTCGGTTAGTATCCTGCTCAACGACTCACCTGGCGATCCCTTCTTGTTAGGAGCCGGTGTACGACAAGGTGATCCACTCTCACCTGGGCTATTTGTGGTATTCGTTGAGCCAATGATGAACTTCTTGAGGGCGCGCCTCTCGAGTAAGGGCATCCAAGTTGATGACATGTCGTTACCACACCTGCTGCTGGCTTTTGCAGATGACTGCACTGGGCTGTTATCGAACATCGAAGATGCACAAGAGTTTTTGGAGTTAGTGCAAGAGTACGCTGCTTCTGCAGGCCTACGCCTCAACGTCAAGAAGACATGCGTTATGCCATTTACGCACCATGTGTCTCGCACCAAATTAAAGGCGCTACGAGCCTCGTCCGACTTCAAAGTGTTGTCGGTGGGCGCCACGGTTAAGCTGCTGGGAGTCCTCCAAGGCGCAACGATTACTGCTGCAAAACGGTTTAGTCAAGTGATATTGAAGATGCGCGCACGCTGTGCCATCTGGAAGTACCGCGCCCGCACCCTCCGCGGCAAGATCGTGATCCTACGGAGCATCATCTTACCGTTACTCTGGTACACGGCCAGCGTGACAGGCTTCACGGCCACCATGCTGAAACAAGTGGACGCGCTCATCCGAAACTTCGTTAATGCGCATGACACC
>JAPDHH010000268.1:35000-45000 GCA_032158285.1 Phytophthora sansomeana | reverse complement strand
AATGGCCCGCCATTAGGCCTTATTCCCGGAAAACCGAAAATAGCTGTCCGAAAACAGCGTCTTGTAACTGCCAAGTTACATCCCCAAATTGGTTGATCCGTTTCATGACAGGTTGCCGTCCAACTGGCCACTTTTTTTCTATTCTTAGAAACCCACACGCCGTTCCTAAAAATAGTTGTTCTGTAACTGTCATGTCACTTCACAAATACATAGGAAATGGGGTATGCACTACCCTACTCGGATCCCGCGAAAGTGTAGATACATGCCGCTGCTAACGCAGAAATAAAAAATTAATTCATTAACAGGCGTAATAAATTCTGGTTTCATAGTGGAGTAAGTTCCCCTGGCTGGGGGGCGGGCCCCCATTTGGTCCCTTTCCGTCATTAATAAATTACTAACAAGGTATTTTACGAAAGAAAGTACGCATTTGGTGCGTACTTAGCTAAGTTCGCTTTTAGGTGCGTACTCGAAAGTGCCCATTTTGGACCACATTTGGGTACCGCCAGAAGGCTGTATACACATTTTTCGCCAACATCCTTTTTTGACGTCCTGGAGCTTCCTAAGCACTAGGACTTGTGCTAAAGCAGTTCGCTCAACTCCTTCTAGAAGTCGAGAAATGGGCATTTTAGTGACCCAAAAGTGCCCTAAAAATGACCCATTTTCGGGGCCGGTTGGCGGGAAATCCGGGAAAAGTGCGTACTTAGCTAAAAATCGAAAGACGCCATTTGCGCGTCCCCCAGGCAACTTTACTATACCAAGATATTAAGGGGAAAGGTAGATATGGGTGTTTTTGAATTTTTCTCCATAGAACACAGGGGGTGTTGTCTAAGCGGTTGTGGAGTGAGAGAAGCCCCCGCTCGGCGTCCCGGCTATGTAAATATCTTCGGTCGGCCATAACTTTTTTCGGCTGCGATTCACAAGGGGAGACTGGGACCATCGAAACCGCAGCGCTGCTGCGGTTCAGAATAGCTCGCGTCAACGGAAAATTACCAAATTTTGTGAGGTGTAGCTTAAAAAAACACGTTTTTTCACTTTTTGCAAAAACTACTGGGCCGATTCTAACCATCTTTAGAGCCCCCAAATGAGGAAGGGACGATGCACACGTGTGTATAAAAATCACTCGGATTATCGGAAATTTTTGTTTCAAAAGCGTACTTTTGGAAACATGGCGACCCAAGTGGTGACTATAAATTTGTCGTTACCCCGGGCCAAAATGGCACTTTTTCCGGCCCGGCGACCTGATCGAGCAATTTCTGTCCGTTGAAGTCGGTGCAGGCGTGTTCCCCGTGATGAGTAGTGCCTGCCGCTACCTCAGGGGTTGGTGAATCGGCTTCTGGGCGGCTCGGCAATGTCCGAAAGAGTGCACTTTTTTGGCTCGGATTTCGGGTATGAAGCGCGCGCAGCCACTAAAAATGCAATAACTCGACAACCACTTCGAATTGGCCGGAGCTGTTTTCAGGAGGATCTAGAGGAAGATCAGGGCTATCTGCGGCTATAACAGGGTTAGGCCAAAAATGTTTCTGGGAGCCGAGAACGGGGTTTCCGCGCGATTTTTTTGCCCTTTTTCGATTTCTTAAAACTTTGAACGCTTGTAGCGGAAAAAGTAGAGGTTCCCTGTATTTGGGAGTATGATATTCGTAATCAGCGTGAAATTTCCTATCGGAGTGTCCCGGCTCCGACCGCGAAAAACATATGTCGAAAAATGGGGTATGCTGTTTGAGAGGTTTCCAGAGACGGTACAGCTTTGGGAGTGGTATATTCGGAATCAGCGTGCAAAAACACGTCTAGGTGCACCTTTTCCACTCGCATATTTTGACCTTCGAAATTTAATTATAAGATTTGACAGGGATACATAGTCGGGACGCAATCAACTCCTCCACCAATGGAATCAGCGCATGAAAGTACCCCTAGACCACCTGCGTCACCACGTCTATCTCACACCTACACCATACTTACTACAAGCTAAAACGTCTTAACTGTAATTATCGATTTTGAGGGGTGTGCATAGCAGTGGCGACTGACCCGGCTGCGCCACTCGATTCAGCACCCTTTTTTACCCCTAGAACAAGGCCGGGGTCGGGCCCAACCGACCTCTGGACCATACGAAAATTCAGTCAATACGTTTGTTAACAAAAATGTACTACAAAAAGTATACCAACCGCAATGGCCGATTCGACGTCACCCACCCGGGTGCTACCCGAGGCGGTAGCTGCTTAACTTCGCTGAGCGAACTCAAGCAGTTACCACTCGGCTAGCATGCACGGAGCGAATCCGGCCGATTTCGGCCTAATGTTATACATGTAAAACCCGGTTTAAACGTGTTAGAGTGCATTTTAACACTACAGGATGCATGTGGACACCCACCAATACGTCCAGAAGGACACCCAGCCGCCAAAACGTCCACACCACCCGTCCCCCGAGCAATGGGTGGTGGTCCGTGGCCGCCGACCTGCCAACCAGCATAAACCTACCAAAAAAGGTAGACAGCACCCGGACTTCCCCGGTGGTCACCCACCCGAGTACTACCCGAGCTTGAGGCTGCTTAACTTCGCAGAGAACTAAGTTACATTACACTTTATCCTGCATTTTGCCTAACTACTATAAGTTGCTGGTTGTACGCTAACTATAGTAAAATGAAAGTAATAAATCGGAAAGAACACGGAACCGAACCACATGGTCGGGCATCATACAAACTCCAAGTATAGTGAAATCAAGGTGCAACCCCAAAAGTCACGTCTTGTCGTCGAAAATTTCAGGTCCGAGTGGCTCAGTGGTTTGTAGACCGCTTTGCCATGCCAGAGGTCGTGGGTTCGATCCCCGCTCGCGACAATTCCCTCATTCTCTGGCTCAGGTGGTGATGCATGAAAAATTAGGGGACTTGATAATTCGAATCGGCTCTTGTCAGTAAACTGGTTGCTTGCAGTAACACTTCGGTGCTGTAGTGAAGAAACCGTTACACCACCCAATCAGACGCTCGGCGGTATGCGAAACTCCCCTTAAAGGAGGAGCCAATTTAGTCTGGTGATGTCCCTTCCCTCGGGGGCGGTACGGTAACAGGGGGTGTCGGAAGGCACGGCGGATCGCTAACGTCGTGACTGGAAGGCATCGCATACCCTGTGCAAGTGTGTGACGTGGATCGGGTTCCCCGTGGCTTCAAACGGACGCAATAGTAAACCAGCTTCGACGAATAAGAGTCCGAGAATCGAGTAAAGAAATTGAGTAAAACTCAAAACTCAAAAAGCCTCCAGTCCGAAAAAGGCTGGGTGTAAAGCAGTAAGACCTCCAGCCTAGCAATAGGCTGGGGGTCATTTCACGTTGGTTCCAGCCGCCTAGATTCCCAGGCGGCGTAACGCATTCCCATTCTTGACCGTCGGAGTGGGGGGCTCAGGGGGAAAGTTTGTGGGTAGTCTTAAGCAGTGAAGCATGCGCTGCAGGTACCAGGGTAGCCTTAAGAAATTAATAGCAGCCCGTGAGGCACCGCCCCGTTGCCTCGTAGTTATACTCCGTTTTCCTCGACTTCGGCCTCTTCGTTACAGGTTTCTTGGGTTCCTGGCGTCGGGACTGGCAGGGACTCCAACAGTC
Organism: Phytophthora sansomeana; assembly: GCA_032158285.1. Classification (NCBI taxonomy): domain Eukaryota; phylum Oomycota; class Peronosporomycetes; order Peronosporales; family Peronosporaceae; genus Phytophthora; species Phytophthora sansomeana. The sequence goes on along the minus strand of JAPDHH010000268.1, from coordinate 41,418 downwards.
GCAGAAGCTGTCGACGCTGTAAGCCGGAATGGCTCACATTTTTTAACAGGAGTTCTTGGTAGTACCGGTCAAGGTGGAGTTTAACAACAGCCTTAACTCGCACTTGGACTTCAATCAAATTCGGCTCAAAAGAGTGAAAGCGCAAGTCATTCCGGTGCATCCACAAACAGCGGAAAATTACTGCGCGAACCACGTGAAGCACCAAAAAGAGGCTGTAGCCGTACCGAGCCTTAGCCGCGAAAGTTGGCTGAAGCTTGAAAAACAGGAGGGTTTCCCACTCAAGGCTGTTGTTAAAAAAATCCGTGAAAGCAGTGAGCCATTCTTCCCATACTGCTGCTGCAAAGGGGCAATACCAGAAAAGGTGTTGGGGCCTTTCCAGTACGTCACACCCATGATGGCATTTACAGTGCATATCGGGGCGGTGTTGGAAACGATAGCCGAGATAGAGAGCATTGTGTTGGAGCCGGTAAAGTAGGTCAGCGTAAACTGGCAGTAAGTGCTTCCCAGTCTTGAGGTCCCTTAGCCACATCGTGTCGTCAGGCTTGGATTCCACTCCCATATGATGGAGGTCCAGTTCAGGCACTTTGTACTCTGTGAGAAACATACGAATGCGAGCCACAGTTAGCTCGGCGAGTTCGAAGTCTCCAAAGATCCAGGCTTGCCTTGCACAGAAAAAATTGGGGGCTTGCTGGGGCCCAACAGGTAAAGCCTTGATCGGGTTTAATACGCAGCCAGCTTTGCCCAGAAAATCAGTACAGGAGCGAATACTGGAGATTCTGCCTTGCGCGAAGCCTCGTAGAAAATCAGATAACCGTTGCGCTGTAATAGGCAGCGTACAGCCCTGCAGTAAATCAACCGGCCGTAATAAACCTTGAGCTAAGAAGACCGAGATCATATCCAGCGGCGAGGCGACTTGGACCAGTGTGTAACCACGGTATTTATAGGCGATATCCACATTGTGTAATAGTGGAGTAGTGAGCTTATCAAACAGAGTTGACGAGCGAACTGCCTTGGGCCTGAGTCGAGTGTGCCAGGTATAAAGCACAGCGTGCCAATATGGACCAAGCAAAGACCAGGTACACTTTCTCCGAGATACTGGGTGATCGGGGCTGGAGGAAACTGGTGCAAACAGGATATCGAAGTCCGCGCCCCAGGGATTCATGGCCTGATTAAACAGCTCAATTATCGGCTCCGCCCAAGAAGGAATATTCGTATTCGGGGGGCTCTTGCAGCGACGATCACTTTGCATAGCATGTGGAGCTGGAGACCGTTAACCATATCCATCACTGGTGTAAGGCCCAGCCCGCCTTGGTCTGGGGGAAGATACCACCACGCTGGAGGTAGCGCATTGGAGAGTTTAAAGCGACGAAGAAATCGTGCCGTTAACGTCTCCACATGTTCTTGAAACCCAGACTTAGGCGCCCGGCAGACACTCACAGAGTACCATAAGACGGGTAGTATAACTTGCTTGAGAATCACTACTTGCCCTTTAAGGGTCCTAGCACGGTGGAGCCAAAGGGAACAGCGAGTCTCCATTTCAACCAGGAGATGCTTCAGGCGATCTGTGTCACTGAGGGTAGGCCCATAAAGAACACCGAGCAATTTAGTGTGTTCGGTATTACCCACGACCTCAATACCCAATTGGAGTAAGTCTTGGCGTAAAGCTTCCGTGTCGCTAGACCAAGGTTTAAACGGTAGGATCACCGTTTTATCCTTGTTAAGCCGCATCCCAGTAGCCTTGCAAAATTCTTCCACAATGTTCAGGAAGGCCGACGTATGGCGGAGATCATGAAGCAACCCGGTACAGTCATCAGCGAAGCTAATAACCGTGTGAGGGGATGATCCACTGCGAAGTCCGTAGTCTGCAGACTTGGCCCGAAGGAGGTTGAGTAAAGGCTCAATAAAGAGCACGAAAAGCGCTGGCGAGAGCGGGTCTCCTTGCCGTACTCCAGCACCTAGTTCGAACGGTGCTAATGGGCGCCCGTTAAACATTAGGGAGACTAGAGTACCCGGAAATATTACCCGTATCCACTTGCGGAAGGTGTCTCCAAAGCCATAGTGCATAAGCACCATATCGAGTGCTTCCCAGAGAACACTGTCAAAAGCCTTAGCAAAATCCAGTAGGACAGCCCCCGCCGGCGAGTCCTTATCAGCGTACAGCTGCTGGAGTGCTTGGAACCGGAGGTGAGCGTGGCGGATATCCCTCCCAGGAACAAACCCATATTGATCTGTATGAAGAAGGCAGCCTAATATTGTCCCGAGCCTGTAGGCTAGAATTTTAGGCCCCAGCTTGGCATCCACATTGAGGAGAGAGATTGGCCGGTAGTTGCTAGGCAGTTTACGGTCTCCCTTCTTGTACAGCAGCGAGATTTGAGCCCGCCGCTGGAACTTCGTCATTTTCCCCCGTTGAAACTGGGCCGCGTAAATCACCTCCATGATACGGCTCCACAGCGGTATATCGACTTTGTAATACGCCAGAGGTAAACCGTCAGGACCCGGAGTCTTCCCAGCGGCTGAAGCCATATATGCCCAATGGAATTCGTTCGCAGTAAACGGGCTGTCCAAGTAAGCCTGTTGTTCCGGGGTTAACCGAGTCTTGGTATGTTCGAGCAGCTTAGCCAGCTTAAGCTGGTCCCAGGCGGGTTTCCGATGCGCGAATTCCCTTGATGGCGAACAGAAAATGCTTGACCAGTATGAATTAAAGTCGGAGCAAGTTGACTCGAGTTCTTCTGCCGTGTCCACAGGAATGGGCGTCTTGTGGAGTACTTGGGGGGCCGGAAGAAATAGTTGGAACACCTCTCGGAGGCTGTAAAGTCCGAAGCGAATTTCTGCGTAGCCGCAAAATCTCCTTGTTCGTCCAGCTTTACTTTGAGTTCGGCTTTAGCTGCTGAAATTTCAGCAGAAAAGTCGCCGTCTGGAGTCAGGGCTTGCTGGTGCTGGAGCTCGTTCACCCTAAGGTGGAGGTTTTCAATAGCGCGCTGACGAAAATTCTTTTTGGCGTGAAACAACTCTCGAAGAAAAATAGAGTCTTTGCGCTTGTGTTCGTCTAACAGGCAGCCAGGGTTGTAATCCTCCCAACTGGGGGCCCGAAGAGAGTCAGCAAGTTCTATCAATGAAGCTTGCAAATACTCTTGGGCTTCTGGAAGCTTGATAACCCATTCTGGGCATTTCCACGGTGCTCGTGACGGAGGCTTAAAACAGGAAGATCCGAGCCTGAAGGAAATCCCGTTGTGATCTCCAGTTCCCGAGCGTTTGCGGAAGTCGTGGAAAATATCTTGGAAAACACCGGTGTACAGCCTAGAGCTCAACAGGACATAGTCGATTCTGGAGCTGTCATTAGGGCTGGTAAATTCCCGCAGTTCAGGGTTCTGGAGGCGCCAGGGGTCTACCAAGTTTAAGGCGGACATCCATTGTAGCAGCTCTTCCTTTCCTCTGGTGCGGTTCCGGTCATCCGTACGGGCTTGGTCTAGTTCACTAGAGAGTACAGTATTGAGATCGCCCACCACAATGTGGTGAGACTCACTGTGTTCGTCATCTAAGTCTCTCGGAAGACTATCGAAAAATTGGGCCCGGAGGCCGGGGTTGGCGGGGGCATACACTACATGGATGTAGGTGTCCACCGAGTCCAAGGTGCCGCGCACCAGTAAGTACCTGGACAACGTGTCCAAATTACTAACATGGCGGAGCGTGACATTTTGGAGATTTTTAACAGGACAGGTAGGTGTGAGGAGTAACCCCACTCCAGCCTGTCCTGTATAAGTAGTCATGTGGTCTTGCGACCAAAAGCCGGAATTAAACCGCGAGGCTTTCATCCAGTTGTTCTTCACTCGCTTGAAATTTTTGTAGCACGTAAACTTCGTCTCTTGGAGCCCCACAATGTGGAAGTTGTTAGAGAGAAAATTCAGCGTGCGTTGTGAGACGTTATTAATACCATTCGCGTTAAGAGAGTACCCCCTTAGGGCCCACTGCACATTAGAGGTGAGCGGGTACAGTGACAGCCTCCTTGGTGGTCTGCTCCCGTAGGTAGTCAACAGTGGCGCGAAGGTCCGTGGGTAGCGGTCCGGTTAAGATTCGGTCCATTAAGGGCGACATAATAACCGCAGCCACTGTTTGGTCGTCCCACAGAAGCCACAGCGGGTGAGGTAGCGCTTTTGGCGCCTTGCGAATAACCGCACCAAGCTTGAATGGGTCCATGTAAATACTAGGAGCCAGGATGAACATCGCCAAATCAAATTCGGCTAGTTTGACTTGGGCCCAATAGTGCGTCTGGTCCGGGTAGAGAAGGCTCAAAATGGACTGATTGTCGAAGTCGGTTTTGTCAGGGTACAGACTCACAAACCGTGCGGCAACCGTATCTGCTTCAGGCGCGAGGCGGGTCTTGGTAGAGAGACCACGAAGAACAGCGTGCCCGAACGCCTTGGCTCGAAAGTGGCGGTAATTTCCTTCAGCATTCGTATCGAGGAGGACTCGGTGGAGACTGGGCTGGGATTGTATGCAGGCTAAAACTTGGTCAGGGTTGGAAGTTGATACAAAATCTCCCAAAAATGACTCAATAGCTTGGCAGAGTTCCGCTAGAGATAACTCCTCTACCGTGCCTTTGTAAGCTTGTCCGTTAAGCATGCTTTCTGCGATCGGGGCCAGCGCCACGTACGAGCTGATGGATCGAGGCGGGCTAGTTGTCTTATCCCAGAGAATGATATTGCTATCGGGAGGGATGGGACCACCCGTTCCCTCACTCAGCCATTCATAGGTGTTGAGTGAAGAAACGAGGGGGTATTCCTCTTGAGAGGGAGGCAAGACTTGCATTTCCGTTGCAGGCTCGGCAACAGGCCCAAGGGCGAGTTTTTTGGCCCGTAAGATTCGGATCGGCGTGAAGTCGGAGCCCTGGGAGGATCCAGTTGGAAATTTTGGAGGGGTTCCAGCTGGCCAGACGGAATCAGGACGAGCCACAACAGGAGGCTCGATATCGATCATCCCACTACCGGTGGATTCCCTGTCTGATTGATCCCCACTATGTGACTCACAATCAGCGTCAGAACTCGGATGGTAGCTGGATTCACTCTCGTTGTCGAAAACAGGCGGAATACTTTCCGTGTCTGCGGCGTTGGCACGTGGAGTTGTCGGCTTGGCCTGGCGTGCCGGCTTAGCCTTTTCGCGCAATTCCTTGATGAAAGGAGGGATGGTCTGGTTGAACGCACGCATCCGATGGTGGACTACCGTGTAGCCATGGTCGGTAAACCGGATCTGGCGGAGCGGTGTGCGATTGTCAATCATCACAGACGCCGGGGGTGTTTTTTGGTTAAAGTACACCCGTCGGCTTCGAGAGCGGAGTCCACCCACGACATGGGCCGGTGTGATGTACACTGGCGGTGTACCCTGGCGGGTAAACCAGTCATAAATGAGTCCGTCCGAGACATCATCCGGAAGTCGTTGAAGGTCCACATAGTACCAATGCGAGTACTTAGAGTACGTCTGGACTTTGAACTTGCGCCCACAAATGGTCACAGATTCTCCCCCAGTTTAGTACAGACTTCGCGGTCAGTGCAGATGAAGCTGACACCTGCATTGCGTATGGTCTTGAAATCCCGGAGATGTTCTAGGCTTTTTGACCATAGAGGCGATTGAACCGTGGATCCGAGCGAGGTCATAATTTCAGTATCGGAAAAGGTGACCGTCAGTTCTCTGGCTGGAATCCACATTGGAAGGCAGAGTTCCGTCGAAACTTGTTGGGGCACGCCCGCAAGGGCGGCACACCTTTTGTCGAGAGAATCGCGTCCGGGGTCCATCATGGCAGCCTCAGCTTTTTCAAACACCGCATCAGTGGGCCTAGAAAATTCAGCTCGTGGGGCGGCGTTCTGCCAGGTTTGGCGCCATTTTTTATCCCGTTGAGGTCCAGTCATGATCCTCGGTGGGATGGGAAAAATCAGGCTCGGCGGAAATCAAGTCGAAGTAGGAAAAATTTCAGTTCAGAGGGAAATCCAGCTGGGATGGGAGGCACTAGTGGTCGTGCGGCTGGGAAGAGCGGAGAGGTTGCTGCTGCTGGCGAAGCCTGCAGCAAGCGAGCTCGAAGCTTTGGAAGGCAACGGGGATGCGGGTGCTACGTCTCTAGTGTCGCTAGGACACCTAAGCAAACGCTGGTCGAAAGGTACCTAAATACCCGGACACAGTGTAAGTGCAGCCTACTGGTGCGCGCTAAGCCCACTTCACTAAGCGGGACAAAGCTTTTCGGCGACCGCCTCCAGACCGTCCTAGCGTTCCGGGGAGCGTTTACGTTGGCCCTCTTACGAGTACCAAATCGCGCTACACGTATGTAGTTGAGGCAAACCCAGTCAGACTCCGAGGAGAATAGACTTAGCGCAAGACTCTAAACACACAGCAGGGATGAGCCCACAGTAAAACTGTAGGCGCCTAACAACTG
>JAPDHH010000268.1:0-30000 GCA_032158285.1 Phytophthora sansomeana | reverse complement strand
ACTATTCGAGACCTTGAAATGCAGTGGGAAGAGGACGAAGAGCCCAAACAAGCACCATGATTTTGACCAAATAGACTTTCTGTATTCTTTTCTAGTAGAAATCTGCCACCTCGCAACGCGTTCTTACTTGATCGTCGCATGCAGACCGTCCACAATCTGCTCATGCGCGGGGTTGCCTCCTAAGGAAGCGATCTAGCCGCGGATTTTCTGCACTGTGTCGTTCAGTTTTGCGAGATTGTGTTCTACTGCTCCAGTTTCGCGCAGATACTGCACCGCGTACGGCTTGAGCTTGATGATCTTGGTGCGTTGCTTGAGGATACTCAGCAGCCGGGTGTCCTGCGGGTTCTCTCGAATAGCCACGATGAGCGGGAACGAGAACTTGCCCTCGGTCAAGTCTTCGCAGAAACTCTTGTTCTCCATGTAAGCTTCGTCCAGCAAGTTCACATAGTCATCTCGGATCTGGAAATACACCACCAAGGCGTTCACGAGAGGCGTAAAGTCGAGCGTACAGTCACTGAAGGCCTGCCTGAGCCCCACCGCCAGTCGGAACAGTCCTCCCGTCTCTGATAACACAACCACAAACAACGATGAGTCATCGTCAAGTTGACATGATCATGAAATAAGATATCTAAGATGGACACTAGAAGGTCCTCAATTGCACCCAACTGTTCTGCACCATCTCCAAGTACTCGTCCACTGTCGGGCACTGCAGATGACCCTACAGAAGATGTCCAACCCTTGGCCCTGATGCAGCCGCAGCATCTCGTCCGTATACACCTGCATGGCCCTTGGGTTGCCCAGCGTTTGGCACCGCTGCAGCGACAGAAAGTACACGTAGTTGGCGCAGTTGATGGTGGCGGGGATGCCGAAGATGTGGTGGGCCACGGGTTGGCCCCGTCTCATCTCCGAGTCGTCCTCAATATCGTCAATACTATTCCGCAATAAACAATTATTGTCGTGAGAAATTAAATACAACGGTACAATAATTGTAGAACGCACAGGAGACTCGCGTTGTGCAGCTGGTCCACCGATGCTTTGAATGCTCTCGACGGCGCCTGCGGGCGCCTGTAGCCACGACTGGAAGGCGCCAATCATTTTGCCACGCACGTTCTTGCCTGGCAGCTCGCTGATGTAAGCGTAGGGCTCCAGCAGAGCGATGCGAATTGTGAAAAATATTGAAACGCGAAGGCATTGCTGATTGGGTGAAAAAGATATGTAGCCGTGTTGGAGTGTCGCCATGTTGCTCTTCGCACTACATGGCTGTACCAGGGTTGCGGGTTACGTTGGCCTAAGCATGACCATTTACTTCTTCGATACTCGTAAGACATATAATCGTTCTAGCGCAGACCTCCTTTAAAACGGCACTTTGCAAAAATAGCCGGCATTGTGCCGGTTTAGAGATTTTGGATAGAGATTTTGGATGTGCCGGTTTAGAGCGCCCCTTCAGTATAGAAAAACCAAGTGAAGAACCATGTACAAGCTTAAGCCGAGTGTCTCGAGCAAGCCCCCTCGCGAACAATAGCAGAAGCAGGGCCAGGCTTCGTGTAAATACGTCAATAGGCTGCTGGTTGGCTCTGCGTTGAAAACCCAAGTACAATTTTGGTGGGTAGTTCGACTAACTGCTTGACGTCAACTCGCGCAATCTTTTAGCAATGGCGTGGATGAACTGGTTGTTCTCCACGTGCAAACGGAAGCGTTAGAACAAATATCACCATAAGCACGATAAACAGAAAAGTATGTGCGTGCGTACCTCGATGTCGCTGACAATGGCAAGCACTTTGCCCAGTGTGTGCTGCTGTACAGCTCCCTTGCTGGACGTCGCTTCCGGGTGCCCAAGGTAGTGCGTCAAGTGCAGCAGTAGGACCACGAGCATATTCTCCACGACAAACGCCAAACTGTCTGCGTGATACTCCAGCACACTCGCGAGTGGAGTCGTGTCACACTCGTGCTCGCGCCGACGAAGAGCGCGCTGCTGCAACGAGGCTCTGAACGACTACGCGTGCGTCCCGTTCGTGGTGCTGTTGGCGATCTTCTACATGCTGGCGCTTAATTTGGTGCCGGAGACGTCGGGCAAGTCGAGCATCGTGAGTTATTTCGAGCAAACACGGTGGACGAATCGATCAGATCCGTGTTGGATGCTGAAGACTATGAGACGAATTTTAATGACGGCCGGAATGCACCCGAGAAAGCTGCTAAGCCGAACGCTTTTTCGCACCTCCGACAATTTTGCTGTGGTTTGGCAACTGTGTTTGCCAACACAGCATCGGTTGAGTCCGATTTCTCGATAATGAAGTGGGAATTGAACGACCGCCGCACAGCATTGACATCATTGGCATTGGAGGGCATTTTTCAGGCTAAACAGTTCGACCAACCAGGCAATCTAACCCACACAATTAGTCTTAAACCGGCACAGTGCCGGGGTAGAGATTTTAAATGTGCCGTTGTAAAGCTTATTGGGTATAATCCGGCATATGCCGCTTTTAAGGAGGTCTGCGTTCGATAGCCACTTGCGGCTACCATGGTGATGCTATCTCTGCTGAGTCCTTCCCGCCGTCTGCTGCTGCAACACGGCGCACGTTCCCTGCAGATCAGGGTTGTGAAAAGCCCCATAAACAACATTTTGGGGTGAGTCGGGGTTTTGGACTTTAGCACCTAACCCTTTTGTCAATTCAAAAATGAATTGATGGTGTAAAACTGCCAATGAAACATAGTTTTAGCCTTAAAATTCTGCTAGACGATCGAAAACCAAGACGATCGTTGCCCGACCACGCCCTTAAAATACACACGATTTTGGAGCGGCTGAGTGGGGTGGGTGGATTTTATCTTTAATAAACCCACCCTGGAGGTCATGGGGTGGGTGGGCGGAATAAATGGTTTATTCCACAAGTGAAAACCCCCAGTCCGCAACCTGCTACAGACCGCAGCCGAAGCTGCCGCCAACGTTTCGTACACCCGTGGGCTGTTCCTGGGCGTGAACAACGCGGCGCGCGCCTTCCCCTACTCGAAGCTGTCGGAGAGTGAGACGGAGACGCTGCAAATGCTCGTGGACCCTGTGAACAAGTTCTTCAGCTCTGTGGACTCGCGCAAGATTGACGAGACGAAGGAAATCCCTCCGCAGGTGCTGAACGACATGAAGGAGCTCGGACTCTTCGGGTTGCAGATCCCAGAGGAGCTGGAAAGCCTCGGACTGTCGAACACGGGCTACGCTCGCGTCTGTGAGGAGATCACGGACGGAAGTCTGGCAGTGACGGTCATGGCCCACCAGTCCATTGGACTCAAGGGTATTCTGCTCAACGGCAAGAACAGCAGAAGACCAAGTACCTGCCTATGCTAGCGACGGGCGAGCACATTGCAGCTTTTGCACTCACGGAGCCTTCCAGTGGCTCGGATGCTGGCTCGAGACACGGGCGACGCTATCGGAAGATGGCAAGCACTTTATCCTGAACGGAGGCAAGATCTGGATCAGTAACGGCGGGTGGGCGGAGATCATGACGGTGTTTGCCCAGACAGAAGTGGATGGCAAGGATAAGGTCACGGCCTTTATTGTTGAACGTGGCTTTGGAGGCGTGACGAGTGGTCCGCCTGAAGGTAAGCTCGGTATTCGCGGATCCAACACGTGTCAAGTGTTCTTTGATAACTGCAAGATCCCTATTGAGAATGTGCTGGGTGGTGGCCCAGACATGAAGACTGGTGGCGCAGCTGGTGTCGGTCAGGGTTTCAAGGTGGCCATGAACATCCTCAACAACGGCCGCTTCGGTCTTGGAGCTTGTGCTGGTGCATCACTTCGACGAGTGCTGGGTGTAGCGGCGGAGCACGCCAACTCGCGCAAGCAGTTCGGCGCACCGTTGGCAAACTTCGGGCTTATCCAGAAGAAGTTTGGTGTCATGGCTCTAGAAGCATACGCAATTGAGTCCATGGCGTTTATGACTACGGGTATGATCGCCCGTGGTGACCCGTCTTGCGAGATCGAGGCCGCTATGTGCAAAGTCTACGGATCCGAAGTGGCTTTTACAGGCATTAGCGAATGCATCCAAGTCATGGGCGGTACTGATTTCATGAAGGAATGGCCATTTGAGCGTCTCATGCACGACTGCCGCATCCTGTCGATCTTCGAGGGCACGAACGAGATCTTCCGCATGCTTATCGCCCTCAGCGGAATTCGGGTGCGTTGACTGTTAGCGTTGGTGCACTGTTATTGCTGTATCTGACCATGGTATGGTGTTGTTTTATCTACTTTATAGGCTGCTGGCGAGCGCCTTTCAGCAGTGGGCAAAGTGCTTCAGAACCCGCTGTTAGACCCGTCAAGCGCAGCCAAAGAGATTTCGGACCATCTTCAGCGCAAGTTCTCGCCTGCTCCGCTGGTTTAAGGTGTTCACTCTAGTCTAAGGGGCCCGCTGAGTTGCTGCAGAAGCGCACAGCCGATTTCGGAGACGCAGTGGAGTTCCTGCTGCGCAAGCACGGCAAAAAGATCGTGGACGAGCAGATGCAGCTGGAGCGAATTGCCGACTCGGCCATTGCACTGTTCGCCATGTCTCGCGTGCAAGTCATCACTGAGTGCAGGGATTGAGTCGGCCGAGCACGAGAAGAAGCTGACGACATTTTACTGCGATCTGACATCCGCCAAGATCGAGTCGTTGTTGGGCGGCATCAAGACGGCTGTCAAGCACGACGAGCAGCTCCGTGATATCGCGAACGAGGTGCTCCGGGCCGAGAAGTACATTCCGAGCCACGCCACGGGCATCGATTGCTAGACGCAGTTGTTGCATCTTTGCTACGTAGTGGAAGTATTCGTGAAAACACACAATATAAACACCTCTCAGCGTGCATTGTTATTGCGTTGCATGAGACTCAGCAGAGATAGCATCACCATGGGAGTCACAAGTGGCTGATAGACGGCGAATTCGATTGTGAAAGGACGTGGCAGGCGGATCCAGGCATCCAGACGTTTCTAAAAGCCGTTTCTATCGAACGTCAGGTTTTCGTGTTGAATTTGGCGTGAAGGAGTGATGGTCTGTTTAAGGTACACCACATAAAGGCAACTTGAAGTGAATCCGACTCACCGGGTCACGCGCCCGTCGACAGCGTGAAGGTCGCGCACAACGGATTCGCCGCCGCCGTCTCATGGACGCTGTGCTGATACTCAAGTCCGAGTACATGAAGTTGGTGTATGAGACAGTGGCCGAACGTCCACTGCGGCTCGCAGTAGTCGCCCGTCGCTCACTGCGTACTCACGCGGCGTCGGTCCAGGAGCAGCACGTTGTCATATGTACATGTATGATTGATGGCATACGCCCACGTCACTTAATCCGGAAATTAGCAGAATAGAATTAACCAGATAAAATCGTCCACCGCAACGCGAGCTGCTACAGGTCTTTCTTTGACGCTTGGATCTTGTACGAGGGCTTCTGAAATGCAGAAAAGTAGGAATAGAAGAAGCCCCATGTCTTAAGAGCAATGCCACCGGTTAGCCAGCGAGTTGTCCCAACCGTCTTCCCCAAAACAAAAAAAGTTATTTATCAGCAACAGCATTCACAAACGCACATGATAACATACCGTCATTCACACCGGGCACTTGCACAACGAGCGCATTGTCGTCGTCGTTCCCAAGATCAACCAATGAAGTTGACAATCTCAGAAACGCCTGGTTGGCCTCGTACGCCGCCCGGTCCTTGAAAATTGTGAGTTGGTTTTCGTCAACGTTCACGAGAGCGTTCGGACACGTCTTCTTCACTGCCTCCCGGAGTTGAGCTAGATTAGCAGCATCAGTCAGCCCCTCCACGACTGCCCTCTTCATCCACCAATTGGAACCACCCTGCACGCGTCATGTTGGCAGCAAAATCGAGAATGAAGTTGTGATTGAGAACACTCGCGAAATAACCTCAGCTAAGGTTTAACTTTCTTATGGTTCATCATGAAAAAGATGAAGAAGACATTGGTGTCATCTCGAGGCTGACCACTTGCCCTGTACTTCTCCACCTGTCCTGCAGCGGTGTCGCCTGCAGACAAACAGAATAGCCCAACCAACAACCTGTACATGTATTACAGGTCCTGCAGCAACCCAGCCATTGCATTCGGGTGCTTTGATATTATACTGATCCACATGAATACAATGACTCTATAGTTGAACCCCAGGACGAGGGGAGATACGTCATGTAAGTTATGCGCAGGCAGCTATAGGTAAAACACTAAACAACACCACCAGCTCGGCCAGTCGCACTCAATGTAGCCGACACACGCAGCGCCGCAGTACCACATCTTTCCACAGAGATGACGGTAGGGTGACGGAACTGTCCGACCGTATCGGTCCGGCCGACCAGCACCATCGTCCGACACATGAAATATGTAGCGCGACTAGAGGTCCGTCAGTGCACTAGGTGCTCAGGCACTCCGCCGACTTCACAGCCAGGAAACCGCTTCTGGGGCGGCCATTCTTAGCTACAGTGGTCTAACCCACTGTCCCCCGTCCTCTGTAAGTTGCCTGTCTACCTCTCCGTCTCAGAACGCAGCTTACCCTGTTCGTGTCGCCCTCTCTCCTCTGTAACTCTTCTGTTTGTCCTCTTTGTTGGGCAGAGCCGGCACACGCAGTGCCGCAGTACTCCACGCGTAAATTAGCTGCTTAACCTTGCCTTCTCCTGGCTAGATCGCAACTGAGGGGTGGGCGGCCTCTGCCGACCGTCCAGAGCCCTCCTACGAAGACTACTCCCAAACTACTGACTGCTCACTTCGTCTGCTGGCCGTCCATTTCACCGCTTGATGTCTCCTCGCCTCGCACTACTTCAATCTCTGCTTGCCCGTTGCTGGGTCACTCCTCCCCTGCGATCTTCTTCGTGGCGATCCTCCGCACTGGCGCCTTTTCCCGTGGGTTGTCTAGCGTCCCATCCCAGGAGATGGCACACCTCCGTCACCAACAGTACCGACCGGCCTCTGTTTACTCGTTCGTCAGATCGATCATCACTCTCTCTGGGTCTCTGATGACTTCAGTCCCGTGGCACGGGGTCCGCCTTCTCACCTTCCCCTCCAAGCTCGTCCTCGAGCTTGCCCGCGTCCAACAATGCGTCGTACTCTGCAATGTTGATTCACCGCTGCTCAACTGGACCGTTCGCTGCCGTTCGATACTCGATCTGGTACTCCAGCTCATACCGCCCAGCACGATTACGTCTCCTCCGTCTCCCGAGCTCCACAATGTTCCCACACACGTCCTTCGACTCGATGTTTGGCCGTGCTGGCTGACTTCTCGGTCTTCCTCGTCCGCGCAATGCTTGTACGGCGGCACCACTTCGTCCACCGGTTCCTGTTTGATCCCCCGCTCCGACGCTTCCTCGCTCTGCACGACTCGCTTCTGCTCCGCTCGCTGCTGAGAGGCGCGGCTGAGACTCCACCCCCACATGTCGTGTTTCATCTCGTGTAGCTGCTTCGATATCCGTCGGTCTCTCTGCTGCATTCTCTTCCGTCGAGCTGCTGTCGGGAGTCGCACTGCTCGATATCCTACGATCCGTGTCTGCGTCCACCGTTTCAGCGATTGCGGCTTCCTGCTGGTTACGATGAGCACTCCGTCTTGAGGCTCGTGCATCTCGGGCTGTTCGGGCGTCGAGTTGTCGTTGACGCTGCTCGTCGTCCCGCTGCGCATCGTCGCCTCCTGCTTGTTCACTTCGAGGTCGCTTCTTCACTGGCTGCTGGCTTGGAGATGTGCCGCGCTTTCGAGTTATTCCGGTCCCCGTCGTTGGCATCCGCTCACTGCTATTCCTGGTGTCCGTTATCACTGGCGCACCCACTAGTTCTCCGTCTCGCGCCGCATGCCGTTCCTCGGGTGAGGCGTTCCGCCTTATCTGCTCGGTCGCATCTCCAGTTCCTGCTACTGCTGGATCAACAGGCCCATCTCCGTCTCCATCGATCGCATGAGTTTGCCCCCTGATCTCCGCCATTACTGTGCTTGCTTGCTGGGGTCGCTCTGCTACGCCATCTCTGTCTGCAGTCTGCTGTCCGTCGACATCTTGTTGCTCAATTTGCCGCTGCCCACGCTGAACACGCTGCACTAGTCGGGGCTGCGCCACCTCAGAGTGAGGCTCCTGTCGCTCTGCTGTTGTGCTTCTTGCTGCGTCCACGATCTCGGTTCCCGCTACTGCATCTTCAGAACTTGTTGCACCGTCGGACTGAACAACGGTGCCTTCCCATATCGTCGCTAGGTCGTGCTCGTCCTCCGCTTCCAACTCAGTAATCGTCTGCCTGGCTATCTCTGCTAGCAAACCCTCTGGACTGTGGTAAGACGTCAAGAAGCTGCAATGTGTTGCTACTGTATCGCCTGTGTCATGGCGTACCAGCCTCCAGTTGTCATATCCGATGTCTTCGACTATCTTAGCCGGACCTACCCAACGATGGGCCAACTTGGTCTGCTTATCATTCAGCTGGTGCTCACGAATCTCGTCATCAGACAGCTGTCCAGTGTCTGCTGTACTAGTGATTTGCTGTTCTCTGGAGTCCGAGTTACTGTTGACTGCTGTGGTCCCACTAATCTGTCGAACCGGTGCCCTAGATAGCGCGTCTGCGACCACATTCGTAGAGCCTGGTCTGTACACTATCGTGAAGTCGTACTCCTGCAATTGGAGCGACCACCGATGAAGTCGTCCAGTCAAATCCTTACTCTTCATCAACCAACTCAGTGCTGAGTGGTCTGTAACTAGCTCAAATTTTCTGCCGTAGAGATAGGGCCTGAGCAGTTTAATAGCCCACACTACTGCCGCACACTCGAGGTCAGTAATCCCGTACTTTGCCACCGTAGGCGAATTCACTTTTGAGGCGTACGCAATGGGCTGGTCTCCACTACCTTGGTCCTGCATCAGAGCCGCACCGAGGCCCACTGCCGAGGCGTCAGTAACTAGCTTAAATGGTTTCGAGAAATCGGGGTAAATCAACAGTGGTCTAGCCGTCAACTCCTTCTTGAGCTGCTCGAACGAGGCCTGCTGCTCGGGTCCCCATTCCCCCTCACAAGACTTTCTCAGTAACTTCATCATGGGAGCTGCCTTGGCACCGAACTCTGGGATGAATCTCCTATAAAATCCTGCTAGGTGAACGAATCTCTTGACGTCCTTCTCATCCTGCGGTACTGGAAACTCTCTGACGCTCTTAACCAGACTTTCCATCCGTCGCACTCCTTCTTCATCGAGTTCATGACCGAGATATTCGAGTCGAGTAGCTGCAAAACTACATTTCGAGGCCTTAAGTGACAGACCCGCTTGCTTTAGTCTCTCCAGCACTGTAGCTAATTCTACTACAATGCGTGGTACGCCACCTCTCGAGAAGATAATCACATCGCCCAAATAAACTAAGCAACACTGCCAAGTCAAACCCCGCAATACTGCGTCCATCATCCGTTGAAATGTGCCAGGCGCATTCGCTAACCCAAATGGCATTCGTACAAACCGAAATAGACCGCGTCTGGTGACGAATCCTGTTTTATCTCTGTCTTTCTCGGCAACAGGCACTTGCCAGTAGCCTGCATGGAGATCCAGACTCGTATACCTCCGAGAGCCGTGCATGCTTTCTATCGTCTCGTCAATTCGAGGAAGCGGGTACACGACTTTGATTGTGACAGCATTCAGTAGTCTGTAATCGATGCAGAATCGTACCGAGCCATCCTTTTTCTTGACTAGGACTACAGGGAATCCCCATGTGCCATTACTCTCCTCAATCACATTGTCTTTGAGCATGTCACCGACTTCTTGATCAATTACACCGTGTTCTGTGTGTGCATGCCTCCGCGCACGAACTTTAATTGGTGGGGCGTCTCCTGTGTGAATCTCGTGTTCAACACCCAAGGTCGTCATTGGAGGACATCCTTGGCGAGGCTCCAACTGCTTAGGGTAGTCTCGTAATAACTGCACTAATAATTCACGATCTGTATCGCTCATCTCTCCGATCTTGAGTTGATCTTCGTTACTGAGTGGCTCCTTTCTTACATGTAGGACATCGTTCAGCCATGCCCGCACACTTTCATCATTTAGACCGCCGTTCATCTCAAGCACCGACAACTCTTCTTCTAGTGGAATCCAGGTATCAAGTGTTTCTCGACTCGGCAGCTTGGCTGTTCTACCCATGAGACTCATAATAGGAACGCGAACACGTCCTCCATGCACTGTAGCCAACGTTGGGGCCAGTAACAGGTATGGCTCCTTCCGTTGTCTGGGGATAAACATTCCCACCGTGCCGTCACCTGCCTCAACTGCTAAATCCACGTTATGCAGAGTCTGCGTGATCACCTTCGCCTTCTTGAGCAACCTGACTTTTGCGGTCAAGACTCTCGATTGCTGCTTGTTACCAATGCCCGTGAACGGCACTACAATCTTCTGATCTCCGTCGTACCACTTCATTTCACTAGCCACGAAGTCGATTTTCACACCCTGGGCGTACATCCAGTCTTTTCCTAACAGAAAGTCGTTAGTGTCGCTGTCAACGAGCAACGCATCAACCTGCATCCGCTGCCTGTACTGAGTGTGGAACGTGAAACGCCACATACCCAGCACTCGAACCGCCACACCACTAAAACCTTCCATGTAGTCAACTTCTGTCCGTATGCTTCCCACGATCTTCCAGCAACGCAATATTGAGCACCCGTGTCAATCTTGATGTGCTTCTTCTCACCACGAATGTCCACTGTCGCTGTCGGTAGCAAATCAATTGTAGGATCTTGCACAGCTCGTAGTTTGCCGACTCGTACCAACTGCACTTCTCCAGTCCTCTCTGTAGTACTGGTTGCTCGTACACGCTTCCGCTGTGATAGCTATAGCGTTGTTGCACTCGCTTGCGCTGTCTGTCTTTCACTAGGGTGTCTTCTGCGTATGGCAACACGAGGCCTACGGATTCAGCTTCTTCTTCGGTCAGGTGCCTCGCCTGCTTCTCTCCGTGCTGCTTAAGGTCATCCATCGCGATGTAAGTATGCTCAGGATATGTTTTCATAGGTTGCTGCGCCAGTCGTTCACGCCGTTCTTTCGCCAGCGCTTTCCTCACTCGCTTCTCAAACCGTCGTCTTGCTCGGGACACTGGCAAAGGTGTGTCTTCGCGTTCACACCACTCGCCTGCTGCAATGGCACATAGCCCGGTAGCTGCTGCCACCAACTGCTGTGCTACACCCTTCCTTGTCTCGTTCTCGCCCACGACATTGCCAGCCGCCAAATCTTCCAAGCGTGCTGCCTCCTCAACGGCCAACTTCGCGAATCCGTCGACTAACGCATCTCGTTTCACGCGAATATGCTGCAAGGCGTCTCGGGCTCGTAGACTCCACGTGAGGGCGTCTCGAAATTCCTCTGTCGGCTCCGTCATTTCTACGCATGACTAGTGCGTAGCACACAGATGTCATTTGCTCTTGGTGCATCCTCCCTTGCTGAAGTAGCCGTCTGCACATCGTCCATCGTTACGAGCGGTTTCTCTTCGGCCGCTGCTCGGGCAGCTTTACGCTGCTGTGCACGTTTTCGACGCTTCCCTGCTTTGAGACGGCACCGTTCCTCTTCTTGATCACGCATCTGCTGAGCCTCGTCGTCCAGCGCTCGCATCCGCAATACCTTGGCTTTGACTGCGTCTCTCTGGTTAGACTTCTTCACCACTTCCGCCATGAGTTGTGCTGGCGTCAGTTGCTTCTGTACAGGCTTGTGCTCCTTCAAACCTCCACGCTCGACCTGTCGTCGCCCTTGTACTCCGCCATCTGTTGCTTGTTCGCGCGCGTCGCTGAAGTGTACTTTCCTCCTCAGCCCAGCACTCTTTTCGTCCGCTGCTCGCCGGACATTACCGTCCTTGTCGTCCGGGCACGTATACACGTCCACCTCGTGGGTCGTCGTGGCGTCATGCATGCGAAGCCTCTTCAATCGGTCGCGCAGGTTCTTCTGTTGCTGCCGCGCCGTCCCCAGTCTCAAGTAGTCCTCGTTCACTTGTATCTCCACGCGCGCACGCGCACCCAGTCACGCTCACGTACGTCTCGCTCGACTCGGCGCCGTCCCCAGTCAAAACTACGTCGCTTGGACTCACGCAACGCTCCCTCCTGGCGTTACCAGCCGTCTCTTTCTTCGTCTCCTCTTCTCCTTCACCACGCCCTGGTCCATAGCGACTGCTGTCCCCGGACGTGGATTCATTCCTCTTCCTCTTCGACCGTCGCTTGTTTCTCGCTCGCGCCGGCCGCATACTTCCCCGTGTCGTGGAAGCGAGCAGCAGAGCCGGGTCCCTTACGCTCGCGCTGCGTTTCCCGAACTCCTCCGTTGTTGTCGTTGTTCTGATCTGCTCCGCTGCCCTGCATGTCCTGCTTCTTCAGCTCGCAGTCGTATGACAAGTGGCCAGTCTGATGACAGTAATAACACTCTCGAGTGTCTCCTCCGTACGAAGCTCCCGCCTTGGTCTTCAAGCTCTCCTGATAGCGTCTGTAGTTCCGCAGGTGATCTTATTTCGTCAACAGCGGTTGCCGTGGGCCGTACGTGCCGAACCCTCCAGTCGTCTGTGCAGGTGCACTGCCTCGTGCTTCCAACTTACGCGCCTTGCCAAACCGTCGATCGTGTTGACCGCCGCCATCTCCACGATGTCCGTGCTGCTGTTGCACTCGGGGCTGTTGTGGTCGTTGGTCTCTGCTAGGCGTTCGATTCTGAGGATGGGCTTGATTTGCTGCACTGCCGCTCGCACTGGCTCCTTGCTGGAAGCCGCTGAACAGAAGCGAGGCCGCTTCAAGCCAGTTCGGTGCGCTCTTATCCCCTAAATCGGTTGTGATCAGCCGCCCTTCGGTATCATACCGAGGTGGTCTCCGTCCAGCAGTCTGCACTGGCGCTCCTAACAGTCCTTCGTAGCCAGTCACCACACTCGACAACTTGCCCACCAGATCGTCTGTCAGCAGTCCTTGTCCCAGTGGTGTTGCCGGTGTTGCTGCTGCAGTTGCCGCTGCTGGCTGTTGTCCTGCTCCACTTCCTGTTCCGGTTCCTCTCGCTCGTTGCCGGTTGATTGCTGCCTCCAAGCCGACACGGTAGCCTTCCCCGTATTCGCCAACCTGGAAGACTGCAATGCGTACCGCTTCATCCAGCGTCTGCGGGTAGTGTCCCCGTACTGCTGCCGCCGATTGCTCGTTGTGCATTCCGCACATGAACGCGTCAACTAGCCATTCCTCACCGATGCCTCTGTCCGCCACGATTTCCCGCAAGACTTGGGCGTACTCGACGAGTCGCTCGCCTATCATCTGACGTCGCCCGTTCAACCGCGCCACCACTTCTGGCGTCGACCTCTGGACGGTGTACTTCGCGCGTAGAAGCCTCGACAAGTGGTCAAGCGTCTGATCTTCTTCTCTAATCGATCCCGCGATGGTGCCGAACCATCTCAAGGCCTCACCCTCGAAGTTTGCTGCCACCTCGAGGTAAAGCTGGTGCTGCTGCCAAGTGACTCCAAGTGTCGTCTTCTGCCTCTTGATCTCGTTCTGGATGCTTCTCAACCACGTGGTCACGGGAGTCGTGTCGTCCGCGCCTTTGAATTTCAAGACCTTCAGTTGTCTCGGCTTGTTCTCTCTTGGCAAGACTATCGTCACTGGCTGACCGTTCACTGACAACTGCGCTACTGGCTGCTGCGAAGCCGTGCTGCTGGGTGCCGCTGGTGGTTGGTCTGCTTGCCCACCCATTACGCTGCCCATTCTTCTCGGTTCTGCTGCTGCACTGCTGCTTATCGTCGCTGATGGTGGTGGCGAGTCGTCGCCTCCATCACCGAGATCATCACCGCCACTCGACGCCGTTTCGAGCGGTCGATGCTGTCCGCCAATGTCACTGCCCGACACTCCGCTGTCGGTGCGAACCATCATGACCTCCACGTCGTTGTTCCGTGGCGTGTCACCCGTTGCTAGCCGTATGTCTGCGCTGGTCGCTACCAAGTTCCCCGCATGTCCCGGACTCAGAATAGACACTTCCAGCGGTTTTGCTTTCTTCTTTTGGCGTGCGATTTCTCCCGCCGCCGGCTTCTCCTTTCAAACCTTCTTAGCCATAGGTCTCAGAACCTAATACCATACCACGGTTTAGTCAGACTCCGCTCCGACAACATCGCACTCCGTACTCTCTCTTATATTCTCCTGGGGTTCGTGCCACTGGAGGCAAGCTCGCAGAAGTACGCTCAGAGTACTTAGCCCAGAAGCCCCATGTAGGACCACCATATAGTTGAACCCCAGGACGAGGGGAGATACGTCATGTAAGTTATGCGCAGGCAGCTATAGGTAAAACACTAAACAACACCACCAGCTCGGCCAGTCGTACTCAATGTAGCCGACACACGCAGCGCCGCAGTACCACATCTTTCCACAGAGATGACGGTAGGGTGACGGAACTGTCCGACCGTATCGGTCCGGCCGACCAGCACCATCGTCCGACACATGAAATATGTAGCGCGACTAGAGGTCCGTCAGTGCACTAGGTGCTCAGGCACTCCGCCGACTTCACAGCCAGGAAACCGCTTCTGGGGCGGCCATTCTTAGCTACAGTGGTCTAACCCACTGTCCCCCGTCCTCTGTAAGTTGCCTGTCTACCTCTCCGTCTCAGAACGCAGCTTACCCTGTTCGTGTCGCCCTCTCTCCTCTGTAACTCTTCTGTTTGTCCTCTTTGTTGGGCAGAGCCGGCACACGCAGTGCCGCAGTACTCCACGCGTAAATTAGCTGCTTAACCTTGCCTTCTCCTGGCTAGATCGCAACTGAGGGGTGGGCGGCCTCTGCCGACCGTCCAGAGCCCTCCTACGAAGACTACTCCCAAACTACTGACTGCTCACTTCGTCTGCTGGCCGTCCATTTCACCGCTTGATGTCTCCTCGCCTCGCACTACTTCAATCTCTGCTTGCCCGTTGCTGGGTCACTCCTCCCCTGCGATCTTCTTCGTGGCGATCCTCCGCACTGGCGCCTTTTCCCGTGGGTTGTCTAGCGTCCCATCCCAGGAGATGGCACACCTCCGTCACCAACAGTACCGACCGGCCTCTGTTTACTCGTTCGTCAGATCGATCATCACTCTCTCTGGGTCTCTGATGACTTCAGTCCTGTGGCACGGGGTCCGCCTACTACTCGATTGCCGCAGGATCCACATAAGGTGGCCATAAGTGAATTGCTTCGTCGCGGAAAAACGCAGCAACTCAACAGCTTCAACTTCGACCTGCATTCTTGAAACGTGCACCACACCACATTTCGTACCCCAGTTACGCTTGGGTTACATTTTCAATATGGGATCACAGCTTCGCCACCAGCACGAGCGGCTTGGGGCAGCGGGTGCGCAACACGTACGCGTCGGGCGCGCCGGCCAACTATGTGCCAGGCTTGGGGCGCGGCGCTGTGGGCTTCACGACGCGGTCGGACGTCGGTCCTGCGCGGGCCCCCATGACGCAGGACGGGACGCAGGACGCCCGTTCTTCCTGCAGGTCGTGGTGCAGGACGCGTCGGGGATATACTAGATGCCCGCCCGGGACCAGGACCCGGTGCGGGCCGCGGGTCGGGTACCGCAGGAATGGGCGGGTTCGGGCGCGAGAAGGACGAGAACAAGGACTTTGGCGACTACAGCGAGACCAACTACGACGAGTTCTCCGGGTACTCGTCCCGCGGGCTGTTCCAGGACACGCCGTACGACGAGGACGACCGAGAAGCTGACGATGTGTACGAGCAGGTGGACGAGCGTATGAACTCGCGCCGCAAGCGTCGACGAGAGCTCAAGCAGCTGGAGAAGCTCAAGAAAGCGCGCAATGAGATGCCCAAGATCAGCGACCAGTTCGCAGACCTCAAGAGTTCCCTGCAGAACATGCCGGACGCCGAGTGGGAGATGATCCCGGACATTGGAGACTATTCCCTCAAGTATAAGACCAACACGGCGTTGCAGAAGAGGAACGAGATGTTCGCACCTGTGCCCGACAGTATCCTCGGAGCAAATGCAGGACAGACGACGAGTGTGAGTGGCACCATCACTCCTGCAGGCAAAGGAGTGGACACGCCCAGTGGCGTGACGAGCTCCGTGACGGGGTTGGCTGGAGCTAGAGGAGCGCAGCTGTCGCTGAAGCTGGACAAGATGTCGGACTCCATTTCGGGACAGACCGTGGTGGACTCCAAGGGCTACTTGACGGATCTCAACAGCTTGAAACTCACGAGCGACGCAGAGATTGGAGATATCAAGAAGGCGAGACTGCTGCTCAGGTCCGTGACGATGACGAACCCCAAGCATGGACCCCGATGGATCGCTGCCGCGCGACTAGAAGAAGTGGCGGGCAAAATTGTGCAGGCGAGAAAGATTATTGCGTAAGATTGCGAGTCTTGCCCGACGCAGGAGGACGTGTGGCTGGAAGCTGCACGACTGCAGAACCCTGAGAACGCCAAAACCATTTTAGCCAAGGCAGTACGGCACGTGCCAAAGTCCTTCACTGCTACTGGAGGTGCCATGTAAGTTGCAGAAAGCTGGGATTCGATTGCATTATCTACTTAATACATGTAGATGTATTACTTTTTCTTCTGCATGGAGCTGTAAGTATGACATCGGTATCCCGGCTGCCCACTAGCGTTGTCGGCAGCCGAAATACATGTGTTGCAACGACGGGACCGGGAAATGGCCGGCTCCCGCTTGCGCTTCTTATCAAGCACCCCCACGCCGCTCTTCTCCACGTTGTCGGTCTCCTCCTCGGTCGTGCCCGCAGTCGGCTCCCGCTTGCGCTTCGGCTTGCGGTGCTTCTTCGGCTTGGGCATCTTGTCCTCCGCCACCTCAGTCTCCTCCACGGCCTCGTCGCCGGACGTCTCCGTGGCCGTCATCTCCGTCACTTCCGTCGTCTCCTCCGGCCTGACGTCGGTCGTCTCGATGGTCTCGTTGGTGGGCACTTCCGTCACCTCCGTGGTCTCCTCCTCGGTCGTGCCCGCAGTCGGTTTGCGCTTCGGTTTGCGCTTCGGCTTGCGGTGCTTCTTCGGCTTGGGCATCTTGTCCTCCGCCACCTCAGTCTCCTCCACGGCCTCGTCGCCGGATGTCTCCGTGGCCGTCATCTCCGTCACTTCCGTCGTCTCCTCCGGCCTGACGTCGGTCGTCTCGATGGTCTCGGTGGTGGGCACTTCCGTCCCTTCCGTTGTCTTGCCCGTGCAGGCTTGGGCATGGTGGACAAGCCGACTCTGGTTCACGTAGCACCTTCCGTTTTTCGCCTTGTACGGGCGATTGCATCGCATGCAGCGATGCGATGGAGGGGGCCTTTGCCCTTTCGGCAAGGGCTGTTTCGTGAGGGCAGCACCATCGGGGAGAAGCTGGAAGAGCTCCAATTTTTTTGGCGATTTCATTAAAAGCGTATTAACATCAATAACAGAGGGTGATAGTATCGCGCTTTTGCGTAGAGTAATTACTAATGATATAGCTTCCCACGGCAATTTCACTCACTCTACATATACATTACTACAAATTTGAGCGATATTATAATACTAATATTACTATACAGGGGGTTGCGAATTAATTAAATTAATTAACCGCATAAATATGTTACCTGACAGGACCTCGATATAAGTACTGAGCCAATCAAAACGACGTCTTTCAATTTCCCGCCGCCCCGACACCAATACGTCCTAGGAAGATCCAGACGCAGCACTCGCGAACGTCGCGGTGAAACCCTTGCCCACAAACATGATGTTAGCTATACGACTCATGAATGAGGGAGTGATCGCCTGGCTTAAGCAGCAGCGCGCACTCGCGAGGCTGCACTACGAGTCCTCCATGGAGACTCGGACCCCTACAGCATTTTCCCTTCGGAGACGCTTGCGTGGACTTGCGACGCGAGGACAGACATGCCAGAGGAAGACACCAAAAGCCATTGGAGGCATGGTGCAGAATGGAGAAGACCAGTAACCGTACTTAGCCGAATCATTTTATTAAATCTAAATCAGTAGTTTCGAGGCTCTGCCAGATTTGATTTATCTTGGTTTATGTATACACCTTCATTACTTTGTTCGGTATACCCTTTACTAATGGCGCAACCCCCTGTATTTAATACCCCGAGGCTCTGCTTGTGCAACCCAGCCCAGCTGCCTCGTGCTGTCTCTCAACTCCACCAACTGAGGGCCAGTGACGGGGCCAGTGACGGGGCTGCCCCAGAAGCAGGTGCTCAAATCTCGTCGTTATTGCATTCAGTTCAACTTGTCCACCACCTTCGTCATCAGATTCTGAAGCTTGGGCAAGTCCAGAAAGGGGAGGTGATATCGACCTTACCCCTTTTGTTATCCGCCTTACCCCTCATACTGAAAGCAAGCTTAAACGAGAGCATCCGCGACTGTTCGTGCCTAAGTTGTAACTGCTGCGTAGGAGCAGGCGGCGATTGATTGCCGATTCCATGCTTGCACTCTGCAGCACGAGGAGTTTGTCGACTTGTGTGGAAATCCGCGGGGCTGCCGTATTGCCGCTAACAGCTCGTTAGATTCGGCATGGATATAAGTACTTCACTTTTGAGTGTACTATAAGCAAGATTTTGTTCTACCTGTTCTAACACAGTCCAAAACTACGTCTCACATAGTGCATTGCAATATGCAAGGCGATCCCTTACGCGTGAAGCACATTAGTGTTGCTCACATGCATGACACGCATGACCTCCTGACTTAGTAGCCCGTCGTTCAGAGCGCAGGCATTCACTGTTTGTTTTAGGTAAGCTGCATCTGGAGACTCTAAAGAGGACCTCTGAAGAACTCGAAGCTATCAGATGCATGTAGAACTACATAGTATGCAGGTAGATCATACGTATTTGACACGTTTGTGGATGAGTAGCGGGAGTTGCGGCACCTTACAGCCCGACTCAAGCTCTTGAGGGAACTTTTGGTTTGCTGAAATGCGAAATGATGTTTGTAGGCTACACTTACAGGAGTTAGAGTTTGGGGAACCAAGCGTGCACTTGTTGCAAGTATAATTGTGCTACCGCACCGACTATGAGGAAGCCCCAGTCGTTGGTGGGGCTTACTTCCTTGCCTGGACCATCAACATTGTTGGCAAATTGCTAATTGCAACAGATGAGGCAAGGCGACGCTTGGGGATGAAATAATTTTTTGGGGTAAGGCGGATAACAAAAGGGGTAAGGTCGATATCACCTCCCCCAGAAAGCTTTCCGCCAAACAGGAGTCTAAGTGATTGCATTGTTGTTCTGCATCACAAGCGATCCATATCGGAAACGGTTCACCCAAGTGGGGCTCACCAACAGGACATCCAGCCGTCCAGCTGCTTTAATGTAATGAGGTGTCCTTATCGATGTTGCCGCTCGTGACGATCTCACTGGATTTTTTGAAGAGATGGGGCGATGCTGACGCCATCCATTCGCGTGCGGCCGAAGTGTGATGTGCGATTCAGATTTGAATCGAGGGAAGCAAAGAGATGGCTACATTATGGACATGCGATGGAGCAGATGAAGCAGAGGAGGAGGAGGAGGAGGAGGAGGAGGAGGAGGAGGAGGAGGAGGAGGAGAAGGAGGAGAAGGACAGGGATCAGTGGAGCAAGAGCAGCAGTACAGACAGCGTCTTGGCCGTGAGAGGTCCTCGGTTCGTCATGGAAGCGGGACGTTGCAGACGGAGACACCGGCCTCCTCTTCAATCCACACAATCGGGAGCCAACCTGCAGGAAGCGCGTCGTGCCAAACGTCAAGTACCTGACGATTCCTGTCATCTCCAATTGCTACAGTGATTTGCCACATGAGTCGGCGATGCAAGACGACTCCCGTTTGAGGATCAATGTCCATCACTGACGTCGGACTTTCAGATGCCGAGCTCTATTGCAAAACCAGTGGCAGGTCATCGGTGAGAAAGCTCAAGTTGAGACTGGGAGTTGGTGCCGAACTACTGGGGACGAGTCCAGTCGGGAGTTGAGTCGGCAAAGACCAATCCACCACATACCGCATCATGGAGGCCAACTGCTGAGTACGCGCACCCGAGCGTGTCTCGCTCCCCGCCGAAGAGCGTGAATTCTGCACATGTGCGCGGCACCAGCAATTGCTTCGAGTACGCGCTTACCAGACTACGGTACTCGGACTTGCTCTCGGTCGCTGAATAGCGAGATTTACGAGTTTCGTCGTAGCACGAGCTTGCCACGGGATTGAGATCCGCTCCAACGAGTGATACAATCAACATTGCCCCTGGTTTACGCGATGGATTGAGCTCTCCCATGGTATCAGGGACAAAAACCTCTGTGGACTGGAGACGGAGACGCATATGAGAGGCGCTGTTCTGCAGACACGAAGCTTCCACACCAAATGCTGGCGCATCCTGTGCACTGAGCAAAGCTTCTATCTGTATGGCACCTTCGTCATCCACGCCACCGAAACACGCGCTCTTGTCTGTCGCGAGGCTAAGGATGCCCGTATTCACCGAGAGTTTGGTGATACTATCTCCAGTCGTTTGGTTCACTACGAGTGAGCGAACGTTTTCAAACGTCGTCTGGGGCAATGCGCGCACCAAATCTGTTGTCGGCGTGGGTGTGGCTCCACCAAACAGAACGAATTGGAGATCGTTGCAGTTCACTTTGCGAGGCTCGAGCAGTGCTCCTAAAAATTAAATCTGACATTAATGCGTGAACTCTCAAAAGGAAGAATCAATTATTCAATTAATTCTCTGCATTGCGGCCCAATCCATTGCGAACGGACTCGACCGAATACACGTCCCACAACTCGCGGTTGCAGTGCAAGAACATTATAGTCTCGAAGGTGACTGGATCCATCGACTTTACGTAGGTCGTTGTACGCCATCTTGGCTCGCGAGAAGAAGCGCTCGCACTCATTGGAGGTTGGTGGCACGAAGCCCACATCGACAAAGGCTGGGCGACGTATCACCTTCCTCTTCTTGAACGCACGCGAAGCAAACGACACAGCATCGCCCTGGTCACTCTTGCTCTCCTCTCCGTCATTACCCGGACGGCGGAACGCTGCACATGCGGTCCGCTCAGCTGAGTTCAGCGTCTCGCTCCGCTGGATCTTGACCAAGCCGGTCTCGAGCGCTGGGTACGTGACGAGTGCAGCCGAGGACAGCAGTCGCGCCTTGAGCTGCGTGTACTGGTCGAGTGTGTGATCGAACAGTCGACGCACCGCCGACAGCGTGAGGGTTGGGCGCTGGAGCTCCGCAGTGACAGACTGGAAATTTTCCAAATCAGCGAGCAACTCTCTGATTGTGAGTTTCTCAGATCTGGTTGGAAGTAGGTTAGAAGATCAAAAGTAGCGATCGTTCCATGATCCAGCGACTCCAGAGCAGGCTCGATCTCCACGTAGCGTTTCACCATGTCGTACACACTAGACCAACGCGTGTCATTTTTCATGACGGGCGAGAGCTCAGTAACACGGCGAAGAATAGCACGACCCTTGATTGTGCTCAACTTCTTCATGAGCGCATGCACCTTGGCGATCAGCTCGTCGTACTGTTCCATGAAATCACGGACGGCAAGTGCGAAGCGATGGCTCGCGCAGCCAATTAGGGAATGGCGCCCACGCGGCGGCCGATCGCCTGATTTGCAGTTGTCGCCGACCATGAAGGCGACGGCGTCCCATGGCTGCTCGTAGCGCGACAGCGTGTCGGCGACCAGATCAAACAGGCTCTGGGCACTGAAATCCTCCTCGTTCTCCATTGGACAAAAAGCCAACAAAACGAAACGGCGCGTGTGGCACTCCAGATCGTCGTGGTAGTCACTCGAACGGGTGTTGGTAGCGACATGCATGTCTGGATCGTTGAAGACTGCGAAAATAGTCTCGTAGTGACGTCCGTTGCTGGTCCAGCCGTCTAAGACGATGCCGAATGTCGCGGGCAGCATTGTGGAGATGCGCTGGGCGACGAGATCGACGACGCCGTCGAGGTAGCGCTTCACAGTTGGCACGCTGATGCGGGAGAGCTTGGAATTGTGACGGACGAGGTCCCGCTCACAGAAGGAGAGGGGCAGGCAGTCCATGACGATCCACTCGATCCAGCGATAGATGTCGCTGGTGCGCTGGTCGATGAGACGCAGCGACAGCAGGTTTGGGTTGCGCAGCGCGGCCTCGGCCTCCTCCTCGTACGCGGGGTGGAAGCGCTTCAAGTGGTTGATGACGTTCGTGAAGCCGTTCGTAGCCTTCAGCACCCTTTCACAAGAGTTGCACGCGTACAGCCCTGGGGCCGTAGTAGTGGTCAGGACGCGGACGATGAGGCGGTTCTCGATTGGCATGGTGGATTGAGGAATGAGTATGGATGCCAGGAAAGCACCCGTGGCTCGACGGCGGCGCTCCTGTCGACAGGAGTGGTGAGGATCGCTCGCAGATCGAATGGCTCGCGTGCACTCTCGCAAATGCCATTAATTGTTCAAAATTCAAAAAATGAATTGGACACCCACAATTAATTATTGCAATTTCAAAATACCAATGCATTTTTTAATTTAATTCAAATATAGCACCCCTGGGCTCGAGCACTTGATAGTGGTCGTTCTCAAAGGCAAAGTAGGAGAGTTGCTCGTACCTGTCTCCATGTCCATCTCCGAAGACGCTTTCGGGCACAAGTATCACTTGCAGAGCGAGTGGCCAAAGTCCCATGGCGCCGATTGAGAAAAGAGCGAGTTGACGCAGTCGACCACACAGCGAGAAAGCCGCACGGTGCCTCGAACTCAGTTCCACCTTTTTGGTGCGGGAGACCTACGTCCGTCTCGACAACGTCTTCATCATCAGCGACGTCTCCGTTTTGGCTGGCCTTGTCCATCGTCACTTTGCACGCTGTTCTCTTCGACACTCAATTTCTGTTATGACTAGCTCAGACGATGCAAAAGGCAGCTTGGTCAGCTCCAAGTGGTAACCGGTGGGGTATTTGCAGCCCAAGTTCACAGCCCAGAGCGTTCTCATCCAGAGATCGCCATCGTTATTATCAATAATACGTGATGTGTGGACAAATAAATAAACGCCACCTTCACGTCATGAGCGAAACGCAACACTCTATTCTAAGGACACGAGGACATTGGCGAACGCTACCCAAGTTTCATACTTTTTAATTTGGGTCATGCCCCAAATTAGGGACCCTCCGGACAACAACTGGCACCGCACTGTAGTCGCTTCTTCAACCTCCAGTCCGAAAGTCTCCAATGGCGTCGCTCTCTCTCGTGCTGGTCCCTCGTCTCCACGTCCCTCTCCCTGTCGCGCTCTCGAGCGTCGAGCGTCTGGTCCACTGTATGGCAGAGGCAGAGACGCTCTGCTTGCACGTGACGCGGCGTCTCCGGACCCTCCACCAGTCGCTGCAGTCTCTCGACGCCGTTCCCGTCTCCATCCTGGACAAATTCCTCTGGCAAACCTTCCGTCTGCACGATTTCCTTAGTAAATTCAGCAATAAAAAGCTCGTCACGCGCCTCGTGTGCAGTCGCAAGATCCTGGAGCAGACGCGCAGTCTCCATCGGGAGCTGGACGTCGTCTCGGACGCACTACGAGACGTTTGCGGCCTTGCAGTGTCACCTGAAGACTGGGAGACGCAATGGGGACAAGACCGAAGCGTGCTACGTCACGGCTGGGAGAAACTACGGGAAGATCGCACGCGACTGGCTGCAGAACTACTGGACACCGCCTCTCAAGTGGAAGCCATGGTGCTACTCAAGTGTGAGAAGGAAACGTACTTTGCCAAGTACGCACCGGACGAATTGGAGCTGCTCAACGCCGTCTTCGGCTATGCAGCGAGTTTGTCACATGCAGAGGTGCCCCATGTACCACGCTGGTTCATTCCGCCACATGAAGTGGACTTTGCCGAGACCCCGTTCAGTAAGGGGGCGTTCGGGTCCGTGCATCACGGTACGTGGCTCAACGCTCGAGTGGTGGTCAAGCGCATGCTCAGTCCCGTGGACAACGAACTGGAGCGCAACCTCTTTATGAACGAGATCCGCATCTGGTACTATCTCAACTATCCGCATGTTGTGAAGCTTCACGGTGCTTGCCATGTCGGCCGCCCGTTTTTCGTGTGTGAGTTCGCGCCGAACGGCATTCTCACGGATTTCATCGTGAGACAGGAGCGAGAAGGTCACAACGTGCTTTGGCAGAAACTTTATGAAGCTGCACTGGGTCTCCACTTTCTGCATGAGCGCAACGTCACGCATGGAGACCTCAAGGGGAACAATATTCTGGTCGGCGCGGATGGTACTGCCAAGCTGACGGATTTTGGCTTGAGCTGCATGCTTACCAGCTCTGCTGAGCCGGCACCGACGGTGGGGTCGATTGGTGCGTTGCGATGGAAGGCGCCCGAGGTGCTTCATGGAGCAAGTGGCGCGTCGTACGCTGCCGACATTTATTCATTCGGAATGAGTATAATTGAAGCGGCTACTCACGCTCTACCTTGGGGAAATCAAATGCTCGATACCGCAGTGCGTTACCACGTAGTCAAACTGAAAGCTTTACCCAGCAGACCCGAGCGTCTGACGGACGAGCAGTGGGACCTGATTGAAAAAATGTGTGCCTTCGATCCGGCCCAGCGACCAGATATCGCTGTGGTGGTGGAAAAGTTGAAGCACTTTGCGGAGAATGAGGCCAACAACAGGTTCGGCCATATCACGGAGAGCTCGAGTTTTTACGCCAGCAGCGAGGCGTCGATAAACTTTGAAATGCCGAACAGCGCACGCTCTTCTGCATCACAGAGCCATAGCGCGCAGTTGAGTTCGGCTGCAGCATCTTCCCAAAGCAGTGGCCGAACTTTTTCATCGAGTACTTGCAGCAGTAATACTTTGGCCGGAGAGGAATCCAACTCGGTGCTGGATTTGAATGAGGTACGGAGAAATGTCATGATTTTCAAAACTTACCGGTAGTGGGGCAGTCTAACCATTGTTTTTTTCTGTTGAGCAGTATTTGAAATTGCTTGTAACTTTAGTTGATGCCCAATGCGAGGCAATTGACGAAATATGCAAGGAGGCGAAAGACTTGCAGCTATCAGAGCCCGAAGATTTCATTACCAAAAGGTAAATTGATCAAATATTTTTTTCTCAAGAACATGCCAACAGCTCACACACAGAATGCATATATTTCTATCCAGATACGACGAGCGGATGCTCGACCTTCGTTCCCAGTGGATGGAAAAGAATCATGTGACCCAAGACACGCTCACAACTTGCATGCTCCTTTATGACGGTGAACCCGATCTCAAGACTACAAGGTCTAATCTGCAGCAGAAGCTTTTGCAGCATGCGACGGATGAAGTGCAAGTTTTCAACGGCATGGTTGATCCTGCGAGAGCGTTTTGAAGACGGCAGCGGGAATTTGATTTTTCAAGACACTGGGTTACATTGATTCGTGCACTGACTCGTGCTATTGAGCTAAGTTTGCACAGAGTGACTTTTGCAAGTAGATGCTCGGACGTGGGAATCCTACTGCCGAAAGAGTCGACGGCCGTCGTGCTCATCATCGGATTTCTTCTTACTCTCGTCGTCATCATTCTTCTTTGATTCCTCCGAGTTTGATGAGGGCGCCTCCGTCGATTTGTCGCCAAAGGTGTACGAAGTCATTGCTTGGGAAGATTCGGACGTCGAGGACTCAGGGGCGCTCGTAGACTCATGCTCCGACGTCGAAGACTCGGGGGCGCTAGATGTCGAGGATTCCGGGGCACTTGTAGACACTGCTCAGATGTACCAGACGACGTTGTGGTCGTCGAAGAAGATTCAGTGGTGGAGGACTCGTTGGTGGTGCTAGAAGACGCCGTAGTGGTGCCACTAGCAGGGCCCGTCAGCGGCACGCAGTCCTTGTACACCTGCCACACGATCTCGCTATCGACACCCTGGAACGCCAACCAGTAGAACCGAAGCATGCAGCCGCTCGACGAACAGGACGAGTAGTCCACCGGAGTGAAAACCGATTTGGTGTCCTGCGTGCCATCACCGTACGCGGTCATGCAGTCATCGTTGGACAGCACCATCGTGTCGTCCAGCCAAATCTCACAGGGACCAACGTGCACCATACCTCGGGAGAAGGTGGCATCGCCGGTGGTCGGAGGGTCCTTGGCAGTGGCGTCGGGATTGGTGTAGCCACAGTCCGCACCGTAGAGCGAGGTGTCGCTGTCCAGCAGCGTACGAATGTCGCTGTAGCCGTTCGACTCTTTCAGAGACGTGTACAGCGTGGTGAGGCAGTCGCTGTCGTCGCTGCTGCACGAGTCCCAATCTCAGACCATTGCGGCTCAATTTGCACGATCCACGCTGACGTCTCCGAGTCTTTGAACTCGGACAGCGGGATGTACATATATACCCATGAGCATTGACTTGGCCCACAATTGCCATGAGCGCGGCGGCAATGGAGATGATTGATGATGAGTGCACCATGTCTTGCAAATTTTGATTAAGCGGGGCTTGGAGGATTGGTGTGGGTGATCGGCGTCAAATTGGAAAGTGAGGTGGAGTGAGGCGAGAGCATTCGTGGTTA
Source organism: Phytophthora sansomeana (assembly GCA_032158285.1). NCBI lineage: Eukaryota > Oomycota > Peronosporomycetes > Peronosporales > Peronosporaceae > Phytophthora > Phytophthora sansomeana. The sequence goes on along the minus strand of JAPDHH010000268.1, from coordinate 3,663 downwards.
ACCGGCAACAGACACCGCCGGCAAAACAATGTTAGTCGAATGTAGAGAGGCTGCTGGGGCTGGGGCGGGACAACATTGGATAGATCGGATACCTTTTGCACGCAAATGTAAAGACCGCCGTTCGTACGGATGGCACCCAACAGCTTTTTCGGTGGGCGGCGTGCAACGTCAGGCTTGACGAGGTACAGCGTTTAGTCGAGACGTGCTTCAAGCAGCATGTTTCGCCTCGAATCCATACAACAGGATATCCCTTGAAGCGCAAAGGTGACCTCTTAGATCATGCGATTTGCTTTTAGTTTGCTGTTGGTGGTTTTGGTCTCGATAGATGCCCTCGGCACGGACAGGTGGTTTTGTACGCGTGCGTGGAAAAGACGTTTTTCGGAGGGCTTCGACGAAGATTCAACCGAAGGGAGTGAGTGGTGGCCACGCGGCACCTTACAGCCACCTCACATTCTCGATTATACCTTCAAGAGATCAAGTGCTCCCAAGTTTGACCCCCCCCACCGCTCCCATGGCCCGCCAACTGATGCTGCTTCTTCCGGAAGATGTTGTGGGCGGACCCTCTCTCCGTGACGGGGCCGGAATACGCTGAAATCGTAGCCGACACCGACGAGGACCGCGTCGGAGTGACTGTGGAGCGAGAGAATAGGGGCGAAGTACCCGCCGGCGACGTACCGGAAGGCGAACTGCTCTGGGTACCACGCTCTCGAGCTAATACCTGCCGAGTTTGGGCAGGGGAATTGCTGTCGCGGGCACCAGGCCGCCTACTCAGGCGGCCAGTGTTCGCCATGGCCGATGGCAGACCCATCTACGGGCAAGTGACCTCCTACGCGGGTAACTTGGTCAGCATCCGGCACGGGGGTGGGCACTCAGATATCCCTCTATTGGACGTGGAAGAAGTGGCGCAGGTCATCGTGTTTCTTCTCCACAAAGAGCAGCTCCTGCGCCGCTTAACTACACGCGCGGCAATCGACCAAGCCCACAGCACGATTCTGGACCGCCTACTCGGTGCCCGCGACTGCCCAGGCACTCGTGACATCCGTCGTCTACTTGTGGGTATTGCGCCAGTAGCGGGGCACCCGCGTCCGGCAACTCAAGTGCTCTGGGTTGACCCACGATCGGGGTGCGATACCCTATGCTCCGTGCGTCATGTCGTTGATTTTGGGTACCACCGGGACGGGAACCGCACCCCGTCGCCAGATGTGTCCCTCGGCAGCCAGTTCTGGGACGACCCCAGTGTACCCACTACCGGGGTTGAGAACGGCCCACCACCGGCGGCGGCACGGCCGATCGAGGCGAGCACGCCACAGTACGAACCGCGCTCCTCCTCGCCCCGACCCTCACTCGACGAACAACAGCCCGCTCCAGCTGCAGTTTCCCCATCCTATGGTGTCTGGGCAGGACATCCGGGCTCGATTCGTGGAGTTCATGGACTCTTTAGAGTCCCCCTCCGTCGACATGGCCCGCGGCGATCGTGTAGCCCGTGACGCTCTACCGGTGAATACCTCTTCCGCCCCGGACAGAGCTCCCGGTGCCCTTCCGGCCGTCGACGTTGCGTCTGACGCAATCGATCCCTCCATGCGCATTCTCGCTGCGCTGGCGGAGCAGCCAGATTTACTTCAGCACTATGCCCGGCAGATCGGTACGCATGGTCGTGGGTTTAAGCGCCCACGCTACTCCACTGTGTCGGATGCGTTGCCAGTGGAGGACATGGCGAGTCGGCTAGACCGCCAGCACAGTTTCCGGCCATCGGCAAGACAGCAGGAAGTCCACTTGCTCACGTGCGCAGAAGACCACCGAGGTAAGTCACCTGGTTCCTTTGTTGATTATGCTCGCGCCTCTCGCGCTACCAGTTTTGTCCCGCACCCGGCGATTCTCAGTAGCCTCTACGACTTCCTGTTTGGCGTGTGCGGCCTCTCGATTCTTCATTTCCGGCGATTCGATCTCAGCTCCCAGCTCGACTACGCAAACACAAGCCAACTGAACGCGCGAAACTTTTCTGCCGGCGTGGAACTGCCACCTCTGCCTCGCGATCCCACCCACGGCGACTTAAAGGCAGCGCTCAGGGTACTCGGCTCGTACAGCGACGAGTTCTTCGACCCCCATACGCGGCGTCTTATTTCATCGGCAACGGACTTCGCCGAAGAGCTCAGCGATACGAACCTTGGTCGCTCACCGAGGTGAAGACGCTGGCCTTTTGGTTTAGTAATGCTTATCGTCTCGCCTGTGAGCACGACATCGACCACGGTGCGACCACGCGACTGGAGTTGCGCGCTCGCTTCTCCATGCAAGACCCTGAACTAAGCGGCCTTCTGCTCAAGATGTCCCGCCATCGGGCCAGAGCTCATGAACATGGTAGCAGCAGCACGGATAGCCTCCGCAGCAACACGCCGCGAACTCTTCAACCCGCTCGCCCAGCGCGTAGTCACACGCAAGAGATCTCGAGAAGGCCCGTACCAGCAGAGGTGGGGCTAGCTGCCCCGCGCCAAAGTGGTAAACAACTCTGCCTTCGGTACATCTCGGTTCGAGGTTGCCCGTCCGCCGATCCCGACAAATGTACCCACGGATTCCTGGGTCATTTCACCCCCAAGACGAAGCTGGACCCCCTGGTCAGAGCGCATGTTCAGAAAAACTTGGAGGCCTGCGTGTTGACTTGCAACACCTGTGACTCGAGGCCTGCCCGGTCTCGCCGACCCAATTGTCCCTAGCTCGGGTCAAAACGATCCACGACCGACTCATGCAGCTACTTCATGATAGAGAACGCACCGTCCAGCTCGGGCGAACGGCAGCTTACCTCGCGGCCGGGGTACGTGAACCGGCATCTGTGTCACGCTTAGATCCCCAGCAACGGTATCGACTCGATACGGAGGCGCAGCGTGCGATCTCAGAGTTGGTGCGACGAACGAATCTATCACTGGAAGATACCATTCATATCTGGCGCGGACAAACAGCCCGGGACCCTCGACCCAACAAGGCTCTATGTCCAGATCACCTCGAGTGGCTTCTCGCTGGCTATCAGCACCAGGAGTTGGTGCTTACGACGATTCGCTCCGGGGTCCGACACTCGTTTTTACCTCACCGCGCTGAGCGAGCCGGCCTGGGCCGAACGCCAGTCGCTCGATCAAATCACAAGTCTGCGCTGGAAATGGAAACTGCCCTCCTCCGCAGTATCCGCGAAGGCCAGGACCTCGGTACCTACTTGGTTATCGGCATGGATGTAGCCGGCGCGTGGCAGGGCCTCTGCATCAGCCCCTTTGGATGCGTACCGAAAGCCGGTGCTGACCCCCACTATGAGGCACGAGTCATTCATGACCTGTCTTACCCGCGCGGAATTTCCGTCAATGACACCTCAGACCCCTCCGACTTGCCTCCACTCTCGTACGAACACGTTGGCGCGCTTGCACGCCGGATTGAGCTCATCAAGTCGCGCACAACTCGCGCAGTTGTGAAGATGAAACGCGGCGACGTCAAGTCTGCGTTCCGAAATTTGTTCGGTCATCCAAGTGTGTGTTCACGATTTGCAGGATCTCTCCTCGTCAAGGGGCCATCGTCATTAATTTGGCTCTGCCTTTCGGTTGGTCGGGGTCTCCCACCCGTTACGGAGTGTTCGGTGGGGCGATCACCTTCGTCCGACGCGAGAGCCCCGCAACACTGGTTCGTGGT
>JAPDHH010000267.1:0-113653 GCA_032158285.1 Phytophthora sansomeana | reverse complement strand
CGACGCAGCGCGAGATGACACATCATCTCGTAGTTTACGTTTTCTACTTAGTAATCTCAGGCCCAAGCGATAGAGCGGTCAATGCAGTGGTACTCTCCCGTCAAGAATCCCCAACTTTCAGCCTCATTTCGTACCGAAGGTCTCGGTACGACAGCAGCGACGCTGGATGCAATGTACCAGCCCTCGAGCTTCCACGCAGCAGCAAGTTTGTAACGGTGAGTTTCGCTCCGAATGACGTGGACACTCAATCATCGCAGGTCACAGAGGAACTCGAGTGTAAACGGTGTGTGGATCAGCAAGATCTCGTCACACATACCAGCAAATTGACGGAAAAAGGCCAACACTTAGTCATCCTGTGGCGGTTTATTCAATTTATTTCGTTGCACGATATCGGATTTGAGGCCCAACTGGTTCAGAAGACCATCCGTGCATACTGGTTACGTGCTGCGGGCACCCTGAGTGGTAGGGCCAGCTCTCAAGCACACGTGGAAGGCGACGTACTCTCGTTTTTGAAGGATTTCGCCAAGTCCTCAAGAAATCATTCAGCGTTCTCGTCACCTATGACGCGAAGCACGTTGAGATGAGATATCACAACAATTCGAGTAACTGGGTTCCTCTTTCTGCGAGCGTTGGCCTCCCATAGCATTCAACGCCTGCTGCAATCAACCGGAGAGAATCACGAGGCCGGGAATACCAACATTAGAATTTTTCGAGAAGAATTTGGGTTGCTTATTGCAAGCGTATACGATGCTCTGGGCCATGTACTGCGCGAAGAGCTTGTGGATATGGGCGATTTCTCAGCACAACACATTGCGTCTTCGATCCCTGAGCTGGTGGACGAAGTACTTTCCGTGGTGTACGGCCAAACGCGGTTTAACGCTCTCCGACCGCAGATATCATTGCTCTTGTTGAAACCGAACGCGCCAGGGTCCCTGTCAGATGCATTGGACAGCATCTTAGAGGTTTTCAAGGCGCAAACTCGTGAAAACGCAGCAGTACACTTCCGCGAGAGTAGGCTCGAGACGACGCTCACCAGGATGGGAGCTCATCCAGGATTGAATCTGTGGAACCATCGCTTTCTACTGGACCCTGGGTCTGTACGAGTTGCGAGCATAACGTCTGTCACGACAGATACTTTTGTTCAAGAGATGAGTCTGGTTGACGTCGCACAACTTACCGCCGAGGTTGGGTGCGTCGACATACGACATGTACAAATAGCAGGTGATGGAGCGAGTCTATCGTTACGTTCAGCGTTGTTCTCAACCGGCACCACACCGACGACTTTGGTACTAGATTCGCAACTGCATATTTTTCAAGTGACGCCCGGTGGTGTGTCAACTATGATTTCGACGGCGAGCGGCTGGTCCATCGGAGACTACAGGGCTAAACTTTCAAGAGATGCCCACACCTTGAATGTGGATTTCTTTGCCATAACAGAAGACACTCGCGCGATGAATTCACGAGAACCGACTGCCCGAAACAACTCCATGTTGGTACGGTGGATCAGTCTTGCCATCACTCTGGAAGAAAACATTGAAACCACTAGCGACACACGCGAACTATTTGCGTTTGTACGAGGAACAGTGCGTGGCTCGACGTATACAGCACCGAATGGTTATGTGAGGAATCGGTCGAGCGCCTTAAACCTTTTGAAGACGACGAACTTGGGCCAGGCAGCGATTTGGAGTGAAGTGGAATGGGCACCATTGTGGGAGCTGCAGGCAGGCTACATCGCATTGTAAAAGCATTGCCAAAATGGTCCATTTCGTCACGAGGATTTGCAGATGGACACTCGGTATCGAGTGACGAATCCGGTCATTGACAAGACTTTCATGTTTTGAAATAAAGTGGGGTTTGTCTAATTTTGCGCGGTAAAAGCTCAAGTGGGGGTGCTTTCGATGAGGAGGAGGGACAAACTAACGACTTTGAAGACAAGGACCCCCCCTTCCTCAAAGCTTGGAATGAGGAAAGCAATTATCACCAATTGGACGACGAAGTCGCAAGACAACCTCTTCTAATAACGCGCCAAGAATCGGACAACACGATGTTGAAAAGACTGCTGGGAGTGGATACTGGAGTCTTTATTAATATGTCTTGTCGGTACAGGCTTGTGAAGATGGCTTTGCCGATTGGTGCCGTAGTATGTCCAGTCTGTGGCGCACACACGTCACAGATCGGTGGATGCAGATAGTGCGTGGGCACTTCCCGCTTTCCCGTTGCCAATGCTGGGCGTCGGTCGTGCTCTCAAGACCTCCCATCTGTATCGAAGCTTTCACGTATGCGAAGGTGTCGTACCGGTAGTCCAAGGCAGAAATCTGCCGTCTCGAAGCTTTGCAACTGATGCATCAGAGCTAAAAGCTCGTGTCAACTGGCTGGGATGGACCGCAGTATTGACCTCGGGCGTCTTGAGCTGGTACCTACAAAAGTGGGCTCATAACCTGATATTTTTAAAACTGAACTTGGTATTTGTATGACGTATACAGGAGCAACTTCAAAAACGTCATCAACGTACACTGATGAAGCAGAAACAGCTGCAGGATCTAGGCAAACAATGCGCTAAGAAGGTAAGAGCACGTCTCCATACTAACAAAAAGCTCCTGTTTAACTGGTTGTTATATTTTTTTACTAGGGGGCGTGAAACAGGCGTCCAAGTATTTTGCTGATTCCTACGAGGTGGTGAAGGATCTCCCAATGTCCCCAGGTACTTACTTGTTCATTAAGCTTATACTAAGTATACGCGAGAAGAGGAATTCTATCAGCCTTACCTGCACTTCTGGGGTTGCTCGTGTAGAGCAAAAAGTGCTGCAGGCCGCCACGTGTGGTGACTTGTATAAAGAGTTGCTCCAGTTTGGCCCCGCTTTACAGTATTACTGCGATGCAATGAAGAGCGTCAAGGAGGTGAAACCCATCAGTCTCCGCTCAGTTTTAGGCGTAAGGACGCAGAGTGACATTGCCGTTTGCCTCACGTTGACGTGAGTGGCATGCAATATGGGATATTGCTCACTTACTTGGTACTTACCTGGTTTTTCGTTGTCAAACCTATAGAAATCGTGCCGAAACAGCTGGACAAGTTTTCAAGGATGCTATCGAGAACTACGAGGCATGCCAAGGTCACTATGCGCTGATGAATCCACCGCAGAAGGAAGCTATCTTTCTTGACGTTTTTGACGTAGAATTTGCCGAAATGATGATGAGTTACGCCCTGGTACTCATGATGTTGAATCGGCGTAACGAGATCTCAGCAATGCGCCAGCAAATTGCTCGAGCAGTGCGCCGTTCCACGGCTCTGCGATCGCAGGAAACAATGTTTATGGACTTGTTCGACAATGCTATGAAGCGCTCTTCGCTGTTGAATGACCGCCTGATAGCGTTAGCTGCGAAGAATGCAGCGCGCAGTATGACAAGCCGCAGATTGCTTTAGCTGCCCATGCCGAGTTACTGGAGCTTCGCACATGCTGCTGAATATTCTGGTGGATGTCAATACTTCAAGAATTGCATTTGTATCGCCAGCATCAATAGGCATGAAGCCGGTGTTGAGCTCGAGGACTGCAAAAACAGAATAACTGTCAAGGGTTGCATTAAATATGAACAATTGTTTTCCAGTACGTTGAAGTATTTCGCAATGCCGACGATATCATTTGCTCCAAATTGCCATGTTTGAGACACGGATTGTTACGAAGAAAGAGAAGTTTGTCAACATCTTTATAGACCGATTCTCCGCTGCATGTATGATACGGAAGTATCAGCTCTATCTTGAACGCTTTTTTCCTTAATTTCCAGTCCCTGGAAGTCTTTTCAGTACAGATCCGTTACTATTTGAAGTTGTTGGGAGATCTCAATTCGACTCCTCAGCAACAAGGCACAAGTATCGGTGAACGTCGCTTTCTTACTCCAAATGGCCGTCGACTTGGCGTCTTCCATCGCATTAATTGCGTGTGGATTACTTCTTCTTTCTGCTGTCATCGTGCTTGGACTCACCCGTTCGTGGACCTCCAAGAATGAATTTCATCGCTTGCCATATCTGCCTTCGGTTATCCCAGTTCTAGGCAACGCGTTGGAGCTTGCGAGAAATTTGGGTCGCTATCACCCTTGGCTCGCTGATCACAGTGTGAAACGTGACGGACAGCCATTTGCTTTGCATCTCCTTGGGAAAAATGACGTGTTGTATCTTTCGAGACCTGAACACTTTGAAGAAGTTGTAAAGACTCAGAGCTGTAACTTCAGCAAAAGTGCCAGCGTTCGTGAAATGTTTGACGATTTTCTAGGCGAAAGTATCGTCCTTACGAATGGAGAAAGCTGGCATTTCCACCGTAAAACGTTCGCGACGCTCATCACCATGCGAGCTCTACGCGAGTACATGACGCCAACTATCCAAGAAAAAACGTTGCTACTACAACAAATTCTAGACAAGGCGAGTCAAACCAAGCAGACATTTGATGCACAGAAACTAATTCGACAGTTTACGCTCGACACATTCGTGGAGATAGGCTTTGGCTGCCAGTTGAACCTTTTGACTTCTGGAAATGACCATCCGTTCGAGATCGCTTTTGACGATGCTAATCGGCTTTCTAGTGAGCGATTTACGAAACCAACTTGGATTTGGAAACCCCAGCGCTGGTTGAATGTTGGCAATGAGCGGCGTCTAAGAGAGGCTATCAACGAGATGGACCAGTTCATGATGGGTCTCATCTTGAATGCCATTGATCGTGCGAAGCAAGTCAAGACAGAAAATGCTGAAGGTCAGACACGCCACAACAATATCATGTCAACAAGAACAGAGACATCACACCCACACAGACTCGAGATATTACCCTGACGGGACTCGAAGCGGGGAGAAATACAACAGCAGACGCGCTGGCCTGGTTGTTCCACGTGCTGAGCCATAACTCTCGAGTTGAGACGAAGCTTCGTGATGAAATCTTGTCGAAGCTGCCTTTAATTGGAGAGTCCGAGAGTTATGTGCCATCGTACGCGGATATCCAGCAGTTACCGTATCTTGAAGCCACTATTCGAGAGCTATTGCGACTCTATCCACCCGTTCCTGTCATTCCTTACCACTGCCACGTCGACACAGTGTTGAAAGATAGCACATTCATTCCAGCAGGCACAGAAGTGTTTTTGAACCTCTTTGCGGCAGGACGTATTGCGAGTGTGTGGGGGTCAGATGCTGCATCGTTCATTCCCGAGCGATTTATTGCAAGAAAGGAGAGTTGCTGGAAAAGCCACCAGCCAACTATTCTCCGTTCAGCACAGGCCCACGAATTTGTCTTGGACGAAACCTAGCCATGACGGAACTAAAGATTGCAGTCGCAACAATACTAAGTCGGTTTAGACTGGTCGAACAACCTGGACAGGATGTGAACCCATTCTTGATCTAACCATAGGGATGAAAACCCCGCTAATAATGCACGTTGAACGTGTGAGCTGAAGAAAAGGATCCTAGTTATAAGCATATACGTAAGCTCTTTTACTTATATCCGCTGAATCAATGTGTGTCTACCTACGTGCGTGTTTTCAACTGAGCCAGCTCCTCAATCATATCCGCTATCCGAACTTTTCGAGATTGCAGGAAATCGATTTCGAAAACTCTCGTCATAGCTTATAGCACTTAAGTATTATTCCTCTTTCAAGATCATCCATGATAACATGGATACTGTTACCTTGGCATCTGCACCTGTGGCGAACCAATTAATCGCCGAAACAACAAAATCCGTCAAAACGTTGTTGGGTGAAAGGCACAGATTGTAGTTCCCTCTCTGAAGAGGCAAATAGCTTTCAAGAATTTGCCTCCAGGCCGTGACGTACTTCCGCCACTGGGACGTATGATCGATGGCGCGACGTAATAGCAAACGTGACAAAAGCGTCGACAAAGTATTTCCTCCAAGCTGTTGCGATCCACGACGCCGAGCCAGATTATCGTAAAACCCTTGCATAGTATCCTGACGAGAGCCTGCAGAACCTTTTAAGCTTGTAGCTCGCTGAGGCCACCAGTTTATACCTGTCGATATTCGACGTGCATATGCAGAGTGACTGCGCACCAACTTACCCTTGTTCGTCTTGGGAGGTACATTTGCTGGGAGCAGAATTGGCCCAGGACTGAAATTGATCGCTCGATTCTCGTTCATGGAAATGTTCCCTCCATCGTATTCAGAGTGTCGAGACACAGACAAAACTTTTGTCGATTTACTGCGATGCAGAGTCACCAACGTCGCTTTCCGTGCTCGATCTCGCAACGATTTTCGCTGTTTTCGTATGGGAGACTTGGTTGACAGTAGATACAACGTTGTAAGCATAAATTCTTCGCCGCGGGTGCCTTCACCAGATTTAACTTCCCGTTCGCTAACCATTTCGTCAATCGCTGCTGCGATCAGTGGGGCATAGTCTGGGTAGCCCTCCAGAACACGCTCCGTGTGGAAGCGTGAGAGTCGGTAGAGCGTACAATAGGATGTTGTAACAACTGCAGCTGATCGTGGCCGCTTTGAGAACACGGACACTTCGCCGAAAAAGCTTCCTTGCCGTAACTCGCGCACTTTAACCCCGTTCACCATAATGTGCAGGATGCCCGAGTTAACTACGTACATATAGTCTCCTTCGTCCCCAGCCTGAAAGAGCGTAACATGCGCCGGATAGCTTGCCATCTCCAACAAACTGGTTAGTGCAACAATGAACTGCTCATTGCAACCGCGAAAGAGCGGAATTCGACCGACCACATCCTTAAGAAGTTCCACTTGAATATCCTTCGTGATGGATGGACACAAAAGTTTAACCACGTCGCGGTCGTTCGATTCAGCATCAGTGTAGTGCCTCTGAAGATATTCGACTGCCTCCTCCTGTAAAGACTCTGGTACGTGGTGGAACGTAAGTAAATGCCGAAGTTGGTTGATGCGTGCCTGGGCCAACACTGTCTGACTGCTCTCCGACTTCGATAGCATGAAAAGTGTCGAGCACGCGTAGGTGAAGAGGATCAAGCCCAGCAGAGCCACTGCAAGCGTGAACGCAAACTGTGCGTTAGCACGTGGCAACGCTCCTTCAAATGCTCCTGTCATAATACCCACACTCCAGAACGACGCGCGGACATATTGAGTGCCCAGTGTCTCATTTCTTAGCGTATTTGGTGGAAGCCAATCGCTCAAATCCTGGCTTGCAGAACTCTGCCAACCAAATTCAAATCTGCCGCACGCCACCAAATGGGTCACGAGTGCCATCACTGCCAAAACCTTGATTGATTTCAAAGCTCGGAAGCGCTTCGCGTACACATCGTCAAGGTTAGAGAGATATCCTGGCACCCTCCAGATACGTAGCGCCTTGTGAAATTCTAGCCATCCCGGCCGAAAAATTTCGGGAAGTCTCGTCGTGTCAATCATGCCGGTAGCAGGTAGGATAATTGACATGGGTAATATAGCGAGCACATCCAGAAAGAACCCCATAGATTTCAAGTACTTGGCACGAACTTTCCGTTTGTCACGGTGAATGTTGCCCGCTTCGTAGAACCCCGTATTCAACTTGACGTAAAAGTCGGCACAAAAGAGGGTCTCCGCTAAGTAAAATGCACGAAATGCCACCGTCGACGGGGGCAGACCATCTTGAAGTCCAAATGTCACTGCAAACGGCAAGAGGAATGCTTGATACAGCATACAGCTGAAAAGTACTTGATGCCAGCTCTTGAGAAGTCCAGAGTGAGGATCGAATGCGTTGCGTAAATCTCCAAGGTAGCGGTAGAAACTTCCACTACCACCGGTACTGCCATTACGTGCTAGGGACTGACGACGAGGTCGAGGCCCCATGCTGTTCTTCAGGGTCTTCTTAGCTGAGGCGGCGATTAAAGATCTGACGCCCTTGGGGATCCGAGTATCCGAAAACTACCGCACAGTGCGTCTTCAGCGTCGTCACCATGACAGCAGGCGTCTTCTTGTTGCCTACGTGATAGGAAACTTTACCGATATTATTGAACTGACGGGGTCCGAGACGAAAGAGTTCAACCACAAGATGGGGCAGTTCGTCAGATGCTTGGGCATTTCAGAATGCCTGAAAGCATTCAAGAGCGCGTCAAGACGTTTTTATTGTTCAAAATATTTCACACAATCACCCATGAACACATACTTGGAGAGTGTTTACCACCAGCTTTGCTTACGGACATTCGTCTTGTGTATCTCAAGCAATGATTGAAAAAGTGGACTTTCTTGCTGGAATGGAGACGTCAATCACACGAATGCTAGTTTCCCAGTTTACGCAGGTGCTTGTTTCACGTGGCGAATTTGTTGTTAAGTTTGGTGAAATTGGCAATGACATGTTTTTCATTTCCACGGGTATACTCGAGGTACTTCTGTCCGCACAGATAGCGAAAGAACCAAAAACAACACTAAAAGCCGTTGCAAAAGTGTTCCCAAACAGCAAAAACATCACCGATCAAGCATCTAGTCAAGTTGGTCCAAAAGGGGATGATTTTAGTGGCCTAATGCAAGGCAATACAGCGCGCGACCATTTAACGAAAATGTCGAGATCTCTGCTGGGAGTTACTTTGGCCAAAACTCCCTCTTTACTGATGGAAAACGTGACGCGTACATACAGGCGCAAACTCCATGCATCTTGTACCGACTATCTCGTGAGTCACTTGAACTTGTGTTTGACCGATATCCTAAATGGAAGCTCAGGGTGCTGCGAATAGCTAATCTCAATCGAGAACAAGCTCGAATTGCACAGCTGTCTCGTGAAGAGCAGCGACGCGGGGTGACAACTGCTAGTGGCAAAGTATTATCTCGGAAATTGTCAATGAAATGGCCGACAGTTTGAGAGAGAAGCGGCACCATTCCGGCCTGACACGTACAAACACCACGCGAAGTAGACAAGCAAAGAGGATTTTGACGCAAATGTTTGACCGATTTGTGATGGGCCCTCTCCGCAAAGGACTACACGGCCTAATTCATGGAGTAGCGGTACAAACTCGCTTCCACTTGATGTGGTTACGATTTATTATATCGTGTGCCCTATATATATTTTGCCATTATGACACCCTACCAGCTCACGATGGACACGATGACCCGTCAAACAACCACCACAACTATCACTAACTCCGTTGCAATTTTTTGCGAGGCTGCTTTCATTGTGGATGTTTGGTTTAGCTGACATGTGTATGAATCGCCAGCTTCCATGGAGCTTTATGACCAGAAGTTGCGTAGCGTTTACAAGGAAGAGCGAATGCTCTGGGATATCCTTGCGGCGATTCCGTTCTACGATTTCTTGTCCGTCTTCAACTGTAGCCAATGGTTTAAGATACTACGCTGCATCAAAGTCGTCAATTTAGGAAGCTATCTGAGCGAGTTAAATCGACGTAATGTCGCCAACCAAGTTACAGATTTCTGGCATGTGTGGTTGCTGTACCTCTTAGTGATGTACTGGGCCGCGTGTACCTATTTGGCTGTGGCTATGAAGCGGGTTTTCGTGAGCAATGGGAAGCGTGGCCCCCGTCCAAAGAGCTCGAGCTATCGGACCCTCAAAACCCATCGTCTTCACAACTCGCACTTCGCCTTCTACGAGCGATGTTCTTTTTCATGACAATTTTCGTCAAGAAAGCGTACAATCCAGAACCCGAGACGGCGTCATTCATATTGCCATTTCCTTCATTGGGCTGATTGTCATGTCCTACGTCATCGGTGAGCTTGCAAGTCTATTCATCTCGTACATTGGCCTGGAGGTAGACTTTCGGAAGCACTACATTGCTGTGGGGCTGTACTTGGCGCGACTAAGGGTAAGTGACCAGCTGAAGACACGAGCCTATGCGTTCATGACGTCGCTCTGGTACTCCCATGCTGGTGTCAACTACGAAAATCTCCTTGTCGAAGTACCACGAGACATTCGTTCCCATGTATCGAAGAAGCCTTTGGCTTGGTTTATCATGAAAGCCATTGCCCCTTTCTGGTGGGAACAAAGCCATTGCCTTGACGCGTTTACTTTGTCTTTTGCTCATCGGCTGCGGTTTGAGAGCTATCCGTGCAACGAAAATGTGGTGACTGAAGGCTGCATCGTGAGAGCCATGTACTTCGTGGTCAAAGGCCATTTGAGTATGCAAAGTAGCTTGCTGCTGGATCGTCCTGTTGGTCTTCGTGGCGGTAGCTACTTCGGTGAGCGCGGATTGTTAGGCTGTAGCATCAGTGCGTACACCGTGCGTAGTGTACGAGCTTGCGACCTTCTCTCTCTGAGTTCCGAGGCTTTTGCCCAGGTACTTGAAGAGCATGCCTTCTCCCGACTTGCACTAAGGGTATGCAATCGCTTTTCAAGTACTCCGGGAGCAACGCGTCGCATCATGCCGAACTTACGTCTATAAAATAGTCGTTATTTCCACCTCGTTTTAAGACCATCGTTCCCCTCACTTTACAGCTTCCTGACGAAAATGTCGACGTTCCTGCTGCCCGTTACCCGTCGTTCTCTTCCGTTCACGTCTTCTCTTCTGCTCTTTGTCTCCTCTTGTCCCCGTTCTCCCCCTCTTCAATTCCTCATCTCTTCCACTTCGAGGGACATTGAGCGTTCTCTCCGTAGTCGCTTCCCGACTCTCCTCTCCTCCCATGAACACGAATCCATTCCCGACTGGAGCAGCCCCAAAGATCTAAAAGAAGCTTTAGGGTCGTGTGATGGGGCCATTTTAGCTGCCAGTGGCTGTGGAGACCAAGTTTTCCATGTACCGAGTGACCCCAATGACGAGTGGCTCCAATGCGAGCAGAACGTGGCAACGCTCGTGTCCAAAGACCATCGAGTTGCCAAGTTATCGTGGACAGAAGGGTTTGTACGGGAACGTTCCCCTTTGACAGTGGGGAGGGCGAACTGGGCGCTGGAAGAGGAGCTGAAGACCAGATTTCAAGATGGGACGGAGTGGGCTCATAACCTGATGATTTTACGGGCTCCGACGGGGATGGACGCTTTCCTCAGAGGCCGTTTGTATGACTTGGTGCGTGGAAGGACCTTGTCGGTGAGTGTCAAGCGAGGACGCGTTGCGTTCGTGCATCCGATGGATGTTGCAGAGAGTTTGAGTGCGTTGCTGATGAAGGAGAAATTTGAAGGAGGAGTGCACAGATTAAGTGGACCAGAGGCGTTGACGTTCCCTGATGTGGCAAAGTTGCAGTCCGATGGCATTGGAGAGAAGGTGAATTACTCAAACTTCCCGATGTGGGCGGTGCAGCCTGCGCGATGGGTGCGTGGAGTTCCTGTGAGATTCTACATCTATAGATAGATAGAAATGTGTACAGTACGTACCGCGAATTTCTTATTCTGGTTGCGTTTTTGTAGATATAAGAAGGAAAAGAGTCAACATTAAGAAATGGCAGCAGTCCCTCCGCCGGTATGACCCGGATCAGGTTCTAAGAGTTTGGATCTTCAGCCGGCCAGCGCATGGAACTGGTCCATGACTGGCAGTCGGCACCCCCCGCTGATTGGATGTCAGTCACCATACAGAGGGCAATAGCAAAGACGATTCTAAAGTACCGGAGACTGTGCGTGACCTTGGAAGCGAATCCGCAAATGAGCCTTTCAGCGAGCCAGTCGAATGGTACCCATTATCGGTGCGCATCTCCTCATGAACGAATCTGATTGGATACTAGCAGCGTTAAAAATAGCGGATTGGCTGGGATTTGTTACTGCAAAAGTGCGATCCCAATATTGTGTCTACCACATCACGAATGACTAGAATTCGTAGTACGTATTTTAGTGCAGGTACGAAAGCTTATTGCCGCTGATTCTGCTGCTGTCCGATCTTTCCGTCACCGACATGTTGCTTCGCTGGTTTGAGAGATTTGCATTCATAATGGGTGAGGTTTCTTGGTACAAAGGTACCGATTCATACAAATTTCTTGTATCGAGCAAACCCCGAGTAGTGATGAGTCGAAGCAGCATTTCAAAAACTTTGACACATTCCGTTGGTGAAGAAATCGTCATCAGACCAACTTCCTGTCCCGGTCGGAGACTAGAAACAGTCCACGGCTCGTTGAACGGATCCTCATCATTTCCTTCCCTGTATGTCAATACCTCGTCACTCCACTGCTTTCGACGCGACTCCAAAATTTGAAACAACACAAGCCCCCAGTCTCCTTTTTCATCACCGGCATCTTCTTTCTTCACTTGAAGCATCGCTTTCAACCGTGTTCGCTTACACAGCTCCCGGTATCCCTCTACAGCTATGCTCAGTGCTGTCTGAAAAAGCGGTCGAGAAAGAATCGCTTTAAGCAGAGACTCCGAGTTCAATGACAATAGGTCGCAAGCGGACACGGTTTTAACAGTGGAAATGCCCACAGAATATCCGAGCAAACCATGCTCTCCAAAGAAATCTCCCTTTTTGTAGTGCTTTCCAGGTTGCTGCGCTGAATCTTGAGGCTGTTCGTCATTTCGCGTGGAAATCAAGTACCCTTTCACGACGAAGAACATGTCATTCGAGACACTGCCTTCCACTACCACACATTCGTCTCGAGGGTAGCCTTCATATTTAAGTTGCTGAGCTATGGCGCGTGTCAGGGCTTCCAGATCACGGTCGTGTGGATGTGTCGTGGCAAATGGTCGGAAAACGTTGTTGACAAATACACGTAGTGGCAAATTAGCAATGTGCATGATCGATTCTGTTCGGATCACTTGTGGAATCTCATCGAAAATCGCCTGGTAGTTTACTCCACGATGTGAACTCCATAACGAAGATAAGAAAGCGTGGGAGCGAGCACGTAGTCTCCCAGTGATATGCCAGCGCTCTAGGTACAGATTTACTGCAATATGGTTCTTTCGAAACTCCACCTCGTTGCTAACGTACGACACGTAAAGATTTGCCATCTCACCAATCATGAAGGCCACTGTCACCATACCGATAAAGTCCATGAGAAGTGTGAACATATACTTGTCGTATCCAGTTGGTTCAAACACCTTTCCTTTCTTGATAAACGCGGTGGAAGCGAAAAAATACCGCGAAAAACGGCGTATCAAGAAGTCCACGGGCGGATCAGCCCAAGAAATGCTCACTTCAGCACGTGGTGGAGCCCAATAGTCCCAGTCTTGGACATTTTCTTTGTTGCTGGTGGCCGATGCTAACGAAAAGTAGGCACAGGCACACCAGTGCATAAGAACAAAGAGCAAGATCCAAAGCGTGCAGAGGCGATTCTGTTCATATGCTACACTTCTACGATTAATTTCCCTCATGTAATGAGGAAAGTTGAAAAGCTTCAGACATCGGTTCAAACATAACAACGGCGATTGATAAAAGTCCGAGAGAAAATGATCAATGGGGATCGCTGCGACCACGTCAATCCACAAACGTTTTCGTTGATACGCGTCGCGCTGCTTGCTCTCGTACAACTCCATTGATTCAAGACTGTCCTTTAAATTCCAGTTCACCCAGATATCCCACCCAAATAAAATCTCACACGTGAGCTCTACTGCTCGTGCAGCTATGGGCAATGGTCCCAAACGCTCGAGTGCGTCAAATGAAATGCGGAATGGAATTATAAGCGCCATGTAGACTGTTCCAGCCGCAATGAGCATAAGCCATTGCAGATGAAATCTACTTTGCGCGTTAGTACACTGCAGTACTCTGTCCACCCAGAGTACATTTTCCTTTTGCATCTTCGTTAGCACTTTTGTTGTGGCCTCAGCTGACGCCAAGCGTTGAGCTTTGTATGATGAAAAAATGGACCCACCAGATTTCACGCCACCGAAAGGACGAGTACTCGTCTTTCGAGTTGAACTCGTAAATCGCTCGGACAAGCTGCTCGCTGAGCTTCCCGACCTATTATTTCGGTTAAAGGTTACGACATCACCGAGGATATCAACATGACTCAACATATTTTTTGAGGTATTCTCTGCAATATCCATTTGCTCTTCCATGTACATGTTGCGTAGAAGTTGCTGTTCTTGCTGGATGTTGACAATCTTAAGCACCTTACGCCTCCAGTCCGGGTACCTCTCAAATACCAGTTCAAGAGACCGTCGTGACAGTCGATACAGCACACACGAACTTTTGCAGCGTGCATGAGCACTACGAGGTTTACTTGTAAACAATGCAACTTCACCAAAGTAGCTGCCGGATGTGAGTTCGTTCACCTTTTTCAATTGTCCTCTGGCCTGTAGCTTCGATGGATCTAGTGTTGGAAATAACGTGTGGAATGATGAACGCGACGGTGATCCAAGTGAGCGCAGCTTGGTATCCTGAGACTGCCGACGGTGGATAGTTTCGAGTGGCACCAAAACCTCAATGATTCCTGTAAAAACGAAAAACATATCGCTTCCTTCTTCACCGAGACGAAACACAAATTGGTCTTTGACTGTCAATGCTTGAACGAAGTGTGAAACGAGCATCCTCGTCACGGACCCTTCCATCCCCGATAAGAAGCCAACTTTTACGATCATGGGTTGCAAGTGAACGAGTCGGATTTCTGTTAGTAGCGAGGGGGGCAGGCAGCGCTCCAATAGATACTCCTGTGTGATGGTGTGGTAACGTTGGAAGAAGAAGAACGTTTTGAGTTGTTCATTAATCGGAACTGGAAGGCTGAAGTGAGATAGGAGCAGCCGCAGCGAGCCGAGTTTTTTGTTGAAGTCACGAGAGTTTGCATCCACGAGCTCTAGTACATCCGAAATATTCCCAACCACAAAAGCGAAAAGGAAGCCGCCGGATAAGAGAACAACCACGCTGAAACAACATTGTTCAACAGTCTTGGGCAACTCGCCAGCAAATGAGTTCGACATGAGTCCGAACGACCAAAACAGTGACGCTGAGTACTGTTTCTTGATGTCTGCTCTTTGAAGAGACTGGGATGGCATCCACGCAGTAGCTGACACTGAATTAGACGAACCACTAAAATTGAACCAGACGCACCCAAATAAATGGGATAGCATGATCGATACGAAAACTAGTTTGAGCAGCCGTAGTTGCAGTGTATGGTTAAGATGCTTGCTTTCCAGCTTCATAAACATCTGGGAAGCTCGTACAAGACGTAGCAGTTTATTGACACTAAGGATTTCGTAGTGGCGGGTCGACTTTGCCACCCAATTCACGAAATACAGAGGGATTAAAGCAATCACGTCGTACCAGCACTGACGAGAGCGGAAAAATGTCTTACGAATAACTACAACATCCATCCGTTTGTTGCCGTACTCATAAAATCCTAACCGTGAATGGAAAAACAAGTCAAACCAAAAGCAAATCTCAATCAACACAGAGAGGAGCTCTGACCCCAATGCGATGTCTTGATCAACCCCAGTAGTGATGTCTCCAACAACTTTCAGATATTGAACAACAGTCAAGCAAAACACCAAAAGCTCCCAAACCTCAGTGCCAGTGGAATCAGGGTCAAAAACGATGCCATCAAAGCCCAGATACCGGAGGATTTTCGTCTCCAACGTTAGAATTTTGGGCGGTATCGGCTGCTGGTCTCCACTCAAAGTTCGTTCACGCACGCTGTATTCCTGCTGAACTCGTGCTAGTTTTGAACTATCAAGTCGCTTCTCCAGTGCCCGAAGAGCCATTGAAAACGTCGGGAATATTTTATGCATTCCGTTAAAGTATTCCCTCGAAATGAAAAGCAGGATGCAGCCGCTTGCTGCCGTCACACGCTCCTCATAACCCACAGATGCTTCATTCAGATTTAAGGCTGCAGTTCCAATGAAACCACCTTTCACCAGCGTACGAGGCGATCCGCCATTAGCAATGATAATAAGCTCGCCTTCAAGCAGGAAGAAGATGCCATTAGCGTAGTCTCCCTGTCGATAGATGATTTCACCTTGGCCGTAAAGAATGAAGCGGATGTTATCAATGAAAACTTCTTCCAGAGCACCCAACGACGTTCGAACCCCCGCAAGCAGAGACAAAGTTTGTAGAGCTGGTTGGCACATACTTCGCAGCACTGGTCGCTTGATTGCTTCGGGTAGTTCATTCAGGAGATCACTCGCAATGGCACCTCTGTGCGATGACCACCAAAACTCCAAAAACGATTTCACACGTTGGTGAACGCCTGCTGGTGCAGTGCGTGAGTGAAGGAATTTTTGGATGTGTGTTCGTGTGACTAGGAACTCTTTCTGCTCAAATGCTGAAGCAGTAACTCTTTTCTGAACGATATCAATCACCACTGCCATCGAGAGAAATCCACAGACCATCAACAGAACAGTGACCGAGTATTGCAAGACTGAGGCTGGCTCCACGGTTTTACCTAGACCTGTAAGCATTGTTGCTCCAAAGTAAAGGGCGCGTGCATATTGCACACCCGCAACAGCATGTGCATCCGATTCCGAACAGGACGAGTTGGCTGGCGAAGTGAAGTAAGTGCCGCCATCCGATGGATTAACATATCTCCACATTTCAACCTCGCTCGAAGGTAACCACGAGTCACCCGTGCCAAAGCCTTCGACGTAAGTGACGCTGAAATACGCGCACGCCACAAGATGTAGCAACATCAAATATGCAAAAACTGCAATGAGGAGCCAACTCGCGTTGCTCAAAGGAAAAGAGTTTCCCCACTCCTTGATGTGTCCTTTAATCCGCCACGCTCGAAGCAATCGTGGGAGTCGGAACAAAGCGGGATGCATTGCCAGCACTGATGTAGAGCTCACTGGAATTATCCATCGATATGGTAGCATACACAGCAGATCAGCAATAAAGAAGCTGCAAAGATAGTGTTTCGCCGTGAGTGAAGGCTGCATAATTTTCTTTCGGTTTGAGTTGTAGGATAGGTGAAAGTTCATATACATGTCGACACACAGGAGTACATCCAGCATCACATAAGTCGTCTTGACTCTTTGATTGTTACCTGGACAATCGAGAACGGGGAATGCAAGAAATAGCGGGATGATGTACCAATTCGCCGCTAAATGCATGTGGAGTAGGATTAGCCAGTACTTCCGCCACTGGGACGTATGATCGATGGCGCGACGTAATAGCAAACGTGACAAAAGCGTCGACAAAGTATTTCCTCCAAGCTGTTGCGATCCACGACGCCGAGCCAGATTATCGTAAAACCCTTGCATAGTATCCTGACGAGAGCCTGCAGAACCTTTTAAGCTTGTAGCTCGCTGAGGCCACCAGTTTATACCTGTCGATATTCGACGTGCATATGCAGAGTGACTGCGCACCAACTTACCCTTGTTCGTCTTGGGAGGTACATTTACTGGGAGCAGAATTGGCCCAGGACTGAAATTGATCGCTCGATTCTCGTTCATGGAAATGTTTCCTCCATCGTATTCAGAGTGTCGAGACACAGACAAAACTTTTGTCGATTTACTGCGATGCAGAGTCACCAACGTCGCTTTCCGTGCTCGATCTCGCAACGATTTTCGCTGTTTTCGTATGGGAGACTTGGTTGACAGTAGATACAACGTTGTAAGCATAAATTCTTCGCCGCGGGTGCCTTCACCAGATTTAACTTCCCGTTCGCTAACCATTTCGTCAATCGCTGCTGCGATCAGTGGGGCATAGTCTGGGTAGCCCTCCAGAACACGCTCCGTGTGGAAGCGTGAGAGTCGGTAGAGCGTACAATAGGATGTTGTAACAACTGCAGCTGATCGTGGCCGCTTTGAGAACACGGACACTTCGCCGAAAAGCTTCCTTGCCGTAACTCGCGCACTTTAACCCCGTTCACCATAATGTGCAGGATGCCCGAGTTAACTACGTACATATAGTCTCCTTCGTCCCCAGCCTGAAAGAGCGTAACATGCGCCGGATAGCTTGCCATCTCCAACAAACTGGTTAGTGCAACAATGAACTGCTCATTGCAACCGCGAAAGAGCGGAATTCGACCGACCATATCCTTAAGAAGTTCCACTTGAATATCCTTCGTGATGGATGGACACAAAAGTTTAACCACGTCGCGGTCGTTCGATTCAGCATCAGTGTAGTGCCTCTGAAGATATTCGACTGCCTCCTCCTGTAAAGACTCTGGTACGTGGTGGAACGTAAGTAAATGCCGAAGTTGGTTGATGCGTGCCTGGGCCAACACTGTCTGACTGCTCTCCGACTTCGATAGCATGAAAAGTGTCGAGCACGCGTAGGTGAAGAGGATCAAGCCCAGCAGAGTCACTGCAAGCGTGAACGCAAACTGTGCGTTAGCACGTGGCAACGCTCCTTCAAATGCGCCTGTCATAATACCCACACTCCAGAACGACGCGCGGACATATTGAGTGCCCAGTGTCTCATTTCTTAGCGTATTTGGTGGAAGCCAATCGCTCAAATCCTGGCTTGCAGAACTCTGCCAACCAAATTCAAATCTGCCGCACGCCACCAAATGGGTCACGAGTGCCATCACTACCAAAACCTTGATTGATTTCAAAGCTCGGAAGCGCTTCGCGTACACATCGTCAAGGTTAGAGAGATATCCTGGCACCCTCCAGATACGTAGCGCCTTGTGAAATTCTAGCCATCCCGGCCGAAAAATTTCGGGAAGTCTCGTCGTGTCAATCATGCCGGTAGCAGGTAGGATAATTGACATGGGTAATATAGCGAGCACATCCAGAAAGAACCCCATAGATTTCAAGTACTTGGCACGAACTTTCCGTTTGTCACGGTGGATGTTGCCCGCTTCGTAGAACCCCGTATTCAACTTGACGTAAAAGTCGGCACAAAAGAGGGTCTCCGCTAAGTAAAATGCACGAAATGCCACCGTCGACGGGGGCAGACCATCTTGAAGTCCAAATGTCACTGCAAACGGCAAGAGGAATGCTTGATACAGCATACAGCTGAAAAGTACTTGATGCCAGCTCTTGAGAAGTCCAGAGTGAGGATCGAATGCGTTGCGTAAATCTCCAATGTAGCCGTAGAAACTTCCACTACCACCGGTACTGCCATTACGTGCTAGGGACTGACGACGAGGTCGAGGCCCCATGCTGTTCTTCAGGGTCTTCTTAGCTGAGGCGGCGATAAAAGATCTGACGCCCTTCAAAGCGACGCCTAGCAAACCAAAAACGGCTCCAATGCCCGATCTCCTTCAGCCCATTTTGGTTACCAGTGGCCACACAGCAATTGTAGAATTCTCCTCAAATGCTTGTACCCAGCTGTACGAATTGCACGCAATTTCGGCGCTCCTCTTTTCAAATCGCAATGCTTGCTACCCGAGTCCTCTTGACGCTTTAGATGAGAACACTTTGCAGCCCGTCCACAAACTGCTTGGTCATGGGCAGCTCCCCAGAATTGCGCACGTATAGAAGTGCATGAGCAGGGCCTCCTGCAGTTGAATTGCAGCATAGCGGCAATTCAGGAAATTCAGGAACAGCTTAGGCATCTCTTCGTCGAGTGTAAGTGACGCTAGCCCCGTTTCTGTCGAGATGGCTACATGTGGGTCGAGCTCAGCAAGCTCAGCCAGTTGGAAGTTGCAGTTCATGACGTCGTGTCTCGTAGCAGTAAGGCAGAAAGCGTTAGACTAAACACACAGGGGGGTTGGCACCTTCGAGGTTTCCCTCCTCAATCCCAAACATACTCAGTGGGAAGCAGTGCGTTCTTTCGGTTGTCTATATTACCACTTGCTCCTATCCTGTGCAAAGTCTAACAGTTTCCTTTTTTCTTTTCCAAAGCCAACAGCACGAGGTAGCCTTGGCATTGTTTCTGTTCCCGAAAGGTTGAAGGCTGCTTCAAGGCGACCTCTACCAGCAACACACATTTGCAGATTTAAACTGTTTCAGCTGTACAACTTCAGTTTGGTGGGGTAGTAGCACCTCTACGAAAACTTGTTGTTGTTTTTTTGTTTTTCGTAGATTGATGTCACTTAACCCTAAAGTATGCTAGTGCTAACGACTTCTTATGTCGGGCCCGTCAGCCACCTTTTCATCGGCTGACAGCATCGCGCAGTTTGACTTACATCCCCCGACTCCCCTAAAGAACGCCGAAAACTTGTTGTTGCACACCCGATCTTGCTGAAGACTCTCACGCGTACAGAGCATGGCAGCCTGTCGAGGCCCCTCATATACTTCATATACTCGTCGTAGTATGGCAAGGCCGCTTTGTACTCCTGGCAATTGATTCCGTACCAACTGATCCGTTCCGCGCGCTAGCGCTGCGGGAGCGCAGGCCGTCGAAGCGCATAGTGGTCCGGAAATGCTGAAGTGACTAACTAGCTGGATACGACGTTGTAAGAACGATGTTTAAACGGGCGAAAAAACGAGGAATGTTTTTTCCACAAAAAATATTTACACGTGTTTTTACGTGTAAAAACACCGCTACCGGTATTTACTTCTGGAGGTCTGGAGGCTGGAGTACCGTTGTTGTCCGGGCTGATTGCGCTGATATTGGCTTCAAACGACTGCAACGCCGATGCAATCGGCAATGATGGTTCCAGCGCAGCCTAGATCTGGACTGGGGGCGCGTCGTCTGGAACTGGAAGTCCGGTTTGACTTGGAGTTTGTAGGGACAACAAGGGCATCGTCGCGGCGCAGGCGCTGGCTCAAGAGGCGATGGCCTTGCTGATCCGTTCGTTCTGGCGAATTTTGCCGATTAATCAGCGAGATAAAGATGTTTGAACGTTACAACAAGTTTACGATAATTACCTGGCAAATGTAAGCTACCAGGGATATTGTACTGGCCATTAAAGTTGGCAATAGAAAAAGAGGCCATTTTACACATGGAAGATGGTGACTTTCCCCCATATACGATACCAATCCATTCCAGATTAATAGCTCCCTTCTGAAACAAGGTGCAATATTAAGATCAATTTGCAACAGAACAAGGTGCAAATGGTATCAAAAGACATAGCGGATCCTCACCATTCGTTTGCACCAAGTTTTGACGCCAAACCGCGAAAAAGACTGCCAGACACCGCCTGCCACGGTTAGAAAGGACCCTGCAGTTTAGATTTCGCCCACCCTGACCCCAGTCGCCCACCAAGTCATGCCTACGCCGACCACGTTCCCCTTCACCATGAACAAGACGCTGTCGGCGACCCTTCCCGAGGCGCGGTCCCCATTACCAGACACGGTGCTGCTGCCGACTGCGTCCGTGACGTCGGCCGCGCCCGTGCTGCTGCCGTCCACGTCGCCCCTGCCCGTGCTGCCGCCGCAGTGCTGCTGCCGTCCACCGCGGCCCCACCGACGGTGCCGCGGCCAACGACCGAGGTGCTGACCACTCCTGAGCTCACGCAGTTGCACGCCGAGCGCAGTGCTGCTGCCGTCCACCGCGGCCCCACCGACGGTGCCGCGGCCAACGACCGAGGTGCTGACCACTCCTGAGCTCACGCAGTTGCACGCCGAGCGCTCGCCGAACCCGGAGTTGATGGCCACGACGCAGACGATGTCATCCAACACGGCGGTGGGGGTCGTTGCAAGCACGGCGCAGTTAGCCACCCTGCCACCCACCACAGCATTAATCCCGCCGGGTGCTCGTCGCAGAACAAACAAGGCCCCCCGTCGTCCGCTGGATCGGGTACTCACCTCATTCACCCCGTGCCCGACAGTAGGGACACGTTAAATAATCCCGTCGCAAGGCGCCCGATAACCCGCGCCCCGACGAAGACCCGTGCTGGCCCGATAACGCCGCACACCAACCGCGTCGGCCAGATAACGCCACGCAAGATCCCAAGGACACGCCGGCCGGAATTCGCCGTACACCCGTCGGGAAGAAGGACGCCACTGCGCACGAGCGGGACGTCCAAGTCGTAGAAGACGAGAGAGAGAGGAAGGTCATCTTCTTCAGGCTCATCCCCCCGCACCGATCTCCGCTCCAGCCATAGATACACTGCTCATGAACCGGGAATAAACGCCCGACGCGACCACGACAGAGGACGCGACGGGTTTGTGCGAGGACGAACTCAAGGACTTCATTGATTTCCGCGAGGGCGCTACTCCACACAAGCATGTTCCTCTTAGGTGTAGCGCTGTTGAGCACTACCGGGCAGTGGTTGCACCGGACCTGTGGATGGGTTCTTCTATCTAGAGCCGTGAAAGGTTGCCACACCGGGCCAGACTTACGACCAGAACTTGTTCTTGACCGTGGCGCAGCTGAGACGGGGACACATCCCGCAAGTGGATCTGGTACAACAGCTAGGCCCGTATCATGGCCTGCTGGGACTTGATGCAGAGGTGGAGACGCCGGTGGCGTGTCTGCTATCAGCGTCGTGCCGGGGGACGTGTGCGAAAGAGAAGTTCGGCGTATCGTACAAGGTGGCTCGCTGCTTCAGCTTGATGACAACAGCACTGGGGGGGGGGGGCGTGATCTCCGCCATGATGGGTGGGTTTCATGCGGGGCGCTCAGTGGTTGGGATAGATCATCGCTCGGGGTCGAGTCCTGGGCTAGCTGAAGTAGCGTAGAACCACTCGACCCTAGCGAGGCCATCGACAGGTTAGCAGGGCAAGCGAGGATTGGGTCAACGGCGGATACCCCGGCGGCGTCTTGCGTGAGCTCATGTTGGCGCAGGGAAGACGGGAGGGTGACTGGCTTGCTGCTTTGCTTGTCACTTTCTATTGTGACCCAGTACACTGACAGGAGGGAATTCCGAGCAGTTCGGAAACCTTTCCGACCTGTTCGGATATGTTCCGAGCATTACGAACACTCGTGCTCGCTTCCAACACTAGCCAGGGATAAAACCATCCAAGCCATTTATTCGCCCAGGTCGCAAAAGCCTGAGACAAGGGGACGGACGTACCATTGGACATGAGCAGGCCCACGTAGCGGCGAGACATCCACGCCGACACAGCCAATTGGGAAAACGTTATCTCACGTTTGATTAACTATTGACAGATATTGCTGTATATAAACATCATTATTGTATGGATTTGTTTAAACTATTTTATTTAGTGCCGAGTTTTTTTTGCAGAGCCTGATGGTTTTTTACGAAGTTGGATAAGGTTCGTCAATCACCTTAGATGTGAATTTCTGTAATGCAAACTTTGTTGGACCTTCATTTTCGTGTGTAGATACCCTCAATGGAGAGCCACGGTTGCCAATCCGTCACAGCCTCAAGACGCTTTGCTGGAGACCACAACTCTAGCTGAGGCGTCGATGCCGCTGTAACCAGATTGCGCTCGACGAACCCTCGCTATAGATCCATCTGTCCTCGAAGGAACCCCTCGTTCGCTGTCGTCAAGGTTAGTGCACTTCGGAAAGCTGTTGGCTCCGTCTCAACTTGGGCTTGTACAACTGGCCACCAATAAGACTCGACACAAATTGAGCTGTTGCCACCGTCCGTGGAACGCTCATCCACAGGATACGCGATGTAGTCGCCGCCAAAACTATACGATGAGCCACACATTAACGTTGTCAATCCGTTAGGAGTCACAGGAGCTATACGCAAGCGTCCGTCGCAAATGAGCCGCAGCCACGCGTTCTCTGAAGGCAGTAGTGATGGTTGCACTTGCACCTGCACAAGGACGTGCATTAGTGAACCGTGAGGACTAAATACAAGGTGTCACTTACGTAAAGAGTCTGAGGCGTTTGTTCGACAACGGCAAGTTTGAGGTGAAGCAACTGCGAGACAGCGAGGCACGAAGTCCACAGGGAAGGCAGCTCCGGATGCAAAGTGGTTTCTTCCTCGTCGCGATAATGTCTGTTAACAGTCAGATTGGCAGGAAACAAACGCCAATCCGCTGTCCATTGACTAGCTGTCGCTTGTACGGGACTCCAGGGATAACCGCGCTCGGAGTACTGTTCTCGCTGTTAAATATTGACGACTCGTAAGCATTTCGTTGCATCCGATGTCAGTCAATGCACTTACCACACAACCTTCGCGAACTTGCGCCACAAAAACCTTCCAGCCAGCCAGATTGATGCCTGAACAGCGAATGCTGCTGCTCCGGAGAAGGATCGTAGGTCGCTGAAGCACAGCTTTCAGTCCAGGGCGAAGTTCCTCCAGCTCTGAGTGACTAAATATCACTCCCATGATGGCCTCACTTAACTTGCGGACGCTCCTAATTGTTGTCTGTGGCCCACGCCGGTTCTGGAGGTACTGGTCCAGTTCATTCCAGCAGTGAGTTGTGCAGTTTAGAAACCCCGCTAGAAGATCGCCTCCGGTGCTCGAGCTGCTAGACGTTGCGGTGTCAAACAGTGGAATGCATGCTTCAAGCGATCTCTTCATGGCCTCGTTATTTTTGAGCGAGAATGCCCAAACACAAACATCGATCAACAAAAGTGCTATCTCATCGAGCTTGCGCTCTGCTGAAACATTCGCACCAATGCTTCGAGGTGCCACTGCATCGTCCGGGCTTGTTGAACTTCCGTCTTCAATGACAATACTTCCGTCTTCAATGACAATACACAGCAGCTTCGACAATTGTGTTGCGTCCGAGAAGCCATAATGGAAATGCTGGCCAATTGCCATGGCCAGCTCCACCTCCAAATTTGCCCGGCCACTTGTGTAGGTAGTCGTCAAGTGGGACACGAAGAAGTGGACAATTGCCAGATCAGTAAGTTTTTGCAGCTCGCGTGGATGGCCGCTTAGCTGACGTTGCAGCTGCTTGAACCGTAAAACTATCCCGGAGGCCGGTTTGCCTTGACATTGTGACTCTGCGGTTGCTGGAGGTTGAGCTTGAAAATCACGACGATTTATAGCGTCAGTGTCAAGGGTATAGCTCGCCTTGCTTTCCTCGAACAGAGAAGCAGTCCTAGTCGCTCCACTCCAATGCATATAGCCGCCTTTGCGCTGCGTATTGCCGGCCTCGAGTTGTGCCTGCATGGTGTTCTCGCTTTTTACGTCAGCTGCTGCATGGTCCAATGCCAGGAAATCGTACTCTGCTCCCCGCAAACGCCAGTGCTGGTCGCTTTTCCCATACTCGTGGCTCATCATTCGATTCTCGCTCTTCTTTGCGGCTCCTACAGGGGGCTGCTGGTGATCGTAGTTCTGAAAAGCTTGCGAAATCTGGTGCTGCACTAGGCGCCGTAAGTCTGACTCCGTGAAGTGCCGTATGCTTCTTGCGAGTTGAGAACTCGGTGGCGTGACTTCCAGAGGCGAACGACGATAAGAAACCACTGTAAACGGGGGTGAAGTCACGACGCAGACCAGTTCAAGTCCTCCGTCCGCATGCTGCTGTACATCTTGCAATTGGGTTGAAGTTGTAGGTTGCGTCCCCTTTGTTAGGTAAAAGATGTAAGCTTTGAGGACATGTTTGGTAGACCGATGCACTTTGTTTGCACCGCTTTCCCAGTGGTAATACCACTTGGCAAATGGCTGTCCATTCAGCTGAAATGTGGCAGACTCAGAGGGATTAGAATTGCTTGACGAGCTTGGCGTTCGTGACGATCCACGTCCGCAGCTTAATAGGTGCCTGTGCACTGAAGTTTGTCGGACACCTTCGACCCACGACGCTTCTGGGTTTGCTGGACTTTGCGAAACACTGCGAAGATTACGCAGGGATTGCGAGGCCGAAGACAGAGTTTCGCCACCCACACTCTCGAAACGAGCGAAGACGAAGAAGTTGGAAGCATCGAACAGTCTTCTTCCTGTAGCTGGTCCGCCAGACTGCAAGGCGTCCGACTGGGAGGCAAAGTTGACCAATACATCGAGAGGCGACCCACAGTAGCTTCTGTCCACATGGTGGGGACAACAATGAGGAAAACACCTATACACAGAGAAGTGGACGTGTTAATAGGACATGAAAACAGGAAGACGGCACATGGAGCGTATCCAAAGCACCGTACCGCAGTATCTACAGAGCGTCGGAGGCCGAGAATGAGTCAGATTAGCAAGTCAAACACTTAACAAAACAGAGATCTGGCCAAATAAAGACCTTAGTGCCGCGGTTCCGATTGCTCCTAGACGAAACAAAGCAACGTGTGAGGCGATCAGAGACTGTATCGAACCGGTTAACGGCGTTTTATTTAAGTGTTTCGGCTTGGTGAGCCGGGAACACGAGCGTCCACACGTACCTCTTGTACTCGTCCACAAAGAGCCGTCCATGAGGACAGCTCTGTGCGCACAAAGACGGCAGAACAGGAAGGGAGCTCTTCCGTCATGGTCTTATTTCTTAATCTGCTTGTTGGGGTGGAAAAACTGTGGAGGGGCCCCTGGAACGGAGGATCCCGGCACACTATCACCGTGGGGAAAATAGAATTTCCAATCTAGAATTACCCAAAACTTTAGTCCAATTTTGGATGACTCACTGTGGAGTCATCTGTGGTGTTTGTCACACCAAACTGTAGATAACAAAATGTAGGATAGACTAGACTAGAAGGTAAACTCTAGGATCACTTAGAAATGCCGCAATGCCATCACGGCGTCCTCGGACAGGTGCATATCCATGGCACATGGACAGCTATCATCGCATTGTAACTCGAAAGCATGACTGGCACAAACGGCGATGATTGGAAGTTTCTACACGACCACGGAGTCGCTCATCGTGACATCTCGCTTGAAAACATCATGCTGCATCACGGTCGCTGCAAGTTGGGGGACTTCGGTGTGGCAACTCGAGCGCAGTGTGTACGCGGGCGCCACGTCGGCAAAAACTACTACATGGCGCCGGAAATCGTCGCGGGTGATGCGTACAACCCCAAAGCCGCAGACATTTGGTCTCTCGGGATTGTGCTCTTCATTATGCTGACAGGGTCACCGCTCGTGTCGCTTGCTTCCATGTCGTTGAAGCCGTTTTGCACTTTCAAGAGGGACGGCGTCGTGTCTGTTCTGCAGTCGTGGGGAGTGGCCGAGTCCCTACCAGAAAGTGCACTGCGTCTGCTGTCAGGCACGTTGGAAGTTGACCCAATGAAGCGGCTGACCATCACCCAAGTGCTCGAGCACGATGTTTTCAAAGAGGGTCTGGATGAAGGACGAGTAGTTAGCCTGAAACTAACTCTAAACCAACAGCTAAAAAGACCCTTTTGAAACAAAAAATGACCAGGTTTGTGTAAGAGGATGCGCCTATTTTGGCCTTCTGTCTATTAGAGCAAGACCGTGAGCCAGTGCCAGCCAAACGAACGCCGATGCGTGGGATCAGACCCCTCGAATTCGACTGATTTCCCGCAGTGGGACCCGCCTCCTTATTTTCTGACCTTCACTTCGCTTGACAGTGATTCCTCCCGATCTCCCATTACCACAAGTACAGTTCATAAGAAAGAAGAAATGGTCCGTGTGGCCTCGTGTCGCTTTATGCGCTTGAGCTGCAGCGAAGAGAACCACCCGCTCTTTCGGCGCTACTACGTGAGGTAAGGAGGGACTACTCTAGTCAACTAAAGCAAACTTACTGTGCAAGGTGGACGCACTAACTTTGAGTTCTTGTCCTTTCCTTTAAGGAGCAATCGAGAAAAAGGTGTTAAAGTATGTTTGCGCTCCGACTTAGCCCAGCTTGTCAGGATATCATGACCATCAGATGACGTATGGTGTTATTGTGGTGGACGACATGTTAGCTTCTACGTTGTTTCCCGCACTGCTGCCCTGAACACGCCTCGCGTAGCTATTGCGGATGTTCTGTCCACGTTATGGTGACATTTGCTGACGATAACCCGCTTGCAGACCTGGAAAATGTCGTTGTGTGCGCTCGGTTCGAGCCTTCGTGGGTTACTCTGCAAAAAGCAACAAACCAAACGTACATGCTAGGCGATGAGATTTGTGGCGATATCCACGAACAAAGACTGCAGCCAGGCGAGGATGTGTCTCTTCCGGCTGGTCTGCTTGATAAAAGTCAGTCAGAACAACAAAATACGTGGGTTCGAGCTGACAGAGAAAGCGACTCGAAGCAGAAGCTCCTGCCAAAGGTTTGTTTCTTGCTTTTGAATACGCTGACCTATACTCTGGAGTGGTTTTTAATCGTTATGTTGGCTCCATGTGCAAATTACTCTGTTGTTTTGCTTTTACATTGAAGAATGTCGTGTTGTATGTGCTGAACAACCACAGACTACCCACATGGCAGTACAGTTACGACAGCAGTGCGACCTCGACGCAGCGCGAGATGACACATCATCTCGTAGTTTACGTTTTCTACTTAGTAATCTCAGGCCCAAGCGATAGAGCGGTCAATGCAGTGGTACTCTCCCGTCAAGAATCCCCAACTTTCAGCCTCATTTCGTACCGAAGGTCTCGGTACGACAGCAGCGACGCTGGATGCAATGTACCAGCCCTCGAGCTTCCACGCAGCAGCAAGTTTGTAACGGTGAGTTTCGCTCCGAATGACGTGGACACTCAATGGTAATTTTACATATAAGAATTTGGGTTGCTTATTGCAAGCGTATATGATGCTCTGGG
Source organism: Phytophthora sansomeana (assembly GCA_032158285.1). Classification (NCBI taxonomy): domain Eukaryota; phylum Oomycota; class Peronosporomycetes; order Peronosporales; family Peronosporaceae; genus Phytophthora; species Phytophthora sansomeana. The sequence goes on along the minus strand of JAPDHH010000267.1, from coordinate 85,556 downwards.
CCATGTACTGCGCGAAGAGCTTGTGGATATGGGCGATTTCTCAGCACAACACATTGCGTCTTCGATCCCTGAGCTGGTGGACGAAGTTCTTTCCGTGGTGTACGGCCAAACGCGGTTTAACGCTCTCCGACCGCAGATATCATTGCTCTTGTTGAAACCGAACGCGCCAGGGTCCCTGTCAGATGCATTGGACAGCATCTTAGAGGTTTTCAAGGCGCAAACTCGTGAAAACGCAGCAGTACACTTCCGCGAGAGTAGGCTCGAGACGACGCCCACCAGGATGGGAGCTCATCCAGGATTGAATCTATGGAACCATCGCTTTCTACTGGACCCTGGGTCTGTACGAGTTGCGAGCATAACGTCTGTCACGACAGATACTTTTGTTCAAGAGATGAGTCTGGTTGACGTCGCACAACTTACCGCCGAGGTTGGGTGCGTCGACATACGACATGTACAAATAGCAGGTGATGGAGCGAGTCTATCGTTACGTTCAGCGTTGTTCTCAACCGGCACCACACCGACGACTTTGGTACTAGATTCGCAACTGCATATTTTTCAAGTGACGCCCGGTGGTGTGTCAACTATGATTTCGACGGCGAGCGGCTGGTCCATCGGAGACTACAGGGCTAAACTTTCAAGAGATGCCCACACCTTGAATGTGGATTTCTTTGCCATAACAGAAGACACTCGCGCGATGAATTCACGAGAACCGACTGCCCGAAACAACTCCATGTTGGTACGGTGGATCAGTCTTGCCATCACTCTGGAAGAAAACATTGAAACCACTAGCGACACACGCGAACTATTTGCGTTTGTACGAGGAACAGTGCGTGGCTCGACGTATACAGCACCGAATGGTTATGTGAGGAATCGGTCGAGCGCCTTAAACCTTTTGAAGACGACGAGCTTGGGCCAGGCAGCGATTTGGAGTGAAGTGGAATGGGCACCATTGTGGGAGCTGCAGGCAGGCTACATCGCATTGTAAAAGCATTGCCGAAAAGGACCATTTCGTCACGAGGATTTGCAGATGGACACTACGGTTTTCAATGACAAGACTTCATGTTGTGAAATAAATGGCTAGGTTGGCCTGTTAAACTTCGTGGTGAGTTGTGAGTTGTTTTTGAACAGTATGAAGAGAAGGGGACAATCTGATGAGAACGAGTATCGCCGCTTCGTGTCGTTGATGGGGGATAACGTGAACCACGGCAGCAGACTCTTCGTCAAGGAAGTCATTTGCTCGTGGGAACAGTACGAAGTTTTTTTGTGCGTCATCGTAACCTTCGCTCAAATGTGTTGAAATTGCCCAATGTGCTTCTGCACGGAGTTTAGAGGCTTGGGATGAGGAAAGCAACCGTACACGCACTAATTGGACGACGATGCCGCAAGATAACCTCTTCTAACGCATCAAGAAATCGGACTCCACAATATGTACAGTACCTGCAAATGCTCGATCGGTGCCGTACTATGTTCAGTCTGTGGTACACAAGTCACATATCGGTGGATGCAGATAGTGAATTCGTTCCTGCTCTCAAAAAATCCTCTCAGTGCCGAATCTTTCACGTCCGCAACGGTGGCGTAGTCCACGGCAGAAAACTGGCGTCTCGAAGCTTTGCAACCTCTTTATCCGAGCCAAAAGCTGGGCGTCGTGATCTTCTTTGCCTGCCAAGTAACTACAAAAATGGGCTCATAACCTGATATTAAAAAGAATGAACTTCGTATTTGTATATCGTATATCATCAGTATTGAGTACCTGGTAAAGTCTAGAAATCGTGCCGAAACAGCTGAACAAGTTTTCAAAGATGCCATCGAGTTCACCCTGCACTGATGAAGGAAAATAATTAACTCCTGTTGTTCTAGCACTGCTCACCTGTTGTCATCTCTCAGCTACTACTTAGCTGTTGTCGACCCTGCTTCGCTGTTACATTACGACAGGAAATCATCACTGTTCACCTGTTAAACTGATGATCTGTTGTTACCATGTCATGCCTACCGTTCACGACGTTCGGACTATCGTAGAACTGCACGCTTCGCGCCACGGATAAAACACCTTTGCGAGGCAAGATTTCGGACATGGCCGAGTGAGATCAGTGAGAACAGGCCTTACACGGCGCAAAAAGTTGGGAGCGGCTAGATTTTGGACGTTGCAGCGTCCTCGCTGCTGATCGATATGACCGCGTCGTACAGCTTATCTCTGCGATGCCACACGAACGGAATTCGCTCGGAAGTAGCAAAACTCACCCGCAGCTCGCACAAAGTGGAGCTGTGGCTGAGATTGAGACTAACCTGCCGTCTCGCGTTAATTTTTGGCGTGGACAGACCTCGAAGGTGGAATGCTAGGTAACTGACATACAACTCATCTTCTTAATCTGCCATTTCTCTTCTTGCTCCGCTACGTCCACATCAACTACACTTGTCTGCTGACAACAACGACGCTGCCGGATCGCGACATGAGCGACAGTTTGGACTTAGGGGAATCCATTCGGTCACGTTCCTGGATTGACTCGGGCAGCTCCGACTCGGGCTCCGACGCGTCGTTCGACGTCACCCAGGATGTGGAGGTGGAGGTAACTCCAAACAGAGAGTATACGGTCGCTGGAGGTTTTGCTTCCTTCTCGGCTGCTCGAGCAGCAGTTGGAAATCACGATGACAACATGTATGCCTACGAGACACGGTATGTGTCGGCTACGCTAGTTGCTCGCGTCTATCGTTGTAAATCTCACCAAGACTGTCAGCATCGATTCAAAATCAAGACTCTCCAGGATGATGTGACTCCAGTCGAATTTATCGTTGACCAAGCTGGAGAGCATGGTGTAGTGAGAGCGGCGGCAAGACGTCGAGGCATCCACCCCCAGATGATAGATGAGATTGACTCACTGTTGAACATGGGCTGGGGGCAATGCAGCTTCGGTCGATGCTAAACCACAGATTCAGGGACCAAGTCGAGATGCTACGGCTAGTACCGACTGCTAAGCAACTAGAGAACCGCAAGGCATTCTTGGTTCACCAAAATGCTAATGGATGGGAGGTAACCAACCATGCGTCTTTCACTGCTTGGGCGAGTGAGCGATTGTGTGCTTCGCGCCACCAGTTTGACTCTGTGGTCGATCCACAAGACAGAATGATGGACACGATGATAGTGCTCGATACTTTCGCGTTCGAGGGAGTGGCGGAAGGTGAAGGCACCTCATTTGGTGTGATCGTCACTTCGCGACGTGTTTTTAGGAATATCGCGGCTTCAGTTCGTGATCAAGAAGACAAGTTAGTTTGTACGACGGATGGCACATACAAACTGCATTTCGGCGGGTGGACTGTGGTGGAGTGCAGGTCAACTGCCGTATCGTGGTCGCGTGGAAAAAGCGTCCACCGCTTCATTCCGTGGGTATACATGTTTGTACGGACCGAGTCTGCTGCCGCATACAAGAAAATGTTCCAAGTGGTGTGCACACGAGCGCGGGAGTTCCTCGATCTAGAAGTTGAAGTTGCATACGGGAGTCTCGACCACTCTGATGCTATAGCTGCGGCATTTGAGGCGATTTGGCCGGAAGTAACTCTCATCACGTGCTGGCCACACATGATCCGGAATGTGCGTAAAAAGAAATCACGCTCGTGAACGCGGAGCACTACGACGAGATGATTCGCCCGAATGTCGATCTTTTGAGGTCGGCCAGAACACACAAGCAGTTCGTCAAGATGGCTACAATTGTTATCGAGAACTGGATTGCACACGGCGAGAGCACAATTGCCGAGTGGTTTAAGGAAGTTTACCTGGCTGCGAGGTGGAACCGTTGGCACATCAATGGTGCTGCCTTTGGCGGCATCACGCCAAGTCAACAGGGTATTGAGTCTCACCACAGCGTCATCAAAAAGACTTGCGTGCCCAGTGCTCGGGCCTCAACTAGTGGGGTGCTTAATGGCATCCTGCCTCGAATTTTGAAGTCAGACGGCGAAAATCTATGCCCAGAGGTAGCTGCCCACATTTGCGAGGGACCTGTTCCGCCGGAAATGATTGCAAAAGCTGTGAATCTTGTTGCTACAGAAGGCAACTACAGATTAGTTCGTAAAGGCAGGGGCCGGAACCGGCGATTGATTTCAATTCTATTCAACGTCTCGAAGCACATATTGGACGGTCGAGGCATGCTCGGCTCTGATGTGGACGAACAGAGGGCAGAAAGATCCCTGCACTCACTGGAGGCACGAATTCCACGTGGGATCAAGAGCACAGAGCTACAATTTGAACTCCTGTCGTTGCACAGAGTGTTGGTCAAGTCGCAAACATTACCGGAGAGGTTCGATCTCGTTCCTATTTGGCCAGTTGAGCACATCAAGAGTGTGCGAGACCTACTCCATTGCACGTGTGAGTCTTTCATCCGTTCTGGATGGGTATGCTCTCACATATTAGCAACACTTTCAATACTCCGATTGCTGGACCTACAGTCCGCCATGGCAAACGTGCCAGTACGACGGACGCCAGGCCGCCCACGGAACCGGCAGCAAGCTCTGACTGTTGAGGCAAATCAAGATGGCTACTATGATGTTAACAGATTAGTCCGCCTGTTTTTACGCCAGCCTGGTCAGCCATTGCAGTGGCGAGTTATGGATGAACTGAGCTTAGGTAACGACACAGATGAGACCAGCTCATTCATCGGGGTAGTGGTAGCCCTTCGAGTTGCGGACGGGGTGTACAAGTGGACCGTGCGGTTTGACGATGGGAGAATTCAAGACTATGAGGTGGAGCGCCTAGCACAAGCAGTGAATCGAGCTCACAGTCTTGGAGCTCGAGTTACTGGCTAAATACCTTTCATGTTCACGAAGAGTGCATACATAGCGTAACATTACTTTGTCTTTAGAGGCTAGATGTAGCAATCGCCGTTGGTGATGCGAACTAGAACCGCTATTGTAGATCATATACATTCAATTTAAATGCTTTGAGAAAGAAATGAGGTGATACACAATATATCCAGACAGATCTCAGAAGACATGTATGCTCTACACGTGCAATATTAACCGGCAATTAACTACAGTTGCATATAATTTAAATAAACTTTACCTTATTACAATAACTCAATCTTGTCTTAAAAACTTGTGAAGGTCTTTTGTACAATAGTACGGCACAAGATATCGCGAAATATCATGTTTCATTTAAAACTTGCTGTAAATGTAGTCACATGTGAGCGACTTACTAGGAATTGTATAAAAATTATCCGCGTCATAAATGGCGTATTAGTTAAAGAGATATTAATTGGAATGTATCATCTTCAACATGTAACACTGCAACTCGTTGAAGTTGGTGTTCGTGTGTCAGTCACATCACGCAGTACAAAACCGATCCAATCAAAAACTCAGTATATTCTTGAGATATTCCGTTAGAGAGTGCCAGACCAAAAGTAAGAAAGTGACAGGTAACTAGCACTGACAACATGTGAACAGGGGCTGAGGGACGACAACAGGTTATCAGTGCTAAAGTAACAGGTTATAATTAGCATCCACCACAGAGAAAAACTCACTTTCTCGCGTTCTTTACGCAGCGTTCGCCCAGATGATGATGGGTTACGCGGTTGTACATGATGTGGGGTCGACATGACGAGGTCTGAGCAACAAGGTATGCAATTTGCTCGAGCAATGCGCCATTCTACGGCTTAGCGATCGAAGGAAACAATCACTAGCGACTTGGTCTACGATACACGTAGCATGAAGCGTTGTTCACTGGGGAATGATCACCTGATAGCGTTTGCTGCGACGAGTGCAGGGCGATATATGACAAGATGCGGGTGGTTTTCGTTGATTTCTGGAGCTTCGCGCATTTGCTGGGTATTGTTCGGGGTGGCCTTCAGCTTGGTTTTAGTGGCGCAGCGAATTGGCACGATAGGAAACCAATTTCCAGTGCTTTAGGACGGAAAAAGCGCTTAGAAATTAATATAATGTTTTTTTATTTATTACTTCGACTAGCAATGGCGCATGTTCAGAAAGTTTAGTGTCTAGAGTTTGAACTCTTCCTCGTGCACGTCAAAGTTGCGCACACCAATATCTGCGATGGCATTGGCAGTAGAGTCCATGAGAGCTTTTGGCCCAGAGACGAAAACGCCAACAGTCGAGTTGTCGTTGATCACCGCTCCCGGGTGCGTGGCGATGAATTGTTTGTGGTCGCTGTACACTTTCTGCATAATCTCGGCCATGTTGGGTCGATGGCCAACTTCCACTCGGTATTCGGCGATGAGGTCACGGAATGTGTGAATGTCTCCTGTGTACGGGTGGATATTCTCAGTAAATCCTCCATCTTTGGCAGTCTCCTTGTTCCGCTTATTTTCTACGAAAGTGAACGCGAAGAAACCCACCAAAACCACGAGAATGACCAGAACGATCTCGATGAAATTCTGCAGCGGCCACAAGTTCTTGTCGTCCACTTGGATCTTCGTGCCGTACTTGACGATGATCCATAATAGGAGCGTACAAAAGAATGACGCCGTGTAGATCACCACCCTGCTGAAGGGAGAGCGAAGTGGCTCGGAAAATGGCCGTGGAGCTTTCTTCGTGGTCGTTGTGTCATAGGTCGTGGCCGAGTTATGCGCTTTTCCAGCGAGTCGGTCGTGGTCGATTCTCTGATCCAGTTGGTCACTTGATGGGGTGCGTGTGAGACTGAAGTGGAGGCAGAAATATTGCTCCTGCCATCAGAAGAGGATGGATCTCCTCCAGCAACGATAACTCGCGGAAGGTAAAGATGAAAAACACTTTTTGACTTGGCGCCGCACCTTGTCGAAGCTTAGCCACCAGGTCTTCGAGGATTGCAAACATCGGCGTCACACCGATACCCCCACCGACAAGGCACACCGTCGCGTATTCGTCGTGCATTTCCAGCGACGCACCATAGAAGTCATCCATGTAAATCGTTGGGAGCATATTGTTTTTTCTTGCGGTCTTCTGAGTATTCTACGAGTTCCTCAGTCCAGTCACCGAGCGACTTGAGGAGGATCGTGAGAGTATCAGGACTTTTTCGTGGGGACGAGCCGATCGTGAACGGATGCCACTGAAGTCTCGAGATGGAAGGCACGTTCAGGTACACAAATTGCCCGACTTTGAAATCCCCAGCGCGAGTGGTAGAGCGCGAAACCACAAATCTTCACGACGTCATGTGAGAGTGTCGTGAATTCACGGATTGCTACAGGAGTGAACGAGTTGGAGCTTGAAAGCCGCGAGATGCCGTGTAGAGCATAACCGAGCAGAAAATCCAAGCGAGATTGGAGTTCCAGTGCAGCACGATGAAGATGATTGCGATGGTGAAGAGGTGGTGAACGTAGTAGAAAACGTCGTACATCTTGCGTCGAACTGCACCGAAGGCGGTGACCCCCATGTCCAATAAGCACAGCAGTGCAATCGTACCGAAGGTGCTCATCCACCGATCTTTGCCATCGTCACCCACCGCGCAATTTCTAAAGCACGGCAGAGCTTCCACTACCCACGATCCTTCTCGAATCCAGGCCCAGTAGAAACCAGTGCAGTGTAGGAAGGCCGTGGGAATGGTAAGGACACCAGTCCAGCGATGATACTTGATACCGTTGGCGTAGGAGATGTTGAGGAACTCCATCCAAACACAACTACGGGTTGACAGGAAGAGGAAGGCCAAATTGAAAATGCAGACGTAGCCGAAAGTGAGCGCCACGATCTTCAAGTACGCAGTCATGTCCAAGTCCGGGTGTTTCAGCCTCATTTTCACGACACGGGCTCGATAGTAGTTCTGGAACACATACATGTTACCACCGATGAGCAGAAGAAGGAAGAGAAGCTCGCCACAACTCGTATGGATCACGCGTCCCATGACCCGAGGCTTGATACGAAAGTATCTGGTCGCAGTCAGCACGTAGCGCGAGGTGATCCGACGTACGTTAAAGTACCGTAGAAACTCGAGAAGAGCAATTGCCACAGCCATGGGGACGAAGCAGAATGGGAAGAAAAATGTCGGTCGCACCATTTCAGAGTGGCCTGTCGGGCCACCCTTGACTTTAACAGCAGGAACACCAGACCACGAACCGATGGTCACGCTGACCTTCTTGGTGTAGTCGTCAGAAAAGTGAAAAAGTTGTACGAAAGCGTACAGCAACATGGAGGCCAGTATAACCACTTGCGATAAATTGCCGAGAGGGGTCAACTTGTCAGCCCAAGCTGCAGGTCCGAACTAGCGAGGAAAGTTGAGACGTCCGGAAGTGCCTTGAGTATGATCTCCCGGTGTCTGGGCAGAGGCGAAATTCACGCCTGGATCAGGTGCACCGGGTGTGAAACCTGGTGACATCGCAGACGAAACTGGGACGATTGAGTCGCAGGAAGTGAGGTCGGTGATTGTGTCGCTTGAAGAATATTGGAGAATGGTTCGTTCCAAGATGGCACTGCATCACTGCTACCAAACTTCTCCAGTTGACCTAAAACTGCTGCGTTGTGGCCGAACCTATTCAGTTCACGCTGTTTCGAATGAGAACGCTAGCATTGTGAAGTTAACCGAAACAATTGGCGAGGGATGCACGATCTCGGCGGTTTGCAACTTGCTTTCTGAAGCTTTGAGGGTTTTCTAGTCAGGAAGTGCTATGTTGGTCCCTGCCAAGCCAAAGTCGTTAAAAGCACGCGCTCTACCAAGAAACGGTCTGGAGCACGTCCAGGAGTAGTGCCTTGGACCAATGACAGCGTATCTTGTAGTGGTAAGATGCACGTGTGAAGAACCAATGCGATTTTGCTACCTGGAATACAAAGTTAGTGATTCGGGATTCTTGCACGTTTTACGTAATATTTCAGATGAGTTTGAAGTAGTCAAAATTCGGCTTTAGGTATCAAAAGTCCGAGGTGCCCGCGGTGTTGTTATCCGTGCACTTGGACGATGTAGTCCGTTTGGATTTTCAAGCCCGTGGCAATTTCATTTTGACGAGCTCTGGGCGATACATGTATAATATCCATTTGCTGGAATCTTGGCATCGCGTAATTGACCTTCATATAAGCGATTCTCAGTATTATTATCTCGATCAGATGCATCCAAGCCAAGCTTCTACTTCGGGATCACACGGATCCCCGACACCGCGTTCAATTTGTAGCTTCCGCATTGCTATATATCCCGATGAAGTCTCGCAATTAATGACCATCATACGGGTGTTGTAGCAAATACCTTGTACGCCCCTGAGGTAGCACTCCTTGAACATGACCCCATTACACAGTTCGTCCGTTGAATGCTTACTTGGTGCAGTCACTTCTCGGTCTACAACTTTGGCGTTGGGGCAAATCAAGGCTCCGAATGACTCGAGTTTTGCCTTATCGTCTGCTGAAACCCGTTCATCTGTGCAGGTCAAAGTGAACTTATCACTAGCGACGGGCAAACACTGGTCCATTGTCAAATTGCACGTTCCCGCGATGAATCCGTTGCAACACACCGCACTCTTCGAACGAATCCCCAGTGTCGACAGGCTAGTCAATGGGGCTAGCGAAGGTAGCGCTCGAACTTGCGGCGCATTGATGATATTCAGATCGGTGACGGACGACAAACCTTCAAAGCTAGAGATCTCCATCAACGAGTCCAGAACAGCTAGAGTCAGGTAGCGTAAGCTCGTCAAAGAAGAGAACGACGGCAGAGTCTCCACGTTAGGAATACCACCCAAGTGAAGAAATGCGAGATGGTGCATGTTGTCGAAAATTCCAGCGGGTACAGTTTTTAGTCTTCTGCTTGTAAAGTCTCCTTCAATGTGCCTACCATATACAAATGCACCACACCAGGTCAGTATTGTTCCGAACTCATGGCTGATAAATCCACGCCACACTTACATGTACTCGAGATGGGAGAATTCCGATAACCATTCTGGAAGATGCTCTGTTTTAGTGTAAGCCAAAATGAGTTGCTCAAGGTAGACGCATTTCTTCAGTTCTTCTGGTAGCTCTGGTACAGCACGACTGATAATCTGAACGATGCGCAGTTCTCCTGCAATTGCCAGTTCAGCGAGATTCGCTGTAGTATCTACAGGATCGGTCCACTCTGCGTATGTTGCTGGAGCAATTTGACGGTCAGCGAACACGAGACAAGTGCAGTGCTTGTGCCCAAAATTCCACTGGTAGCTTGCTACGGCGCATTTATCATATTTGCTGCATAAATTTGAGGTTGACTCGATAGCACCAATAGAATAAACAAAGTTGCCAACGCCTGCGAGGAAGAAAATTAGGGCGAGAAACAACTTCATAGCGAAATGTTTCTCGAGCTTGGGCTTCAGTTTAGATGCTGCAAGTTTCTTCGCAAGGTCAGCACGGAAACTTCCCTCACGAGAGCCACTAGTTCGAAGGGGTCCGACAGACGCCTTCCGCTTCTTCTCCAGTTGTCGCTCAGCATGGTTATGAATTAGCGTCTTGATAATCTTCCGCCACTTGTAAAGTGACAACACGTTGAGCGCAGATTTGTAGAACAAAGTGGACCCCGATGAGAATTGCAAGTAGTGGAAAGCACTACAAAAACTCGATATTTGAGATGGGTCGCCAAAAAGCCGAGCGACGGTATCAAATCCACCAGAAGTAAGAGTTTCAGTTTTTGTCAAGAAAGCGTCCCGGTCAAACTTGAAGGAAGAAATAAAGTAGACCAGAACCACTAAAGGCGCAAAGACAGCAAAAAACAAGTCGAAACTAGTAGAAAAATAGTTAGAACCCTTTCCTGCTAGATGATCCAGCAAAACCACGTACGTGTAGTATAGTCGAGCGAGAATCAACGCTGGGTCTGCCACATAGCGTTGGCTACGATAACAAGCCACGAGCCAGTTGCAGAGGAGCAGAGTCGAGTAGAAATATATAATCGAAGTCGGAAACCCTTTGTCAAGGTAGGTATATAGCGTAATTGACTGGAAAATGAGTTTCGGGAGATCCAGAGCGGCAGTCTGTCCAACAAACAGTTTACAAATTAGTACCAAAGAAGTATAAGTTTATCCAGATAGTAAATGCTTATCTCCGTACGAAATAATGCTGGCGAATGTCGGCAGGAAGGTCACAGTTATGACGGACCCAATCGACAAAGCGTTGGAAGTTGCTTTCATGTGTTGGTGATTTAACCGTAAGTGGCTTATTGGTCTCTCCATTGCTGGAGTGTTTAGCCTCCGTTGGGCTGCCATCGACACGGTGAAAGAACAGCATGGTGATCACCAATCCAGTATAGCCGCCTCCAAAAAGCGCGAACATGACTACGGAAGAGACAATAAGTGCAGTATCTGGCTGGGGAAGCAACCAGAATTGACCGTTGTCGAAGTCCGTGGTGTTCATGAAGTTATTTGCCACGTCGTTAGTGTGCACTTGAATGACAGCGAGCATGAAGGTCCAGGCAGCCGAAAGCACAAAAACGACGATCATGGGGACCCCAAGAAGGCCAAATACGTCGAAAAAAGTTGCCACCTCTGCAACTACAGTGCCAATCACGGATGGTCTGGGGTCCGATGAGTCGGGTATGCCATCACTAGACCTTTTTGGTGTTGACATCGATGGTCGAGGCCATCGCGTTTTTACAGTAGCAGCAGGAAAGTCATTTCGTTCACTTGATTTCCCAGCTACACCATCCGTTTCGCACACGAGTGAGGGTATCGTTGCCTCTGGCACTGAGGAATCAACAATTCTGAGTTGATTTTGGTCGATACCTCCATCTTCAGCTTCTCCGTCCAAACCTTCAGACATGACTCCTGCACCACGTAGTGTTTTAATGAATGGTGAGTTTGTGCACGCTTTCGGCTGCATGTAGCGGGTCGTTTCTTCCGAGTATTCGCGGAATCTAAAAATGGTATCGGGATAGGATATGGGAATGAGGCATTGCCCCCTTCCTGTTTTGATAGTTTTAGTAGAAGTATTAAAAACCTTGGTACTCACCTTGATCTTACCATGGCCACTGGTAGATGCTAACGCCGAAAAACGAGTCACGGCCTGGAGGCAAATTCTTGAAAGCTATTTGCCTCTTCAGAGAGGGAACTACAATCTGTGCCTTTCACCCAACAACGTTTTGACGGATTTTGTTGTTTCGGCGATTAATTGGTTCGCCACAGGTGCAGATGCCAAGGTAACAGTATCCATGTTATCATGGATGATCTTGAAAGAGGAATAATACTTAAGTGCTATAAGCTATGACGAGAGTTTTCGAAATCGATTTCCTGCAATCTCGAAAAGTTCGGATAGCGGACATGATTGAGGAGCTGGCTCAGTTGAAAACACGCACGTAGGTAGACACACATTGATTCAGCGGATATAAGTAAAAGAGCTTACGTATATGCTTATAACTAGGATCCTTTTCTTCAGCTCACACGTTCAACGTGCATCATTAGCGGGGTTTTCATCCCTATGGTTAGATCAAGAATGGGTTCACATCCTGTCCAGGTTGTTCGACCAGTCTAAACCGACTTAGTATTGTTGCGACTGCAATCTTTAGTTCCGTCATGGCTAGGTTTCGTCCAAGACAAATTCGTGGGCCTGTGCTGAACGGAGAATAGTTGGCTGGTGGCTTTTCCAGCAACTCTCCTTTCTTGCTGTCAATAAATCGCTCGGGAATGAACGATGCAGCATCTGACCCCCACACACTCGCAATACGTCCTGCCGCAAAGAGGTTCAAAAACACATTTGTGCCTGCTGGAATGAATGTGCTATCTTTCAACACTGTGTCGACGTGGCAGTGGTAAGGAATGACAGGAACGGGTGATAGAGTATAGCTCTCGAATAGTGGCTTCAAGATACGGTAACTGCTGGATATCCGCGTACGATGGCACATAACTCTCGGACTCTCCAAATAAAGGCAGCTTCGACAAGATTTCATCACGAAGCTTCGTCTCAACTCGAGAGTTATGGCTCAGCACGTGGAACAACCAGGCCAGCGCGTCTGCTGTTGTATTTCTCCCCGCTTCGAGTCCCGTCAGGGTAATATCTCGAGTCTGTGTGGGTGTGATGTCTCTGTTCTTGTTTAGAAGAATCGATATGATATTGTTGTGGCGTGTCTGACCTTCAGCATTTTCTGTCTTGACTTGCTTCGCACGATCAATGGCATTCAAGATGAGACCCATCATGAACTGGTCCATCTCGTTGATAGCCTCTCTTAGACGCCGCTCATTGCCAACATTCAACCAGCGCTGGGGTTTCCAAATCCAAGTTGGTTTCGTAAATCGCTCACTAGAAAGCCGATTAGCATCGTCAAAAGCGATCTCGAACGGATGGTCATTTCCAGAAGTCAAAAGGTTCAACTGGCAGCCAAAGCCTATCTCCACGAAGGTGTCGAGCGTAAACTGTCGAATTAGTTTCTGTGCATCAAATGTCTGCTTGGTTTGACTCGCCTTGTCTAGAATCTGTTGTAGTAGCAACGTTTTTTCTTGGATAGTTGGCGTCATGTACTCGCGTAGAGCTCGCATGGTGATGAGCGTCGCGAACGTTTTACGGTGGAAATGCCAGCTTTCTCCATTCGTAAGGACGATACTTTCGCCTAGAAAATCGTCAAACATTTCACGAACGCTGGCACTTTTGCTGAAGTTACAGCTCTGAGTCTTTAGAACTTCTTCAAAGTGTTCAGGTCTCGAAAGATACAACACGTCATTTTTCCCAAGGAGATGCAAAGCAAATGGCTGTCCGTCACGTTTCACACTGTGATCAGCGAGCCAAGGGTGATAGCGACCCAAATTTCTCGCAAGCTCCAACGCGTTGCCTAGAACTGGGATAACCGAAGGCAGATATGGCTAGCGATGAAATTCATTCTTGGAGGTCCACGATCGGGTGAGTCCAAGCACGATGACAGCAGAAAGAAGAAGTAATCCACACGCAATTAATGCGATGGAAGACGCCAAGTCGACGGCCATTTGGAGTAAGAAAGCGACGTTCACCGATACTTGTGCCTTGTTGCTGAGGAGTCGAATTGAGATCTCCCAACAACTTCAAATAGTAACGGATCTGTACTGAAAAGACTTCCAGGGACTGGAAATTGAGGAAAAAAGCGTTCAAGATAGAGCTGATACTTCCGTATCATACATGCAGCGGAGAATCGGTCTATAAAGATGTTGACAAACTTCTCTTTCTTCGTAACAATCCGTGTCTCAAACATGGCAATTTGGAGCAAATGATATCGTCGGCATTGCGAAATACTTCAACGTACTGGAAAACAATTGTTCATATTTAATGCAACCCTTGACAGTTATTCTGTTTTTGCAGTCCTCGAGCTCAACACCGGCTTCATGCCTATTGATGCTGGCGATACAAATGCAATTCTTGAAGTATTGACATCCACCAGAATATTCAGCAGCATGTGCGAAGCTCCAGTAACTCGGCACGGGCAGCTAAAGCAATCTGCGGCTTGTCATACTGCGCGCTGCATTCTTCGCAGCTAACGCTATCAGGCGGTCATTCAACAGCGAAGAGCGCTTCATAGCATTGTCGAACAAGTCCATAAACATTGTTTCCTGCGATCGCAGAGCCGTGGAACGGCGCACTGCTCGAGTAATTTGCTGGCGCATTGCTGAGACCTCGTTACGCCGATTCAACATCATGAGTACCAGGGCGTAACTCATCATCATTTCGGCAAATTCTACGTCAAGAACGTCAAGAAAGATAGCTTCCTTCTGCGGTGGATTCATCAGCGCATAGTGACCTTGGCATGCCTCGTAGTTCTCGATAGCATCCTTGAAAACTTGTCCAGCTGTTTCGGCACGATTTCTATAGGTTTGACAACGAAAAACCAGGTAAGTACCAAGTAAGTGAGCAATATCCCATATTGCATGCCACTCACGTCAACGTGAGGCAAACGGCAATGTCACTCTGCGTCCTTACGCCTAAAACTGAGCGGAGACTGATGGGTTTCACCTCCTTGACGCTCTTCATTGCATCGCAGTAATACTGTAAAGCGGGGCCAAACTGGAGCAACTCTTTATACAAGTCACCACACGTGGCGGCCTGCAGCACTTTTTGCTCTACACGAGCAACCCCAGAAGTGCAGGTAAGGCTGATAGAATTCCTCTTCTCGCATATACTTAGTATAAGCTTAATTAACAAGTAAGTACCTGGGGACATTGGGAGATCCATCACCACCTCGTAGGAATCAGCAAAATACTTGGACGCCTGTTTCACGCCCCCCTAGTAAAAAAATATAACAACCAGTTAAACAGGAGCTTTTTGTTAGTATGGAGACGTGCTCTTACCTTCTTAGCGCATTGTTTGCCTAGATCCTGCAGCTGTTTCTGCTTCATCAGTGTACGTTGATGACGTTTTTGAAGTTGCTCCTGTATACGTCATACAAATACCAAGTTCAGTTTTAAAAATATCAGGTTATGAGCCCACTTTTGTAGGTACCAGCTCAAGACGCCCGAGGTCAATACTGCGGTCCATCCCAGCCAGTTGACACGAGCTTTTGGCTCTGATGCATCAGTTGCAAAGCTTCGAGACGGCAGATTTCTGCCTTGGACTACCGGTACGACACCTTCGCATACGTGAAAGCTTCGATACAGATGGGAGGTCTTGAGAGCACGACCGACGCCCAGCATTGGCAACGGGAAAGCGGGAAGTGCCCACGCACTATCTGCATCCACCGATCTGTGACGTGTGTGCGCCACAGACTGGACATACTACGGCACCAATCGGCAAAGCCATCTTCACAAGCCTGTAGCGACAAAACATATTAATAAAGACTCCAGTATCCACTCCCAGCAGTCTTTTGAACATCGTGTTGTCCGATTCTTGGCGCGTTATTAGAAGAGGTTGTCTTGCGACTTCGTCGTCCAATTGGTGATAATTGCTTTCCTCATTCCAAGCTTTGAGGAAGGGGGGGTCCTTGTCTTCAAAGTCGTTAGTTTGTCCCTCCTCCTCATCGAAAGCACCCCCACTTGAGCTTTTACCGCGCAAAATTAGCCAAACCCCACTTTATTTCAAAACATGAAAGTCTTGTCAATGACGCGGATTCGTCACTCGAAACCGAGTGTCCATCTGCAAATCCTCGTGACGAAATGGTCCTTTTTGGCAATGCTTTTACAATGCGATGTAGCCTGCCTGCAGCTCCCACAATGGTGCCCATTCCACTTCACTCCAAATCGCTGCCTGGCCCAAGTTCGTCGTCTTCAAAAGGTTTAAGGCGCTCGACCGATTCCTCACATAACCATTCGGTGCTGTATACGTCGAGCCACGCACTGTTCCTCGTACAAACGCAAATAGTTCGCGTGTGTCGCTAGTGGTTTCAATGTTTTCTTCCAGAGTGATGGCAAGACTGATCCACCGTACCAACATGGAGTTGTTTCGGGCAGTCGGTTCTCGTGAATTCATCGCGCGAGTGTCTTCTGTTATGGCAAAGAAATCCACATTCAAGGTGTGGGCATCTCTTGAAAGTTTAGCCCTGTAGTCTCCGATGGACCAGCCGCTCGCCGTCGAAATCATAGTTGACACACCACCGGGCGTCACTTGAAAAATATGCAGTTGCGAATCTAGTACCAAAGTCGTCGGTGTGGTGCCGGTTGAGAACAACGCTGAACGTAACGATAGACTCGCTCCATCACCTGCTATTTGTACATGTCGTATGTCGACGCACCCAACCTCGGCGGTAAGTTGTGCGACGTCAACCAGACTCATCTCTTGAACAAAAGTATCTGTCGTGACAGACGTTATGCTCGCAACTCGTACAGACCCAGGGTCCAGTAGAAAGCGATGGTTCCACAGATTCAATCCTGGATGAGCTCCCATCCTGGTGAGCGTCGTCTCGAGCCTACTCTCGCGGAAGTGTACTGCTGCGTTTTCACGAGTTTGCGCCTTGAAAACCTCTAAGATGCTGTCCAATGCATCTGACAGGGACCCTGGCGCGTTCGGTTTCAACAAGAGCAATGATATCTGCGGTCGGAGAGCGTTAAACCGCGTTTGGCCGTACACCACGGAAAGTACTTCGTCCACCAGCTCAGGGATCGAAGACGCAATGTGTTGTGCTGAGAAATCGCCCATATCCACAAGCTCTTCGCGCAGTACATGGCCCAGAGCATCGTATACGCTTGCAATAAGCAACCCAAATTCTTCTCGAAAAATTCTAATGTTGGTATTCCCGGCCTCGTGATTCTCTCCGGTTGATTGCAGCAGGCGTTGAATGCTATGGGAGGCCAACGCTCGCAGAAAGAGGAACCCAGTTACTCGAATTGTTGTGATATCTCATCTCAACGTGCTTCGCGTCATAGGTGACGAGAACGCTGAATGATTTCTTGAGGACTTGGCGAAATCCTTCAAAAACGAGAGTACGTCGCCTTCCACGTGTGCTTGAGAGCTGGCCCTACCACTCAGGGTGCCCGCAGCACGTAACCAGTATGCACGGATGGTCTTCTGAACCAGTTGGGCCTCAAATCCGATATCGTGCAACGAAATAAATTGAATAAACCGCCACAGGATGACTAAGTGTTGGCCTTTTTCCGTCAATTTGCTGGTATGTGTGACGAGATCTTGCTGATCCACACACCGTTTACACTCGAGTTCCTCTGTGACCTGCGATGATTGAGTGTCCACGTCATTCGGAGCGAAACTCACCGTTACAAACTTGCTGCTGCGTGGAAGCTCGAGGGCTGGTACATTGCATCCAGCGTCGCTGCTGTCGTACCGAGACCTTCGGTACGAAATGAGGCTGAAAGTTGGGGATTCTTGACGGGAGAGTACCACTGCATTGACCGCTCTATCGCTTGGGCCTGAGATTACTAAGTAGAAAACGTAAACTACGAGATGATGTGTCATCTCGCGCTGCGTCGAGGTCGCACTGCTGTCGTAACTGTACTGCCATGTGGGTAGTCTGTGGTTGTTCAGCACATACAATACGACATTCTTCAATGTAAAAGCAAAACAACAGAGTAATTTGCACATGGAGCCAACATAACGATTAAAAACCACTCCAGAGTATAGGTCAGCGTATTCAAAAGCAAGAAACAAACCTTTGGCAGGAGCTTCTGCTTCGAGTCGCTTTCTCTGTCAGCTCGAACCCACGTATTTTGTTGTTCTGACTGACTTTTATCAAGCAGACCAGCCGGAAGAGACACATCCTCGCCTGGCTGCAGTCTTTGTTCGTGGATATCGCCACAAATCTCATCGCCTAGCATGTACGTTTGGTTTGTTGCTTTTTGCAGAGTCACCCACGAAGGCTCGAACCGAGCGCACACAACGACATTTTCCAGGTCTGCAAGCGGGTTATCGTCAGCAAATGTCACCATAACGTGGACAGAACATCCGCAATAGCTACGCGAGGCGTGTTCAGGGCAGCAGTGCGGGAAACAACGTAGAAGCTAACATGTCGTCCACCACAATAACACCATACGTCATCTGATGGTTATGATATCCTGACAAGCTGGGCTAAGTCGGAGCGCAAACATACTTTAACACCTTTTTCTCGATTGCTCCTTAAAGGAAAGGACAAGAACTCAAAGTTAGTGCGTCCACCTTGCACAGTAAGTTTCCTTTAGTTGACTAGAGTAGTCCCTCCTTACCTCACGTAGTAGCGCCGAAAGAGCGGGTGGTTCTCTTCGCTGCAGCTCAAGCGCATAAAGCGACACGAGGCCACACGGACCATTTCTTCTTTCTTATGAACTGTACTTGTGGTAATGGGAGATCGGGAGGAATCACTGTCAAGCGAAGTGAAGGTCAGAAAATAAGGAGGCGGATCCCACTGCGGGAAATCAGTCGAATTCGAGGGGTCTGATCCCACGCATCGGCGTTCGTTTGGCTGGCACTGGCTCACGGTCTTGCTCTAATAGACAGAAGGCCAAAATAGGCGCATCCTCTTACACAAACCTGGCCTTTTTTTGTTTCAAAAGGGTCTTTTTAGCTGTTGGTTTATAGTTAGTTTCAGGCTAACTACTCGTCCGTCCTTCATCCAGACCCTCTTTGAAAACATCGTGCTCGAGCACTTGGGTGATGGTCAGCCGCTTCATTGGGTCAACTTCCAACGTGCCTGACAGCAGACGCAGTGCACTTTCTGGTAGGGACTCGGCCACTCCCCACGATTGCAGAACAGACACGACGCCTCTTGAAAGTGCAAAACGGCTTCAACGACATGGAAGCAAGCGACACGAGCGGTGACCCTGTCAGCATAATGAAGAGCACAATCCCGAGAGACCAAATGTCTGCGGCTTTGGGGTTGTACGCATCACCCGCGACGATTTCCGGCGCCATGTAGCAGTTTTTGCCGACGTGGCGCCCGCGTACACACTGCGCTCGAGTTGCCACACCGAAGTCCACCAACTTGCAGCGACCGTGATGCAGCATGATGTTTTCAAGCGAGATGTCACGATGAGCGACTCCGTGGTCGTGTAGAAACTTCCAGTCATCGCCGGTTGTGCCAGTCATGCTTTCGAGTTACAATGCGATGATAGCTGTCCATGTGCCATGGATATGCGCCTGTCCGAGGACGCCGTGATGGCATTGCGGCATTTCTAAGTGATCCTAGAGTTTACCTTCTAGTCTACTCTATCCTACATTTTGTTATCTACAGTTTGGTGTGACAAACACCACAGATGCCTCCACAGTGAGTCATCCAACAAAGTCTTAGGTAATTCTAGATTGGAAATTCTATTTTCCCCACGGTGATAGTGTGCCGGGATCCTCCGTTCCAGGGGCCCCTCCACAGTTTTTCCACCCCAACAAGCAGATTAAGAAATAAGACCATGACGGAAGAGCTCCCTTCCTGTTCTGCCGTCTTTGTGCGCACAGGCTGTCCTCATGGACGGCTCTTTGTGGACGAGTACAAGAGGTACGTGTGGACGCTCGTGTTCCCGGCTCACCAAGCCGAAACACTTAAATAAAACGCCGTTAACCGGTTCGATACAGTCTCTGATCGCCTCACACGTGGCTTTGTTTCGTCTAGGAGCAATCGGAACCGCGGCACTAAGGTCTTTATTTGGCCAGATCTCTGTTTTGTTAAGTGTTTGGCTTGCTAATCTGACTCATTCTCGGCCTCCGACGCTCTGTAGATACTGCGGTACGGTGCTTTGGATACGCTCCATGTGCCGTCTTCCTGTTTTCATGTCCTATTAACACGTCCACTTCTCTGTGTATAGGTGTTTTCCTCATTGTTGTCCCCACCACGTGGACAGAAGCTACTGTGGGTCGCCTCTCGATGTATTGGTCAACTTTGCCTCCCAGTCGGATGCCTTGCAGTCTGGCGGACCAGCTACAGGAAGAAGACTGTTCGATGCTTCCAACTTCTTCGTCTTCGCTCGTTTCGAGAGTGTGGGTGGCGAAACTCTGTCTTCGGCCTCGCAATCCCTGCGTAATCTTCGCAGTGTTTCGCAAAGTCCAGCAAACCCAGAAGCGTCGTGGGTCGAAGGTGTCCGACAAACTTCAGTGCACAGGCACCTATTAAGCTGCGGACGTGGATCGTCACGAACGCCACGCTCGTCAAGCAATTCTAATCCCTCTGAGTCTGCCACATTTCAGCTGAATGGACAGCCATTTGCCAAGTGGTATTACCACTGGGAAAGCGGTGCAAACAAAGTGCATCGGTCTACCAAACATGTCCTCAAAGCTTACATCTTTTACGTAACAAAGGGGACGCAACCTACAACTTCAACCCAATTGCAAGATGTACAGCAGCATGCGGACGGAGGACTTGAACTGGTCTGCGTCGTGACTTCACCCCGTTTACAGTGGTTTCTTATCGTCGTTCGCCTCTGGAAGTCACGCCACCGAGTTCTCAACTCGCAAGAAGCATACGGCACTCCACGGAGTCAGACTTACGGCGCCTAGTGCAGCACCAGATTTCGCAAGCTTTTCAGAACTACGATCACCAGCAGCCCCCTGTAGGAGCCGCAAAGAAGAGCGAGAATCGAATGATGAGCCACGAGTATGGGAAAAGCGACCAGCACTGGCGTTTGTGGGGAGCAGAGTACGATTTCCTGGCATCGGACCATGCAGCAGCTGACGTAAAAAGCGAGAACACCATGCAGGCACAACTCGAGGCCGGCAATACGCAGCGCAAAGGCGGCTATATGCAGTGGAGTGGAGCGACTAGGACTGCTTCTCTGTTCGAGGATAGCAAGGCGAGCTATACCATTGACACTGACGCTATAAATCATCGTGATTTTCAAGCTCAACCTCCAGCAACCGCAGAGCCACAATGTCAAGGCAAACCGGCCTCCGGGATAGTTTTACGGTTCAAGCAGCTGCAACGTCAGCTAAGCGGCCATCCACGCGAGCTGCAAAAACTTACTGATCTGGCAATTGTCCACTTCTTCGTGTCCCGCTTGACGACTACCTACACAAGTGGCCGGGCAAATTTGGAGGTGGAGCTGGCCATGGCAATTGGCCAGCATTTCCATTATGGCTTCTCGGACGCAACACAATTGTCGAAGCTGCTGTGTATTGTCATTGAAGACGGAAGTTCAACAAGCCCGGACGATGCAGTGGCACCTCGAAGCGTTGGTGCGAATGTTTCAGCAGAGCGCAAGCTCGATGAGATAGCACTTTTGTTGATCGATGTTTGTGTTTGGGCATTCTCGCTCAAAAATAACGAGGCCATGAAGAGATCGCTTGAAGCATGCATTCCACTGTTTGACACCGCAACGTCTAGCAGCTCGAGCACCGGAGGCGATCTTCTAGCGGGGTTTCTAAACTGCACAACTCACTGCTGGAATGAATTGGACCAGTACCTCCAGAACCGGCGTGGGCCACAGACAACAATTAGGAGCGTCCGCAAGTTAAGTGAGGCCATCATGGGAGTGATATTTAGTCACTCAGAGCTGGAGGAACTTCGCCCTGGACTGAAAGCTGTGCTTCAGCGACCTACGATCCTTCTCCGGAGCAGCAGCATTCGCTGTTCAGGCATCAATCTGGCTGGCTGGAAGGTTTTTGTGGCGCAAGTTCGCGAAGGTTGTGTGGTAAGTGCATTGACTGACATCGGATGCAACGAAATGCTTACGAGTCGTCAACATTTAACAGCGAGAACAGTACTCCGAGCGCGGTTATCCCTGGAGTCCCGTACAAGCGACAGCTAGTCAATGGACAGCGGATTGGCGTTTGTTTCCTGCCAATCTGACTGTTAACAGACATTATCGCGACGAGGAAGAAACCACTTTGCATCCGGAGCTGCCTTCCCTGTGGACTTCGTGCCTCGCTGTCTCGCAGTTGCGTCACCTCAAACTTGCCGTTGTCGGACAAACGCCTCAGACTCTTTACGTAAGTGACACCTTGTATTTAGTCCTCACGGTTCACTAATGCACGTCCTTGTGCAGGTGCAAGCGCAACCATCACTACTGCCTTCAGAGAACGCGTGGCTGCGGCTCATTTGCGACGGACGCTTGCGTATAGCTCCTGTGACTCCTAACGGATTGACAACGTTAATGTGTGGCTCATCGTATAGTTTTGGCGGCGACTACATCGCGTATCCTGTGGATGAGCGTTCCACGGACGGTGGCAACAGCTCAATTTGTGTCGTGTCTTATTGGTGGCCAGTTGTACAAGCCCAAGTTGAGACGGAGCCAACAGCTTTCCGAAGTGCACTAACCTTGACGACAGCGAACGAGGGGTTCCTTCGAGGACAGATGGATCTAGAGCGAGGGTTCGTCGAGCGCAATCTGGTTACAGCGGCATCGACGTCTCAGCTAGAGTTGTGGTCTCCAGCAAAGCGTCTTGAGGCTGTGACGGATTGGCAACCGTGGCTCTCCATTGAGGGTATCTACACACGAAAATGAAGGTCCAACAAAGTTTGCATTACAGAAATTCACATCTAAGGTGATTGACGAACCTTATCCAACTTCGTAAAAAACCACTTTCACCATCAGGCTCTGCAAAAAAAACTCGGCACTAAATAAAATAGTTTAAACAAATCCATACAATAATGATGTTTATATACAGCAATATCTGTCAATAGTTAATCAAACGTGAGATAACGTTTTCCCAATTGGCTGTGTCGGCGTGGATGTCTCGCCGCTACGTGGGCCTGCTCATGTCTAATGGTACGTCCGTCCCCTTGTCTCAGGCTTTTGCGACCTGGGCGAACAAATGGCTTGGATGGTTTTATCCCTGGCTAGTGTTGGAAGCGAGCACGAGTGTTCGGAATGCTCGGAACATATCCGAACAGGTCGGAAAGGTTTCCGAACTGCTCGGAATTCCCTCCTCTCAGTGTACTGGGTCACAATAGAAAGTGACAAGCAAAGCAGCAAGCCAGTCACCCTCCCGTCTTCCCTGCGCCAACATGAGCTCACGCAAGACGCCGCCGGGGTATCCGCCGTTGACCCAATCCTCGCTTGCCCTGCTAACCTGTCGATGGCCTCGCTAGGGTCGAGTGGTTCTACGCCACTTCAGCTAGCCCAGGACTCGACCCCGAGCGATGATCTATCCCAGCCACTGAGCGCCCCGCATGAAACCCACCCATCATGGCGGAGATCATGCCCCCCCCCCAGTGCTGTTATCATCAAGCTGAAGCAGCGAGCCACCTTGTACGATACACCGAACTTCTCTTTCGCACACGTCCCCCGGCACGACGCTAATAGCAGACACGCCACCGGCGTCTCCACCTCTGCATCAAGTCCCAGCAGGCCATGATACGGGCCTAGCTGTTGTACCAGATCCACTTGCGGGATGTGTCCCCGTCTCAGCTGCTGCGCCACGGTCAAGAACAAGTTCTGGTCGTAAGTCTGGCCCGGTGTGGCAACCTTTCACGGCTCTAGATAGAAGAACCCATCCACAGGTCCGGTGCAACCACTGCCCGGTAGTGCTCAACAGCGCTACACCTAAGAGGAACATGCTTGTGTGGAGTAGCGCCCTCGCGGAAATCAATGAAGTCCTTGAGTTCGTCCTCGCACAAACCCGTCGCGTCCTCTGGCGTGGTCGCGTCGAGCGTTTATTCCCGGTTCTTGAGCAGCGCATCTCTGGCTGGAGCGGATATCGGTGCGGGGGGATGAGCCTGAAGAAGATGACCTTCCTCTCTCTCTCGTCTTCTACGACTTGGACGTCCCGCTCGTGCGCAGTGGCGTCCTTCTTCCCGACGGGCGTACGGCGAATTCCGGCCGGCGTGTCCTTGAGATCTTGCGTGGCGTTATCTGGCCGACGCGGTTGGTGTGCGGCGTTATCGGGCCAGTACGGGTCTTCGTCGGGGCGCGGGTTATCGGGCGCGCCTTGCGATGGGATTATTTAACGTGTCCCTCCTGTCGGGCACGGGGTGAATGAGGTGAGTACCCGATCCAGCGGACGACAGGGGGCCTTGTTATCGGGAGGCTCTGCGAGCCGGCGTTCGGTGGTCTTTGATGCGCGCGGGAGGAAGATCCAGTTGCGTGTACCAAAGAAAATTCAGGACTGAGCCTTTACCTATCTGTGTCCTATGCCACTAACTGTTGACTAAACCATTGGTGCCGTGCCTATCGCGCGTCCCCGTCTTCAACCTGATTTATGATGCCTGATTTGTAGACCGGATCTGGATCTTCCAGATCGGGGTCCTGGATCGGGGTTTCCCGATCGGGGTAAGTTGCCAGATCGAGGTGAGTTGCCAGATCGGGGTGAGTTGTCAGTTCGGGGTCGACCATCACTCTCGAAGATTTGCCCGTCTTAGTCGCTGCACCTCACTCTCCGAGCGTCGCCAGTTCTGCGTCGCCATTCTCCATCTTCTCGGAAGCCGCTCCACCACAACCGTCCCGCTGGTGTGCGCGCGTACTTCCCAGGTAGGTGCATCACAGCAGAACCCGACTTCCGAGACGTTTCCCCTTTTTGACGCCAGTGCTTTTCGCAGCTAGTCGCCTCGATCTACGATGTCGTCACCTCACAGCCGTGGCGACTGTGATCCGTCCCATCCTGCCATTGACACGGGGGACTTGGCCAGCACTGCCTGCAACGTGTGCTAGCTCGGGTCCCGTCGTCCTTCGCTACCCGTCGCTCCTCGCGTGCAAGTACCACCTCCTGGAGGTCGCGTGTCGTCCACGCGTGAACTCGTCCTGGACGCGAATACCCTGCTCAACGAAAATCGGACTCTTCGCGAGCGGGTTGAGGTTCTCAACGCCCATAATGCCGGTCTTGCCATGCATGCCGATGTCCTCCACGATCGTAACCTGGCGATTCTCCGACGTAGCCGTGAGGGCTTTGGATGACCTTCATGTTCGCATGGAGGTGATTCAGCGCGAAAATACCCGTCTGGAGGATGTGGCGGCGAGTCTCAAGGATCGGGCATCCAAGGCTGACTACTGGGAGACCCGCCATCGTGTCCTGGAGAAGTCCTCCTACGAAGATTCCTGTACTGCGCAAGACGCTCTCGCTGCGGCACAGTCATACGCCGCCGATCTGGAATCCAGGCTCGCCGCGAGGAACTCGCAGATCACCGATCTGGAGTCTCAACTTGATCAAGAACGGACCCAAGTCGCCCGATTGCGGACACAGCTCGCTCTTGCGGCATCGCCGCCCATCGTGCCTCCGGCTTCTTCGTTGCCGTCTGCTGCAGCGAGTGAGGAACTGGGCGGGGTCCGATCGGAGTCATCGGCGGTGCCGACAACCCCGTCTCCTGCTCCAGCTGTGCTCGCGGCCCTCCAGGCTCAGCTCGCCGACGCCATCCAAGCTCGCGACGGGGCGGTCCATGTCTTGGCCGATCAAACCCATCAGCGCGAGGCCCTCGATGAGGAATTGCGCCTCGTTCGCAACAAGCTCGTTCAGAGTCGTTCCGAGACCGAGTCTGCCCGCCAATTGAACGCGCCGTTGCAAGACGACGTCCGTCGGGTAAATGCTCTGCTGACGGCGTATGCCGAAGAGCGGAAGCGTGATCTGGAGCGCACTCGCGATCTAGAGGCTGCTGTGTCGACTGCCGATGCTGCGCGCGTTGCTGCTCAAGCCGATCAAGCGCGGGCCGAAGTGACTGAGACTCAAGCCACCGCGGGAAGCGAACAGTATCGTCGTGGTTGGTTGGACGTTCGTCGGGCTGCCGATCAAAAGTGTGCGACGTTCGCTGCGCGCGTTAGCCGGTTGAGTGTTCGTGTGATCGAGCTGGAGGCGCAACTGGATCGTAGTCGTCGTGACTTGGATGATCGGGCCGCGGCGTGGCGCCGGCTGTTGCGTGACGCTCGTCGTGGTCGGGAAACCGCTCGTCGCGTCAACAACGCTCTGTCCGCCCGTCTTGCCTCTTCAATCGACGCTGCTGGGGGGAGGATCGACGTAGGTGCTCTCGTCCGTACGTTGGAGGTCGATGTGGAGGCCGTCGTTGCTTCCGCCATCCCTCTTCCCCCTGACGATCCCGATCAAGCGCGAGAAGACGCTGAGATCCCGTCTGCGTCCGTCGCGTCGCCGTCGTCTCCGTCCGCCGGCCAGTCGCACTCGTCGCCCCGCCGGTCGCCTCCGGGGTCGCAGTCCTCGACGCCTTCTGGGGTGCCGCCGGTCGGGGGTTCCACGCAACCAGGGGCGCCTTCGCCCCGACGTAGCTCACGTCCCTCTACGGCCGCGGACACTGTCGCTTCTGCCAGCGCGGCAGCTCAACGCCGTCGTTCGGCTTCTGTCTCTCTGATGCGTCCTCCGACAGTGACAACCTTGTGCGCGGCCGTCAGACTAAGCGCCGTCGCCTTCGCCGACACGTGTCGCGTTCGAGTTCTTCTTCTCCGACTCGTCCGGCTAGTCCCGCGTGTTCCACCCGCTCGGCCAGCCCCGCGCGATCTACCCACTCGGCCCACTCTACGCATTCGGCCAGTACGGCGCGTTCGGCGCCCTCAGCCAGTCCGGCGCGTTCTACTCGATCGGGGACTGCGTCGCTGCGCGGATCCGCAAACAACGACGATGCTAGTGGTTCGTCGCCTTCGTCTTCGTCTTCGGAGTCGTCTTCCTCAGCTTCCGCTACGGACGTGGCTACCGGTTCCGATGACGACCCTCCTGCGCCATTCTTCACGCCCGTAATCCCTCCGGTGGGCGACCGGCATGTATGGAGCCGTCGCCTTACCGCCCCGTGGCCCCGATTTTTGCGGCGGTTGCGTCTGGCAATCATTTCTGTTCGTCAGATCAGATCTCGGCGCCTACCGCCTCCGGCGTGGATCTACCCGTCGACTCCGACGCCTGAGCCCGCAACCTGGAATGTAGCGCTCGTGACGCCTGCCGCGGTCTCCGCTTTGTATGCCACCCGGCCGTGGCGTTATCTGACGCAGCTGGTGGACAGTCTCACCTTTGTTATTGGCGACGCGTCGTTCCAGCGTTTCCTCGCTCGCTACCAGATTCACCTCGAGCACTGGGCCCAGGCGTACTGGGAGTCAACCCACGAGCTAGTCGTGAGCGGCCCGGAGTGGAACGCGTGGCGTCGTCACCGGAATTCCCGTCGTTCTCACGCGGGCGATCACTTTACAAGTGTTGTGCAGCTCGTCGTGGAGCTGTTTCGGCTCCGACTAGCGGATATGGATCTGTTCCTCGATCCGCTGTTCCTCCACTTCTCTCCAAGTCGTTCTCGCGCGGGTCGGTGGTACCCCGGCCTTCAGCACGCGACTCTGCAGGACGCGCTGGACGACATCGACGCGCAGGAGCCTTGGCGTCGCTTTTTCCGCTCGCCGCTTACTATGGCCGAGATGGACGCCGGCGTCCCGTGCACTGTGTCGCGTGCGCACCCGGCTTTCACCATCCCCCGTCTTCAGAACAAGTTCATCCAGGAGATTTAGGTGCTTCCGTTTTCCGTAATACCGTTAATTCCGCAGGTCATGTCTTTGCTTCTGCCTTCATTTTCTTCCACTTTTTCTTTATGGGACGACCCTCCGTCGTCCCTTCTTCGGCAAACAGGCCGGTCCTCCAGACATTCGTTCACCGATCCCCTCACCCTGGCCATTCCCAAAAGTGAGACTTTCCACCAATCCACCCATCGGCAGCCTCCCTACCAACTTCCGTCGCACCCCTAAGTTGCTCACCCACTTGGCTCCGCCTCGCCCGCGTTCTCGTGTGACTGCATCACTTCAAACCGGTGGCGTCCCTGTGGCGAGGTCGGTGAACCTTTTTCCGCCCAGGTGTATAGCGCTAGCCCAACCCGACTCCTGGAAGTAAGGTTGTAACCCTGAACGTGGATTCACGTCCGGGGTGGCGAGTGTTCCTTGCGAAATCCCTCTGGGTGTCGTTTACTTTGGCGCCTTCGTCTGCACCGAACGAGTTGTCTTTCAGTTATAGGTCGTGAGTGTAGAGCTGGACGTAACCTTCTTGTACGTAGCTTCCGTGGCTCAGATAACCAATATACACAACAGAGTTATACACAATATGCAGCCGTCCTTATTCTTTGAGACCCTTGAACGGTGGGTCTATACACTAGTCAACTAAGCCACTTCCAGGATACTGGTCGATCCTGGATGGCTGGCTTCACGCGCACCACCCTCAAAGTAGAGGGAAATATACAGAACAATACAGTCCTATCACTCGGTAATCGATCACTTCAGATTCCTAGACGTAGACTACCTTAAACGTCCAGAAATGTAATTAGTTAATATGAAATGCGGGAGTCAACCGTAAACGGATGTTCACCACAACTAGGAAATGGAATAGAACGGTTCACTCCAGAGCGGGGTACGCCTGGTCCCCGCCTAACTTGGCTTGACTTACTTGTGAGAGTTCCAACCTCGGTCGTCGCTAAGCCAAGGTGCCCTTTGTCGTCGACGCTCCTGACGGTCCTCCGGGATAAACTTCCGGCAGGTTTCTTCCGGCACTTGCGGACTTGGGGGGAAAACGAACTCTGTTTAATTGTTATGGTTGTCGGCTATCTGTGCTCTCTTCTTGCATGTGCTTCTGATTTATCTTGCGTTCAGTATGAAAGTGACGACGTCAACCTGTTCGGTCGCTCATCGAACACTTCGGCTTGTGGTCAGTAGGTGGTAGACTGGTCGGCAGATAGTGGGTACATCGTGGTACTTCGCTCTGCAAATCTCCACACTGGATACATGGTTGGTCGGCTTGGTCGGTCGGTAATCACTTGATTTGAGTATACTGGGCAGTCCACTTTCAGGATACCACTTCCAGGATCTCACGTTCAGGTTCTCTTTCAGGTTCTTGCTTCTGGGTTCTTGCTCTTGGGTGTGTCGCTGGTCTTGCTCGTCACGGTTGCATCGTGTCAAGTCGGGTGGCACTCCTGGATACGTTCACCAGAGGCACTTGTACGCCTTACCCAACGTCAGGAACACGACGGATAGACATAGTGTGCTGTCGTTCAACACACTTCCAAGGTTGTCGAGCCTATCCACGACTAGACGTGAGCATATCCACAATCCACACCGCTTCGCAAACCCCATGTCACCTGAAACTCCCGAACTGGCCCTCGACCGTCCAGCCACTCATCTTCCAGATGTGGCAGCTGCTTTTGGGGGCTGGGGATAAAATCCACAGGCACTTCGTGTCATCCCGTGCGCTGTCACAGGAAGTCGTGTAACAGCCCGCCGCAGTTCAGGTCCAACTCGTCGACCCACGTTGAGTCCGAGTATCCCTTCCACTTCACCTCAAATTCGCGTCGTGCTCGGCCAT
Organism: Phytophthora sansomeana; assembly: GCA_032158285.1. NCBI lineage: Eukaryota > Oomycota > Peronosporomycetes > Peronosporales > Peronosporaceae > Phytophthora > Phytophthora sansomeana. Next base: position 56,168 of record JAPDHH010000267.1, on the reverse strand, counting down.
ACCTCGTCGCGCGTCCCTCACGGACATCCAAGATCTTTTCGACTTCAAAGACGTCCTCGCCTAGATCGCGCGCCTCCCAGCTGCCTTCCGGCAGGAGCTCCTCGTTGAAGTCAAAACGTTCTTCGCCCGGCGTCGTCAGACGCACCGCGGGCCTCGACGGGAATTCGCGGACGGGCTTCAGCTTGGAGATTTGGACGACGGGATACAGGTGGTATGGCGTACCTTCCGTTTCCAGACGGACGGCGTACGCGCTCACCATGTCCGCGACGCGGAACGGCCCGTGCCACATGTGCGCGAGCTTGCGTGCTTAGCCCGGCTTCACCCGATCTAGGTATAGCCATACTCGCGAGCCGGTCTCGATCGGATGTTCAGTCGCGACCTCGTTCTGGTGACGGGCCCTGGTTGCGATCGCCTCCTGGACTAGCTCAAGCGCTTGTGCCCGTGCCAACTTGTAGTGCCGTTGAATCCGGAATCTCCAGTGCTTCGCCGCTATGTCCCGATGTGACACGAACGTGGTGTTTGCCTCCTTCTCACACCCGCAGATGAGCTCGTTCCAGTATAAGAATCGAAATAGTTGGCAACCTGTGTCGACGCTCGCCGTACTTCCAACGGCGAGCGTCGCTTCCAGCGTAGATCGGGGATCCCAGCCGTGGACCAAGAAGAACGGGGTCTCGCCCCGCGTGCGATCGTGAGCCGTGTTGAGCGCGAAGGTAAGTCGCTCAGCGTAATCGTCCCAGTCGCGTTGATCGATGTCCGCGATGTACATCTTGATCACCCTAGTGATCGTTTGGACCATTCGTTTCCCAGCTCCGTTAGCCTGAGGTCGGTACGCAAGCGTGGCCCGCTGTCTCTGACCCATGAGTCGGTTGAACGCCCGGAAGAAATCGGACATGAAGCCCGGCTCTCGGTCGTGCCTAATGGCCTCGCTCGCACCGAAGCGTCTGAAGACGGCTTCTTCGTATGCTTCGGCCACGGTCTGCGCGTTTCGCGACGCGTTGGCCTTCACGATGACGAATCCAGTGAAGAGGTCGACCCACACGAGCAACTCCGTGTTGCCTTTGTACGACGCGGGCAGTGACAGGATGTGGTCCATGGCGATGACCTGGAACGGATACATCGCGACGATATTCCCCGGCGACTCACCTTGGATCGTGGGTAGGCCTTTTCCCGTCTCACAGTCGGTGCACTCCCCGACGAAGCGTTGGACGCTCTTGACGATCCCTGGCGATTGGAAGTAACGTCGCACACGTTGGTACGTGCGACCTATGCCTTGGTGCCCTTCTTCCAGACTCGAGTGGTAATGGTGAAGAATATCTTCACGCAGTGTCTCCGGGACTACCAGCTTCATGATCGTATCCCGATCTTCAGCCAGTTCGTCGCCTCGCACCTGATAGTACAGCAGACCGCCTTCGCCTTCTTCATACTGCGACGCGATCTTCTGGCAATTCTTCGCCTCTCGCCGAGAGAGCTCGTCGATGGCACCTCTCAGATATTTCTTGAGGTTGGCGATCCAGAGCTCCTCGTCTTGAGCCACGCGGATCGATCTAACCGAAGTCGTTGCACGATTAGCTCTTGTAGTGCCTCCGGCGCTATGCCTCTGGTCGAGGTAGCTCGAGCGGCGGCAGAACGAGTCATTACTGGCATCACTCGGGGGTTTTCTCGTCCCGAGTCTGCTAGATCGGGCGATTCTCGGCCATCTTCGGGCAGATCGGGCGGTCTGGGTCGGATGATCTCTCCAAGGCGGTTCAACGTCTTCACATCCTGCAGCTCTTCGTCGGTGTGTGTGTTACGGCCTCCCTGGCGTTGTAGCGCTTTCCCGGCTAGCAAATCCGCACTCGCGTTCCAATCACGACGAACGTGATAGAGTTCGTGTTGAGTCCGCTGGAGTAACAGCTTCAATCCCGGAGTCTTGCAGTCCATCTCATCCCGTATCTGCCGGATAGCCAAGTTCGAGTCGCCGATTACGATGAGTCGTGCGACGTCCACGTTGTCCAAGAGCGAGAACCCGAGGAGAAGTCCTCGATATTCGGCCTCGTTGACCGTTAGGTCGACTGCATATCCTGATGCGGCGTGGACAACCTCTCAGTCGGGCAGCTTCCAAAGGATGGCGCTAAACGCTCCTCCTTCTCGCTTCGATTTGGCGGACCCGTCGAAGCTCAGGACGTGCACCTCCTCGTCGGGTTCGACGATCGGGACCGGGATGACAGCGGTTTTCGACGGCCGTTTCAGCGGCACGATCTCCTCCAGAGCAGCATCGACGTAAGCACGCGCGGTGATACTAGCCGCCAGTGCTCCAAGAATCTCCTCTTCTCCCTTCATGGAACGACATATCTCCAGCTTCCATGGTGAGAGAGTCGCGGCCCACTGTGCGAGCCGACCTGGAAGAACTTGGATCGGAACAGCCATGCTAGCGTCGTGTGACGCGTCAAGACGCGTACCGATCTTCCGGCCAACATCGTGTAGCAGTCATTCAGGACGCGAAGCAAGGCCAAAGACTCCTTCTCGACGATGTCGTAATTCAACTCGTTCGGCTTCAATGTGCGGCTGGTCAACTTCACCGGCATGCACACTTCGTCGTGAACTTGCGTGAGTACTTCCGAAATGGCCCAATCGCTTGCATAGACGATTACGACGGACTCCCGTTCTTGATCGAAGTGTTTCAACATCGGGGTTTCCGCGAACTTCGACTTGAGAACGTCAAACGCCCGTCGAGCGTGTACCCATCTTTCCTGCTCTCGGACCTCTGGTTTGGAGACGTATTCCTTAAAGTCGCGATCGGTGAGCGCGTACAACGCGGTCGTGTACACAGCAAAGTCCGCGATGAACCTGTGGTAGTAGTTGAGACTACCCAGGAAGGATTGCAGGCCCTTGAGTGTGCGCGGAAACTCCAGTGTCGTTAGCGCGTCCAGATTCTTCGGCTTCGCCTGCAGACCGTGCTCCGTCACCTTGTGGTCCAAGTAGTCGACTCGGGACATTCCCCACTCGCTCTTCTCGACATTGATGGACAGGTGCCACTTCTCACAGACGTCCAGAAGACGCTCGACTTTGTCACATAGATCGTCCCAAGACGTGCCCCCGACTAAGATGTCGTCGATGTACGACCTTCGACCAAGAACGGAGGGGACGCCCGGTGATTCTGGTTCCCCGTCCTCGAAGACGTCCTGCGTGTCATCTTCCGGCGACAACTTCCAAAATCCATAGAGCGCATTTTTGATCAGGCGCTGGTATATCTGCGGCGCGTTGAACAGGCCGAACGGCATTCGTAGCCACTCGAACAGACCCAAGGGCGTGATGAAGGCCAAGATAAGTCGAGCCCGATCTGTCATAGGGACGATCCAGAACCCACTCGCCATGTCAAGGGAGCAGTACCAGAGATACCGGTCCAAGTCTTCCAGCAGGTCATTCACCAGCGGCATCGTGTACACCATCAGCTGCGTCAGCCCGTTCACCAGCCGGTAATCGATACAGAGTCGGATGTCGACCCCATTTTTCTTCACGATCACGACGATCGGGGACGCCCAGGGAGACTTCGATGCTCGGATCATGCCTGCATTCAGAAGACCCTTGGTCAAGTCGGCCACCTTCTCCCGGAACTGAGGTGGAATCTTGCGAACGTGCTGAGCAATCGGTTTAGCATCGCCTACGTCGATATCGCACACGACACCTACAGCCGCTGGGGGCAGGGCGTTGCCTTTCCCGATGAGCCACTTCCGACGTCTCCAGATGATCTGGCGTAGACACTCTTCCTGTCTCGCGGCCTCGTCCGGTGGGACCCGGTCGGTCTCCCGACCTTGACATCCTCGATCTTCACTTCGGCGGGCAGTGCCAGGTCCGGCAGGACGGCCATTTCTGCCTCCAGATCTTCGGCAAGGAGGTCGGACCCTTCGCGGATAAGCACCGCCTCGTCTTCTTCCGCCTCGTCGCGATCCGTCTTAGGCTCTCCGACTTCCGACGCCCGATCTGGTTGGGGTCCGATCTTCGCCGGCACATCGTCCGATCTCTCTTTCCGATCCAAGCGGGCTCCTCGGTCTCCGGCGTCGGCGTCGCACGATCATTTTGCGGTTCAACAGCCACTGTCGCTAGAACTGGAGCCGTGGTCCGACCTGGTCGCAGGATCGCCCTTGGTGTCTCGTACGCCGGACGGTCGGTCATCGGCCCATCGAGCTCGACGGGTACCCAACTGTCATCGGCGTCGCACGTCGCGCCGTACGCCAGGTTCTGCCACTCTTGGTATCGCCTCGATCCGATCTGGACGAAACCGTATGCACGCGGAAGTGCGTCGATGGGCGTTCTCCAGCCTAACGTCGTGTGAGCGTCCAGATTCACCGGCTTCTCTCCGATGTTCGTCACCCCCAGGTACATCCGTCGTCCCACTCGATTTTTAGCGAACGTTGTAACCCACGTTTCTCCACGTGTCACCCACAGGCGCGGTACGGTCCGATCTATCCGAAGGGGGACACCGAGTGTCCGTCCCGGGTCGATCGTCGCGGGCGACGTTTGGGAGATCGGGTACATCTTGGCGCCATACAGCGGTCTTCTCCCGATCAGCTGGATGCGCACTTCGTCGGGCAAACATGCTGTGCCATCAGCCGTATCGATGCGCACTCCCGCCGGGACCATGAAGTTCATTCCCAGGATCGCGTGTTGTCCGATCAAGTCTCCGACCCAGATATCCATGTAGTACACCAAGTTCCCGGCCAAGGTGGTCTTGATCCTCGTCCTGCCCACCGTATAGTACGTCTCATCACGAATCCCTACGCATTCTTGCGTGACGTCCGTGTCGATCAAGCAGCCTACCTTACGAGCAAAGGTGGCGTCCAAAATGGACACCTCGGCTCCTGTATCGCGCAGAATTGCGGCGCAGTGGTTGTTCAGTCTCCCGTGGATCTTGGCTTGCCTATACCGCTTGTGCGGTGTGTAATGTTTCCAGTATCCGCGCCGCTCTCCTGGTTGAAGGTCGATCTCTCCCCGCGGCGGTTCTCGCTCAAACTCATCTGCTTCCAGTCGAATGGCTGATACGCGTGGTCTGCACTCTTGCGAGGTACGTTCCGGGTTGGTCTCACATGTATTATCATTCAGGGAAGTCGGATCGTCACTAACCACTCCTCGCGACTTCATGGTCACATATGCATAGACGTTAACAGATCGCTCGCCTCGTACTGGGTTCCAAGCCAGCGAGCGATCTAGTTTAACATCTTTTCGGTGGACTCCGACAGCAGACCCGCGTGCTTCTGTGGGTTGTACCACTGGCGGAGCTGATTGACGAATTCCTCCATCGGACATTTCCCGGCCTCATGGTCTTCTCCACAAGCCTTGCACGTTCGCAGGCATCGGTCGGTGGGGTGCTTCCCGGCGCACTTCTGACATGTCAGCAAGTTCCAGCAATCTTCATCAGGGTGGCGACGGGAACCGCAGTGACGGCATCGAGGACGGTCACGTCCCGAGTCATCAAGGTCGAAGCCACGACGACCGGGTTCACCCGGCGGCGCGTGTCCAGCCACAAATAGCTTGGCGCGTTCTTCGTCGTCCCGATCTTGGTCGTACAACTGGTCGTCACTGTCTCCCTCTTCGTTGTCACCTGAGTCGAGTTCGTTCGACGTGGTATGGATCGCGTGCATTGCACGAGCCGGTTGTGGTGCTGGCGTCGGGGCTTTCTGGCGAAACTTGTTTGACCCGAACAGAGTCTTCTTCTGGTGGGCCAGCCCACATTGGCGAGCTCGGAGTTTCTTCTCGAGCGCGACTGCGTCGGGGACTTCCATCAAGGTAAGTCGCAAAGCCAGTTCTTGTTCTTGCGATCCAAGCGTGTTGATGAATAACCCGATGTGCTCTCGCTTCTCTTCTGCAGTACCGTCTTCGTAGGGAATGTGGGCCCTCAACGCACCCACGTTCAGCCGATACAAGTAGTCCAGCGGTGTCTCGTCGGGATATCTCGACGCGTGGTAATAGCGGCTCGCCATCGACACTCTTTTGCCGCAGTATTGAACGCGGAACTGGTCTATCAGATCGGGCCATGACTTCCGCGTCTTCTTGGACAACTGCAGATACCATTGGCGGGCCGGGCCGCTCATCAGATCGCCGAATAGCCAGCACACTTCTTCGCCCTTCATGGCATCACGACGGGCGGCTGACTTCAGGCGGTTAAGCCAGGTCCGAGCTTTCTCCTCGCTTGCATCCCGACCATGGAATTCCTTCAGCTCGGACGATGGTGAGAGTCGGACTCGCGCGAGGCCTGCTCCTGCTGTGGCGGTCGAGATCGCCGCCGCGGCTCCCGATGTGCCGACATCCAGATCAAACAAGTCGTCGCGGTCCTCGTGGACGTCGCGTCGTAAGTCGGACTTCGTGGAGTGTGAACTCACTGACTCCATCGCGACATCGGCCGTCTCCCGTCTGGGCGACGCGGCCGTCGTTGGACGAGGTGCCGGTGCTGTCGCCTGAGCTGGCGCTGGTGCTTGCGTAGCCGCAGCGCGCATCATCATCGACTGCATGAGTCGGACGATCGCGTCTTCCAAGGCCTTCGGAATTGCTCCTTCCGGGGTGTTCCGGTTGCGCCGTCTTAGTCGCGACCTGCATGACGCGTGGCATCTGAGGCATCGACATGCGGCTGAGGGAATCCAGGCTGCTGTCCGAGTCTTCGCTCGATGGGTAGAAGGGTGGCGGGGGCACTGCTGCCGCAGGGGCCTGACTACCTCGGGGAATCGGCGGGATCTCCCGTTTCACGGCTCCGACGAGGACTGTCAGGGGACCTTCAATGGCTCGAATCGCTTCCGTCCAGGACGTGAGGTCCCAGTCGTACAGCTTCTCCATCTCGAATACTCCCAGTACGAAACCTGACTCTCGCAGCATCTCGAAAAGCGTTTCCGCTGCCTGCCAGACGCCCATGAGACTTGCCCAGGACGACGTCTGGATGGGTCCCGTGAGCTTGTTCATCAGTTTGGGCTTGATGAAGCTCAAGATCGGGTTGCGTGCCAGCTGTCGGAAGAGTTCTTTTCTGCTGAGCCCATATCTCACCTCTTCGACAGCGTACTGGCGTCCCGCGTCCTGTCCCTCCGACTTAGACGGGCCTTCCTCAGCCGAGTCCGGCGCGCGCAGCTTCTTCTTCTTCTTTGCCTTGCGCTTGGACTTGGCGGCCTTGGTGGTGAGTTGTTGGTCTTCAGCCTTTACAGGCTTCAAACCGGTCCGACTCCAACTTGCGTCGGGGTTCGTGGTGGCTCCGTGGGGAGCCACATCGGGAACGGCAAACATTTCTTCGTAGCCCTCCAATTCGTCGCTGGCACCATGGCCCGTCGTGTAGGTTCCCTCAGAGCTACCCGACGCGACGGGTCTATTCACAGGTTCATTCGTCGACGGCAACCTTGTAACCGACGACGCTTCCTCTTCGGGCTCCCGCTTAATCTCTACCCCGTCTTCCGGAGTAGTACTCCCGGGTCGCGGCACCATTGTGGAGTAGCGCCCTCGCGGAAATCAATGAAGTCCTTGAGTTCGTCCTCGCACAAACCCGTCGCGTCCTCTGGCGTGGTCGCGTCGAGCGTTTATTCCTGGTTCTTGAGCAGCGTATCTATGGCTGGAGCGGAGATCGGTGCGGGGGGATGAGCCTGAAGAAGATGACCTTCCTCTCTCTCTCGTCTTCTACGACTTGGACGTCCCGCTCGTGCCCAGTGGCGTCCTTCTTCCCGACGGGCGTACGGCGAATTCCGGCCGGCGTGTCCTTGGGATCTTGCGTGGCGTTATCTGGCCGACGCAGTTGGTGTGCGGCGTTATCGGGCCAGCACGGGTCTTCGTCGGGGCGCGGGTTATCAGGCGCCTTGCGACGGGATTATTTAACGTGTCCCTACTGTCGGGCACGGGGTGAATGAGGTGAGTACCCGATCCAGCGGACGACGGGGGGCCTTGTTACCGGGAGGCTCTGCGAGCCGGCGTTCGGTGGTCTTCGATGCGCGCGGGAGGAAGATCCAGTTGCGTGTACCAAAGAAAATTCAGGACTGAGCCTTTACCTATCTGTGTCCTATGCCACTAACTGTCGACTAAACCATTGGTACCGTGCCTATCGCGCGTCCCCGTCTTCAACCTGATTTATGATGCCTGATTTGTAGACCGGATCTGGATCTTCCAGATCGGGGTCCTGGATCGGGGTTTCCCGATCGGGGTAAGTTGCCAGATCGAGGTGAGTTGCCAGATCGGGGTGAGTTGTCAGGTCGGGGTCGACCATCACTCTCGAAGATTTGCCCGTCTTAGTCGCTGCACCTCACTCTCCGAGCGTCGCCAGTTCTGCGTCGCCATTCTCCATCTTCTCGGAAGCCGCTCCACCACACTTGCTCACGCTTTGGACTGCTGGGCTGACACCGATGGATAAACACTTCTTGCGCAATGTGTACAGCGTACCAGTACCAGTACCTCAGGAACAGCGCGCGGTGCCACCCACGGATGGCATAGAGGGTGACGTAAGTGGTTCCAGTTTTACTGGTATCTTTGGGCAAGAGGAGTTTGAGTTGCTGTTGGCTCGCGTGTTCTTATGCTGCGCATTGCCATTTGACTTGATTGAGGCACCTGCGTTTCGGCGGTTGTTTACAATGATAGCTCCGAAGTTTAAGCTGCCATCAAGAGCCAAACTTTCGGGACATTTGTTGGTGAAGGTGAAAGAGGAGTTTATCATTGCGACTATCAATCGCCAGCGCACAGTGTCGATTGTCACGGACGGATGGACGGATCTGAACGGCTGCAGCATTGTTAATTTCATGGTAGTTGCGCCAGGAATGGCGTCTTCGTTCTGGTCTTCACTAGCAACGGGAACAGAGCAGCATACCGCCGACTTTATGGCAAGAAAGCTCACGCAAGTTTTTTTCCGACGAAGTACAATCCGAGACAACAACGGTAGTTGCAGGTGTGCTGACCGACAACGCTCCAAGCATGACATCCACTTGGGAGCAGCTGGAGAAAAAGTTGCCTGTCTTCGGTGGTGGCATGCGCTGCGCACACGCTAAACTTGCTGCTTGAAGATATCTTTTCGAAAGTTGATTTTGTGAAAATGGTAAAAGACCGAGCTTTGTCCGTTGCGAGTTTCGTTCGAGACCACCATGCACTGCTGGATCAATTTCGCCGCCTTAAATGCTCGATTATTCCGCCCAGCCAAAAGCGACACGCTTTGGTTATACCCGTGGCGACAAGGTGATATACGTCGCACGCTTGCCTTCGAAGTGTACTTGAAAATCGAGGTATACAAGAGGAACTATTTCTCTCGCGGAGCAATACAAACTTGATCCAACGGTACAAAACACCTTCCACAGTGAGAACAAATCTAGAGTCTGTGTTGCGACGATAGGATCGGAGCAGTTCTGGAAAACCTCGCTTACGCAGTTGAAATGATTGATCCTATTATCGATGTGCTTCGCGAGATAGAATCCGAAGGTGTTCCGACTTTCCGTGTGTACGAGCGATTTAAATGGTTGCGTCAAGGATATTCGGAGCCTCCTCCAAATCAAGTTATAATGCTCCGCTGCATCATTTGTTTGGTAAAGCACTTGGCATGGTGCAAGATGCCCACGATATAGACTACCGTAGCCTTGCACGTGGCATTCGGAAGCGAGTTCGCCAGAAGCTCCGGCTGCTGGTTGACAAGCGGTGGAAGTTTATTCACAGTGATGCGATATGTATTGCCTACCTACTCGATCCAAACACTAACCTGCATGGGTTCGTTGATATTGACGAGACTGACTGATACCATCAACCAAGCCTGCCGGTTTGCTCGCAGAACCGGAATATTGTTCAGGATTGGGATTACGCACGCTCAGTTGAATGGCTGGCTTTACACCTTTGCTGACACAAAGCGAGGCTGGGACGAAAAAGACCGGCTTGCAAATGAGGGCGTATTTCTGAGACATTGGTGGCAATTACGCCGAGACAAGGACGACAGATACAAAGCGCTCTCGCAGCTTGCAGATCTTGTCTTTAGTATGCCTATGTCGTCGGCGTAAAGCGAGAGAGCATGGAGCATATTCGACTATATCCACACAAAAAACGGAATCGTATGTCAACGGTGAAAGTGGAGATGCTAGCCTACGTCTATATCAACAGCGATATTGAATCTGCGGGCATTCAGGACCTAGCTCGACTCCACTCATACCCGGAAGCCGATGAAAGCGACATCGAGTTTAGTAACGATGAGGAAACACTAGTGTTGTAGCGGTAGCCTATCAGTTGGTCCAGCCCACATTGGCGAGCTCGGAGTTTCTTCTCGAGCGCGACTGCGTCGGGGACTTCCATCAAGGTAAGTCGCAAAGCCAGTTCTTGTTCTTGCGATCCAAGCGTGTTGATGAATAACCCGATGTGCTCTCGCTTCTCTTCTGCAGTACCGTCTTCGTAGGGAATGTGGGCCCTCAACGCACCCACGTTCAGCCGATACAAGTAGTCCAGCGGTGTCTCGTCGGGATATCTCGACGCGTGGTAATAGCGGCTCGCCATCGACACTCTTTTGCCGCAGTATTGAACGCGGAACTGGTCTATCAGATCGGGCCATGACTTCCGCGTCTTCTTGGACAACTGCAGATACCATTGGCGGGCCGGGCCGCTCATCAGATCGCCGAATAGCCAGCACACTTCTTCGCCCTTCATGGCATCACGACGGGCGGCTGACTTCAGGCGGTTAAGCCAGGTCCGAGCTTTCTCCTCGCTTGCATCCCGACCATGGAATTCCTTCAGCTCGGACGATGGTGAGAGTCGGACTCGCGCGAGGCCTGCTCCTGCTGTGGCGGTCGAGATCGCCGCCGCGGCTCCCGATGTGCCGACATCCAGATCAAACAAGTCGTCGCGGTCCTCGTGGACGTCGCGTCGTAAGTCGGACTTCGTGGAGTGTGAACTCACTGACTCCATCGCGACATCGGCCGTCTCCCGTCTGGGCGACGCGGCCGTCGTTGGACGAGGTGCCGGTGCTGTCGCCTGAGCTGGCGCTGGTGCTTGCGTAGCCGCAGCGCGCATCATCATCGACTGCATGAGTCGGACGATCGCGTCTTCCAAGGCCTTCGGAATTGCTCCTTCCGGGGTGTTCCGGTTGCGCCGTCTTAGTCGCGACCTGCATGACGCGTGGCATCTGAGGCATCGACATGCGGCTGAGGGAATCCAGGCTGCTGTCCGAGTCTTCGCTCGATGGGTAGAAGGGTGGCGGGGGCACTGCTGCCGCAGGGGCCTGACTACCTCGGGGAATCGGCGGGATCTCCCGTTTCACGGCTCCGACGAGGACTGTCAGGGGACCTTCAATGGCTCGAATCGCTTCCGTCCAGGACGTGAGGTCCCAGTCGTACAGCTTCTCCATCTCGAATACTCCCAGTACGAAACCTGACTCTCGCAGCATCTCGAAAAGCGTTTCCGCTGCCTGCCAGACGCCCATGAGACTTGCCCAGGACGACGTCTGGATGGGTCCCGTGAGCTTGTTCATCAGTTTGGGCTTGATGAAGCTCAAGATCGGGTTGCGTGCCAGCTGTCGGAAGAGTTCTTTCTGCTGAGCCCATATCTCACCTCTTCGACAGCGTACTGGCGTCCCGCGTCCTGTCCCTCCGACTTAGACGGGCCTTCCTCAGCCGAGTCCGGCGCGCGCAGCTTCTTCTTCTTCTTTGCCTTGCGCTTGGACTTGGCGGCCTTGGTGGTGAGTTGTTGGTCTTCAGCCTTTACAGGCTTCAAACCGGTCCGACTCCAACTTGCGTCGGGGTTCGTGGTGGCTCCGTGGGGAGCCACATCGGGAACGGCAAACATTTCTTCGTAGCCCTCCAATTCGTCGCTGGCACCATGGCCCGTCGTGTAGGTTCCCTCAGAGCTACCCGACGCGACGGGTCTATTCACAGGTTCATTCGTCGACGGCAACCTTGTAACCGACGACGCTTCCTCTTCGGGCTCCCGCTTAATCTCTACCCCGTCTTCCGGAGTAGTACTCCCGGGTCGCGGCACCATTGTGGAGTAGCGCCCTCGCGGAAATCAATGAAGTCCTTGAGTTCGTCCTCGCACAAACCCGTCGCGTCCTCTGGCGTGGTCGCGTCGAGCGTTTATTCCTGGTTCTTGAGCAGCGTATCTATGGCTGGAGCGGAGATCGGTGCGGGGGGATGAGCCTGAAGAAGATGACCTTCCTCTCTCTCTCGTCTTCTACGACTTGGACGTCCCGCTCGTGCCCAGTGGCGTCCTTCTTCCCGACGGGCGTACGGCGAATTCCGGCCGGCGTGTCCTTGGGATCTTGCGTGGCGTTATCTGGCCGACGCAGTTGGTGTGCGGCGTTATCGGGCCAGCACGGGTCTTCGTCGGGGCGCGGGTTATCAGGCGCCTTGCGACGGGATTATTTAACGTGTCCCTACTGTCGGGCACGGGGTGAATGAGGTGAGTACCCGATCCAGCGGACGACGGGGGGCCTTGTTACCGGGAGGCTCTGCGAGCCGGCGTTCGGTGGTCTTCGATGCGCGCGGGAGGAAGATCCAGTTGCGTGTACCAAAGAAAATTCAGGACTGAGCCTTTACCTATCTGTGTCCTATGCCACTAACTGTCGACTAAACCATTGGTACCGTGCCTATCGCGCGTCCCCGTCTTCAACCTGATTTATGATGCCTGATTTGTAGACCGGATCTGGATCTTCCAGATCGGGGTCCTGGATCGGGGTTTCCCGATCGGGGTAAGTTGCCAGATCGAGGTGAGTTGCCAGATCGGGGTGAGTTGTCAGGTCGGGGTCGACCATCACTCTCGAAGATTTGCCCGTCTTAGTCGCTGCACCTCACTCTCCGAGCGTCGCCAGTTCTGCGTCGCCATTCTCCATCTTCTCGGAAGCCGCTCCACCACACTTGCTCACGCTTTGGACTGCTGGGCTGACACCGATGGATAAACACTTCTTGCGCAATGTGTACAGCGTACCAGTACCAGTACCTCAGGAACAGCGCGCGGTGCCACCCACGGATGGCATAGAGGGTGACGTAAGTGGTTCCAGTTTTACTGGTATCTTTGGGCAAGAGGAGTTTGAGTTGCTGTTGGCTCGCGTGTTCTTATGCTGCGCATTGCCATTTGACTTGATTGAGGCACCTGCGTTTCGACGGTTGTTTACAATGATAGCTCCGAAGTTTAAGCTGCCATCAAGAGCCAAACTTTCGGGACATTTGTTGGTGAAGGTGAAAGAGGAGTTTATCATTGCGACTATCAATCGCCAGCGCACAGTGTCGATTGTCACGGACGGATGGACGGATCTGAACGGCTGCAGCATTGTTAATTTCATGGTAGTTGCGCCAGGAATGGCGTCTTCGTTCTGGTTTTCACTAGCAACGGGAACAGAGCAGCATACCGCCGACTTTATGGCAAGAAAGCTCACGCAAGTTTTTTCCGACGAAGTACAATCCGAGACAACAACGGTAGTTGCAGGTGTGCTGACCGACAACGCTCCAAGCATGACATCCACTTGGGAGCAGCTGGAGAAAAAGTTGCCTGTCTTCGGTGGTGGCTGCGCTGCGCACACGCTAAACTTGCTGCTTGAAGATATCTTTTCGAAAGTTGATTTTGTGAAAATGGTAAAAGACCGAGCTTTGTCCGTTGCGAGTTTCGTTCGAGACCACCATGCACTGCTGGATCAATTTCGCCGCCTTAAATGCTCGATTATTCCGCCCAGCCAAAAGCGACACGCTTTGGTTATACCCGTGGCGACAAGGTGATATACGTCGCACGCTTGCCTTCGAAGTGTACTTGAAAATCGAGGTATACAAGAGGAACTATTTCTCTCGCGGAGCAATACAAACTTGATCCAACGGTACAAAACACCTTCCACAGTGAGAACAAATCTAGAGTCTGTGTTGCGACGATAGGATCGGAGCAGTTCTGGAAAACCTCGCTTACGCAGTTGAAATGATTGATCCTATTATCGATGTGCTTCGCGAGATAGAATCCGAAGGTGTTCCGACTTTCCGTGTGTACGAGCGATTTAAATGGTTGCGTCAAGGATATTCGGAGCCTCCTCCAAATCAAGTTATAATGCTCCGCTGCATCATTTGTTTGGTAAAGCACTTGGCATGGTGCAAGATGCCCACGATATAGACTACCGTAGCCTTGCACGTGGCATTCGGAAGCGAGTTCGCCAGAAGCTCCGGCTGCTGGTTGACAAGCGGTGGAAGTTTATTCACAGTGATGCGATATGTATTGCCTACCTACTCGATCCAAACACTAACCTGCATGGGTTCGTTGATATTGACGAGACTGACTGATACCATCAACCAAGCCTGCCGGTTTGCTCGCAGAACCGGAATATTGTTCAGGATTGGGATTACGCACGCTCAGTTGAATGGCTGGCTTTACACCTTTGCTGACACAAAGCGAGGCTGGGACGAAAAAGACCGGCTTGCAAATGAGGGCGTATTTCTGAGACATTGGTGGCAATTACGCCGAGACAAGGACGACAGATACAAAGCGCTCTCGCAGCTTGCAGATCTTGTCTTTAGTATGCCTATGTCGTCGGCGTAAAGCGAGAGAGCATGGAGCATATTCGACTATATCCACACAAAAAACGGAATCGTATGTCAACGGTGAAAGTGGAGATGCTAGCCTACGTCTATATCAACAGCGATATTGAATCTGCGGGCATTCAGGACCTAGCTCGACTCCACTCATACCCGGAAGCCGATGAAAGCGACATCGAGTTTAGTAACGATGAGGAAACACTAGTGTTGTAGCGGTAGCCTATCAGTTGGTCAACTTTGTTGTACTTGTTGCGGTGTCTTCAAGTACGTACTTAGTAATTGTAGTCATATCAACACTTTGTTGGTATGGCTAAGTGTGTTGACAAAACAAATGTAGCCATAATACGCTTCTGAGCAAATCCGAATGCTCGGAACAAAAGCGAGCATTCCGCGCATTTTTGCGAGCAATCCGAACGTGATCCCTTCTATCACTACGGACACTACGTGTTTTATACACCCCCTATCACCCCGAGCTTCAGCCAATCGAACTTATATGGGGCAGCATGAAGGAGTGGATAGGGAGGAGCCCAGCCAAGAATGTTGGAGAGCTGGAAGAAAAAGTTGCTACAAGCAAAGAAAGAATTACATCGAAGCAATGGATCGGGGCGTACAAAAGAGATCCAAAAGAGAAGAAGATACGTACCTCCGCGCTTTAGAGTCCGAGGACTTCGAGTGTGCAGACATTTCTCAAGCAGCGTCCTCCAGTGATATTAGTGACGGAAGTCAAGACGAAAGCCTTTAAAATATTATATATATGCCTCTCGGATTTGCACGGTTTCAATCACCATTCGACTCGAATGCTGCGGCTTTCCCCGCTTTCGGTTCAAAATCAGATGTTTTGACATATACTGGGCCATTTCAGCCAATGGACTGCGCGCGTTTTGATTGGTGATGTGTTAACCCTAATTGAGCCCTTTCCCCAAACCTTTGAGCATCCGAGAATTTTTTCCGCCGGCTATAGCTCAAAAACGACGCCGAATTGGTCAAATCTGACCTCAAATTCGGAATCTACGGTCGTAAATTACCCTTATATCTAACTACCACTCCATTCCAGATTAATAGCTCCCTTGGCTTGTTTCTACTGTTTCAGAATAATAGCTCCCTAACGACACTTAAACTAACTTTTGTAAGGTGAGCTGGACAGGGGTGAAGCTGTCATGATCGCAGCTGTTCCAGGTGAGCACTGGACTCGAGTTGGAAGTCTTCCCTCCCGCTAGAGCCTCTGCTTTGCCATGTGAGGAGGCTTGAAGTCGTTATCTCCGTTGGCTCGAATGCACAAGTCCATGCAGCTCTGCAAACGCAAGAAGGCCGCGTTAAGAACCCGCGGGAGAAGCTCCCATTATGCTTCAGCCGTTGCAGCAATAAGCTCGTCAATGTTCCGAGCTGTCTTCTCCTGCTGCCTTGCTTGAATAGCTGTAAACACGCCCAGATCACAGCAGTTCAGGTCTGGAATGTTAGGCGGCTGGCATCTCACTTCCGCTAGCACACCCCTTTGCTCTACGGCGGCAGCGAATACGTGGTCTGACGGAGCAATGTGGGCTGGAGCGTTGTCTTGCTGGAGAATGACGCGCTGACTACTTGGCCATCTTGCACTGATGGCAGGCAACACTTTAGAGACTAGCTTCTCTCGTTACGACGCCTTAGTTATGGAGATCTCCTTTGTCTCCAGCGTCCCCGCTGGCCTGCGCACACTTGACCTTTTAGCAGCGACTTTCTCTATGAACGCCCATATTCCAAGCTTGCCATCGAAAAATTCTCCATCAGAAGCGTAACGCGGTCTGCTAACAGCCGCCAGTATCATCACATGCGTCACGAAGCGTCTGCTTTTGACTCGTCGAGTAGGGGCGGGCTCGTCCGGCAGAAGAAGAAAGCGCCGACGCGGCTGCGTGATGTAAAATATCTTCTCGTCTAAATGCACCATGTTGTACATGCCCGAGAATTGCATGGAAGTTAGGTCGACATGCGCCTTGCAAAATGCTAACCTTTTCTCTTTGTTTGCGTCAGTCAGAAGTGGCCGCAGCACGCTGTTGTGTGACCGCAGGTTGCCTCGCTGAAGCTCACGGAACAGGGTCAGGGGGCTAACCCACAAGCACTGACAGCTGAGCGAAACGTTGAGCGACGAGCAACGGGAGTACTACGCAGAACGTCGAGATGCTGGCTTCGGTCTTGGTGGCGGCGACCGCTATTGGTTTTTCGAGAAACCGCGCTATAGACACCCGAGCGCCGCCACTCCAGCTCGGCATACTTCCACACTCGGCACACGGTCTTGGGATGGATGCTGATCAGTGCAGCAACTTCGACTTTAGCGCCCTTTCGAGGAAAACTATTCTGAAATCTTGCCAACAAGAACTGCACAACCAGCGTAAGCTCTTTACTTGTCAAATCTTTTGTTCTGCGACGAGCACCCGGCGGGATTAACGCTGTGGTGGGTGGCAGGGTGGCTAACTGCGCCGTGCTTGCAGCGACCCCCACCGCCGTGTTGGATGACATCGTCTGCGTCGTGGCCATCAACTCCGGGTCCGGCGAGCGCTCGGCGTGCAACTGCGTGAGCTCAGGAGTGGTCAGCACCTCGGTCGTTGGCCGCGGCACCGTCGGTGGGGCCGCGGTGGACGGCAGCAGCACTGAGCCCGGCGGCAGCACGGGCAGGGGCGACGTGGACGGCAGCAGCACAAGCGGCCGACGTCACGGACGCAGTCGGCAGCAGCACCGTGTCTGGTAATGGGGACCGCGCCTCGGGAAGGGTCGCCGACAGCGTCTTGTTCATGGTGAAGGGGAACGTGGTCGGCGTAGGCATGACTTGGTGGGCGACTGGGGTCAGGGTGGGCGAAATCTAAACTCAGGGTCCTTTCTAACCGTGGCAGGCGGTGTCTGGCAGTCTTTTTCGCGGTTTGGCGTCAAAACTTGGTGCAAACGAATGGTGAGGATCCGCTATGTCTTTTGATACCATTTGCACCTTGTTCTGTTGCAAATTGATCTTAATATTGCACCTTGTTTCAGAAGGGAGCTATTAATCTGGAATGGATTGGTATCGTATATGAGGGAAAGTCACCATCTTTCATGTGTAAAATGGCCTCTTTTTCTATTGCCAACTTTAATGGCCAGTACAATATCCCTGGCAGCTTACATTTGCCAGGTAATTATCGTAAACTTGTTGTAACGTTCAAACATCTTTATCTCGCTGATTAATCGGCAAAATTCGCCAGAACGAACGGATCAGCAAGGCCATCGCCTCTTGAGCCAGCGCCTGCGCCGCGACGATGCCCTTGTTGTCCCTACAAACTCCAAGTCAAACCGGACTTCCAGTTCCAGACGACGCGCCTCCAGTCCAGATCTAGGCTGCGCTGGAACCATCATTGCCGATTGCATCGGCGTTGCAGTCATTTGAAGCCAATATCAGCGCAATCAGCCCGGACAACAACGGTACTCCAGCCTCCAGACCTCCAGAAGTAAATACCGGTAGCGGTGTTTTTACACGTAAAAACACGTGTAAATATTTTTGTGGAAAAAACATTCCTCGTTTTTTCGCCCGTTTAAACATCGTTCTTACAACGTCGTATCCAGCTAGTTAGTCACTTCAGCATTTCCGGACCACTATGCGCTTCGACGGCCTGCGCTCCCGCAGCGCCAGCGCGCGGAACGGATTAGTTGGTACGGAATCAATTGCCAGGAGTACAAAGCGGCCTTGCCATACTACGACGAGTATATGAAGTATATGAGGGGCCTCGACAGGCTGCCATGCTCTGTACGCGTGAGAGTCTTCAGCAAGATCGGGTGTGCAACAACAAGCTTTCGGCGTTCTTTAGGGGAGTCGGGGGATGTAAGTCAAACTGCGCGATGCTGTCAGCCGATGAAAAGGCGGCTGACGGGCCCGACATAGGAAGTCGTTAGCACTAGCATACTTTAGGGTTAAGTGACATCAATCTACTAAAAAACAAAAAAACAACAAGTTTTCGTAGAGGTGCTACTACCCCACCAAACTGAAGTTGTACAGCTGAAACAGTTTAAATCTGCAAATGTGTGTTGCTGGTAGAGGTCGCCTTGAAGCAGCCTTCAACCTTTCGGGAACAGAAGCAATGCCAAGGCTACCTCGTGCTGTTGGCTTTGGAAAAGAAAAAAGGAAACTGTTAGACTTTGCAAAGGATAGGAGCAAGTGGTAATATAGACAACCGAAAGAACGCACTGCTTCCCACTGAGTATGTTTGGGATTGAGGAGGGAAACCTCGAAGGTGCCAACCCCCCTGTGTGTTTAGTTTAACGCTTTCTGCCTTACTGCTACGAGACACGACGTCATGAACTGAAACTTCCAACTGGCTGAGCTTGACCCGCATGTAGCCATCTCGACAGAAACGGGGCTAGCGTCACTTACACTCGACGAAGAGATGTCTAAGCTGTTCCTGAATTGCCGCTATGCTGCAATTCAACTGCAGGAGGCCCTGCTCACGCACTTCTATACGTGCGCAATTCTGGGGAGCTGTCCATGACCAAGCAGTTTGTGGACGGGCTGCAAAGTGTTCTCATCTAAAGCGTCAAGAGGACTCGGGTAGCAAGCATTGCGATTTGAAAAGAGGAACGCCGAAATTGCGTGCAATTCGTACAGCTGGGTACAAGCATTTGAGGAGAATTCTACAATTGCTGTGTGGCCACTGGTAACCAAAATGGGCTAAAGGAGATCGGGCATTGGAGCCGTTTTTGGTTTGCTAGGCGTCGCTTTGAAGGGCGTCAGATCTTTAATCGCCGCCTCAGCTAAGAAGACCCTGAAGAACAGCATGGGGCCTCGACCTCGTCGTCAGTCCCTAGCACGTAATGGCAGTACCGGTGGTAGTGGAAGTTTCTACGGCTACCTTGGAGATTTACGCAACGCATTCGATCCTCACTCTGGACTTCTCAAGAGCTGGCATCAAGTACTTTTCAGCTGTATGCTGTATCAAGCATTCCTCTTGCCGTTTGCAGTGACATTTGGACTTCAAGATGGTCTGCCCCCGTCGACGGTGGCATTTCGTGCATTTTACTTAGCGGAGACCCTCTTTTGTGCCGACTTTTACGTCAAGTTGAATACGGGGTTCTACGAAGCGGGCAACATTCACCGTGACAAACGGAAAGTTCGTGCCAAGTACTTGAAATCTATGGGGTTCTTTCTGGATGTGCTCGCTATATTACCCATGTCAATTATCCTACCTGCTACCGGCATGATTGACACGACGAGACTTCCCGAAATTTTTCGGCCGGGATGGCTAGAATTTCACAAGGCGCTACGTATCTGGAGGGTGCCAGGATATCTCTCTAACCTTGACGATGTGTACGCGAAGCGCTTCCGAGCTTTGAAATCAATCAAGGTTTTGGCAGTGATGGCACTCGTGACCCATTTGGTGGCGTGCGGCAGATTTGAATTTGGTTGGCAGAGTTCTGCAAGCCAGGATTTGAGCGATTGGCTTCCACCAAATACGCTAAGAAATGAGACACTGGGCACTCAATATGTCCGCGCGTCGTTCTGGAGTGTGGGTATTATGACAGGAGCATTTGAAGGAGCGTTGCCACGTGCTAACGCACAGTTTGCGTTCACGCTTGCAGTGGCTCTGCTGGGCTTGATCCTCTTCACCTACGCGTGCTCGACACTTTTCATGCTATCGAAGTCGGAGAGCAGTCAGACAGTGTTGGCCCAGGCACGCATCAACCAACTTCGGCATTTACTTACGTTCCACCACGTACCAGAGTCTTTACAGGAGGAGGCAGTCGAATATCTTCAGAGGCACTACACTGATGCTGAATCGAACGACCGCGACGTGGTTAAACTTTTGTGTCCATCCATCACGAAGGATATTCAAGTGGAACTTCTTAAGGATGTGGTCGGTCGAATTCCGCTCTTTCGCGGTTGCAATGAGCAGTTCATTGTTGCACTAACCAGTTTGTTGGAGATGGCAAGCTATCCGGCGCATGTTACGCTCTTTCAGGCTGGGGACGAAGGAGACTATATGTACGTAGTTAACTCGGGCATCCTGCACATTATGGTGAACGGGGTTAAAGTGCGCGAGTTACGGCAAGGAAGCTTTTTCGGCGAAGTGTCCGTGTTCTCAAAGCGGCCACGATCAGCTGCAGTTGTTACAACATCCTATTGTACGCTCTACCGACTCTCACGCTTCCACACGGAGCGTGTTCTGGAGGAGCTACCCAGACTATGCCCCACTGATCGCAGCAGCGATTGACGAAATGGTTAGCGAACAGGAAGTTAAATCTGGTGAAGGCACCCGCGGCGAAGAATTTATGCTTACAACGTTGTATCTACTGTCAACCAAGTCTCCCATACGAAAACAGCGAAAATCGTTGCGAGATCGAGCACGGAAAGCGACGTTGGTGACTCTGCATCGCAGTAAATCGACAAAAGTTTTGTCTGTGTCTCGACACTCTGAATACGATGGAGGGAACATTTCCATGAACGAGAATCGAGCGATCAATTTCAGTCCTGGGCCAATTCTGCTCCCAGCAAATGTACCTCCCAAGACGAACAAGGGTAAGTTGGTGCGCAGTCACTCTGCATATGCACGTCGAATATCGACAGGTATAAACTGGTGGCCTCAGCGAGCTACAAGCTTAAAAGGTTCTGCAGGCTCTCGTCAGGATACTATGCAAGGGTTTTACGATAATCTGGCTCGGCGTCGTGGATCGCAACAGCTTGGAGGAAATACTTTGTCGACGCTTTTGTCACGTTTGCTATTACGTCGCGCCATCGATCATACGTCCCAGTGGCGGAAGTACTGGCTAATCCTACTCCACATGCATTTAGCGGCGAATTGGTACATCATCCCGCTATTTCTTGCATTCCCCGTTCTCGATTGTCCAGGTAACAATCAAAGAGTCAAGACGACTTATGTGATGCTGGATGTACTCCTGTGTGTCGACATGTATATGAACTTTCACCTATCCTACAACGCAAACCGAAAGAAAATTATGCAGCCTTCACTCACGGCGAAACACTATCTATGCAGCTTCTTTATTGCTGATCTGCTGTGTATGCTACCATATCGATGGATAATTCCAGTGAGCTCTACATCAGTGCTGGCAATGCATCCCGCTTTGTTCCGACTCCCACGATTGCTTCGAGCGTGGCGGATTAAAGGACACATCAAGGAGTGGGGAAACTCTTTTCCTTTGAGCAACGCGAGTTGGCTCCTCATTGCAGGTTTTGCATATTTGATTTTGCTACATCTTGTGGCGTGCGCGTATTTCAGCGTCACTTACGTCGAAGGCTTTGGCACGGGTGACTCGTGGTTACCTTCGAGCGAGATTGAAATGTGGAGATATGTTAATCCATCGGATGGCGGCACTTACTTCACTTCGCCAGCCAACTCGTCCTGTTCGGAATCGGATGCACATGCTGTTGCGGGTGTGCAATATGCACGCGCCCTTTACTTTGGAGCAACAATGCTTACAGGTCTAGGTAAAACCGTGGAGCCAGCCTCAGTCTTGCAATACTCGGTCACTGTTCTGTTGATGGTCTGTGGATTTCTCTCGATGGCAGTGGTGATTGATATCGTTCAGAAAAGAGTTACTGCTTCAGCATTTGAGCAGAAAGAGTTCCTAGTCACACGAACACACATCCAAAAATTCCTTCACTCACGCACTGCACCAGCAGGCGTTCACCAACGTGTGAAATCGTTTTTGGAGTTTTGGTGGTCATCGCACAGAGGTGCCATTGCGAGTGATCTCCTGAATGAACTACCCGAAGCAATCAAGCGACCAGTGCTGCGAAGTATGTGTCAACCAGCTCTACAAACTTTGTCTCTGCTTGCGGGGGTTCGAACGTCGTTGGGTGCTCTGGAAGAAGTTTTCATTGATAACATCCGCTTCATTCTTTACGGCCAAGGTGAAATCATCTATCGACAGGGAGACTACGCTAATGGCATCTTCTTCCTGCTTGAAGGCGAGCTTATCATCATTGCTAATGGCGGATCGCCTCGTACGCTGGTGAAAGGTGGTTTCATTGGAACTGCAGCCTTAAATCTGAATGAAGCATCTGTGAGTTATGAGGAGCGTGTGACGGCAGCAAGCGGCTGCATCCTGCTTTTCATTTCGAGGGAATACTTTTAACGGAATGCATAAAATATTCCCGACGTTTTCAATGGCTCTTCGGGCACTGGAGAAGCGACTTGATAGTTCAAAACTAGCACGAGTTCAGCAGGAATACAGCGTGCGTGAACGAACTTTGAGTGGAGACCAGCAGCCGAAACCGCCCAAAATTCTAACGTTGGAGACGAAAATCCTCCGGTATCTGGGCTTTGATGGCATCGTTTTTGACCCTGATTCCACTGGCACTGAGGTTTGGGAGCTTTTGGTGTTTTGCTTGACTGTTGTTCAATATCTGAAAGTTGTTGGAGACATCACTACTGGGGTTGATCAAGACATCGCATTGGGGTCAGAGCTCCTCTCTGTGTTGATTGAGATTTGCTTTTGGTTTGACTTGTTTTTCCATTCACGGTTAGGATTTTATGAGTACGGCAACAAACGGATGGATGTTGTAGTTATTCGTAAGACATTTTTCCGCTCTCGTCAGTGCTGGTACGACGTGATTGCTTTAATCCCTCTGTATTTCGTGAATTGGGTGGCAAAGTCGACCCGCCACTACGAAATCCTTAGTGTCAATAAACTGCTACGTCTTGTACGAGCTTCCCAGATGTTTATGAAGCTGGAAAGCAAGCATCTTAACCATACACTGCAACTACGGCTGCTCAAACTAGTTTTCGTATCGATCATGCTATCCCATTTATTTGGGTGCGTCTGGTTCAATTTTAGTGGTTCGTCTAATTCAGTGTCAGCTACTGCGTGGATGCCATCCCAGTCTCTTCAAAGAGCAGACATCAAGAAACAGTACTCAGCGTCACTGTTTTGGTCGTTCGGACTCATGTCGAACTCATTTGCTGGCGAGTTGCCCAAGACTGTTGAACAATGTTGTTTCAGCGTGGTTGTTCTCTTATCCGGCGGCTTCCTTTTCGCTTTTGTGGTTGGGAATATTTCGGATGTACTAGAGCTCGTGGATGCAAACTCTCGTGACTTCAACAAAAACTCGGCTCGCTGCGGCTGCTCCTATCTCACTTCAGCCTTCCAGTTCCGATTAATGAACAACTCAAAACGTTCTTCTTCTTCCAACGTTACCACACCATCACACAGGAGTATCTATTGGAGCGCTGCCTGCCCCCCTCGCTACTAACAGAAATCCGACTCGTTCACTTGCAACCCATGATCGTAAAAGTTGGCTTCTTATCGGGGATGGAAGGGTCCGTGACGAGGATGCTCGTTTCACACTTCGTTCAAGCATTGACAGTCAAAGACCAATTTGTGTTTCGTCTCGGTGAAGAAGGAAGCGATATGTTTTTCGTTTTTACAGGAATCATTGAGGTTTTGGTGCCACTCGAAACTATCCACCGTCGGCAGTCTCAGGATACCAAGCTGCGCTCACTTGGATCACCGTCGCGTTCATCATTCCACACGTTATTTCCAACACTAGATCCATCGAAGCTACAGGCCAGAGGACAATTGAAAAAGGTGAACGAACTCACATCCGGCAGCTACTTTGGTGAAGTTGCATTGTTTACAAGTAAACCTCGTAGTGCTCATGCACGCTGCAAAAGTTCGTGTGTGCTGTATCGACTGTCACGACGGTCTCTTGAACTGGTATTTGAGAGGTACCCGGACTGGAGGCGTAAAGGTGCTTAAGATTGTCAACATCCAGCAAGAACAGCAACTTCTACGCAACATGTACATGGAAGAGCAAATGGATATTGCAGAGAATACCTCAAAAAATATGTTGAGTCATGTTGATATCCTCGGTGATGTCGTAACCTTTAACCGAAATAATAGGTCGGGAAGCTCAGCGAGCAGCTTGTCCGAGCGATTTACGAGTTCAACTCGAAAGACGAGTACTCGTCCTTTCGGTGGCGTGAAATCTGGTGGGTCCATTTTTTCATCATACAAAGCTCAACGCTTGGCGTCAGCTGAGGCCACAACAAAAGTGCTAACGAAGATGCAAAAGGAAAATGTACTCTGGGTGGACAGAGTACTGCAGTGTACTAACGCGCAAAGTAGATTTCATCTGCAATGGCTTATGCTCATTGCGGCTGGAACAGTCTACATGGCGCTTATAATTCCATTCCGCATTTCATTTGACGCACTCGAGCGTTTGGGACCATTGCCCATAGCTACACGAGCAGTAGAGCTCACGTGTGAGATTTTATTTGGGTGGGATATCTGGGTGAACTGGAATTTAAAGGACAGTCTTGAATCAATGGAGTTGTACGAGAGCAAGCAGCGCTACGCGTATCAACGAAAACGTTTGTGGATTGACGTGGTCGCAGCGATCCCCATTGATCATTTTCTCTCGGACTTTTATCAATCGCCGTTGTTATGTTTGAACCGATGTCTGAAGCTTTTCAACTTTCCTCATTACATGAGGGAAATTAATCGTAGAAGTGTAGCATATGAACAGAATCGCCTCTGCACGCTTTGGATCTTGCTCTTTGTTCTTATGCACTGGTGTGCCTGTGCCTACTTTTCGTTAGCATCGGCCACCAGCAACAAAGAAAATGTCCAAGACTGGGACTATTGGGCTCCACCACGTGCTGAAGTGAGCATTTCTTGGGCTGATCCGCCCGTGGACTTCTTGATACGCCGTTTTTTTCGCGGTATTTTTTTCGCTTCCACCGCGTTTATCAAGAAAGGAAAGGTGTTTGAACCAACTGGATACGACGAGTATATGTTCACACTTCTCATGGACTTTATCGGTATGGTGACAGTGGCCTTCATGATTGGTGAGATGGCAAATCTTTACGTGTCGTACGTTAGCAACGAGGTGGAGTTTCGAAAGAACCATATTGCAGTAAATCTGTACCTAGAGCGCTGGCATATCACTGGGAGACTACGTGCTCGCTCCCACGCTTTCTTATCTTCGTTATGGAGTTCACATCGTGGAGTAAACTACCAGGCGATTTTCGATGAGATTCCACAAGTGATCCGAACAGAATCGATCATGCACATTGCTAATTTGCCACTACGTGTATTTGTCAACAACGTTTTCCGACCATTTGCCACGACACATCCACACGACCGTGATCTGGAAGCCCTGACACGCGCCATAGCTCAGCAACTTAAATATGAAGGCTACCCTCGAGACGAATGTGTGGTAGTGGAAGGCAGTGTCTCGAATGACATGTTCTTCGTCGTGAAAGGGTACTTGATTTCCACGCGAAATGACGAACAGCCTCAAGATTCAGCGCAGCAACCTGGAAAGCACTACAAAAAAGGAGATTTCTTTGGAGAGCATGGTTTGCTCGGATATTCTGTGGGCATTTCCACTGTTAAAACCGTGTCCGCTTGCGACCTATTGTCATTGAACTCGGAGTCTCTGCTTAAAGCGATTCTTTCTCGACCGCTTTTTCAGACAGCACTGAGCATAGCTGTAGAGGGATACCGGGAGCTGTGTAAGCGAACACGGTTGAAAGCGATGCTTCAAGTGAAGAAAGAAGATGCCGGTGATGAAAAAGGAGACTGGGGGCTTGTGTTGTTTCAAATTTTGGAGTCGCGTCGAAAGCAGTGGAGTGACGAGGTATTGACATACAGGGAAGGAAATGATGAGGATCCGTTCAACGAGCCGTGGACTGTTTCTAGTCTCCGACCGGGACAGGAAGTTGGTCTGATGACGATTTCTTCACCAACGGAATGTGTCAAAGTTTTTGAAATGCTGCTTCGACTCATCACTACTCGGGGTTTGCTCGATACAAGAAATTTGTATGAATCGGTACCTTTGTACCAAGAAACCTCACCCATTATGAATGCAAATCTCTCAAACCAGCGAAGCAACATGTCGGTGACGGAAAGATCGGACAGCAGCAGAATCAGCGGCAATAAGCTTTCGTACCTGCACTAAAATACGTACTACGAATTCTAGTCATTCGTGATGTGGTAGACACAATATTGGGATCGCACTTTTGCAGTAACAAATCCCAGCCAATCCGCTATTTTTAACGCTGCTAGTATCCAATCAGATTCGTTCATGAGGAGATGCGCACCGATAATGGGTACCATTCGACTGGCTCGCTGAAAGGCTCATTTGCGGATTCGCTTCCAAGGTCACGCACAGTCTCCGGTACTTTAGAATCGTCTTTGCTATTGCCCTCTGTATGGTGACTGACATCCAATCAGCGGGGGGTGCCGACTGCCAGTCATGGACCAGTTCCATGCGCTGGCCGGCTGAGATCCAAACTCTTAGAACCTGATCCGGGTCATACCGGCGGAGGGACTGCTGCCATTTCTTAATGTTGACTCTTTTCCTTCTTATATCTACAAAAACGCAACCAGAATAAGAAATTCGCGGTACGTACTGTACACATTTCTATCTATCTATAGATGTAGAATCTCATGTAATATCTATATGTAGCTAGAGATGCTGGCCAGCGGTGTAACGTACGGGGTCATGATTGCCACGTTGGTGGCCGTGGCAGCTTATGCGATCGTTGTGAGTCGTCGGATGGAAGTGAACTCGGTCAAGAATTTCGTCAGGTTTGTCATTTGCATTTAGAAACGGTCGTTTCTTATTTCGTATTTCACTAATAATTTCACTTACCATATTCCTATTTCTTAATTGACGTGTAGTGCCAAGAACTCGACGACAGCTCTTCGATTGGCGTGGTGCTTCTTCTCGGCTGGAATGGGGTCGTGGACGCTCTTTTCGTTCCCGCAGATTGGCGTGGATGCCGGTTCCTGGGGAGTAATCGGCTACACTCTGTCGGGTGTGTGTGGCATGTTGGTGCTGGCGGTGGTGGGGCCGTACACCCGTTCAGCACTTGGAGAGAATGTCACCATGACGGATGTCGTGGCCCAACGATTCGGATACATCATGCAGGTTTACATCGGCCTCATTTCGGTGTTCTACCAGTTCATTTCGTTGGCTTCGGAGCTCACGTGTGTGGCCCAGCTGACGACCATGTTGTCCCCGAACGCTCACCCGCTGATCCCGATTTTGGTGGTCGTGTTCTTGACGAACCTGTACTTGCTGATCGGTGGTCTGCGTGCGAGTCTGGCGACGGATGTTTGGCAGGGCATCGGTGTGATTGCTTTGCTTGCGGTAGTGTGCATCGCCATGTGCTTTCATGTTTCGATTCCGGACGGCGCGTGGTCAAGGACCAATGTGGCGGCTTTCACTGTCGCGGGCTTTGAGACGCTCGTGACGCTGGTAATTGCTGTCACAGCGTCTAACTTATTCTTTACGGGGTTCTGGCAGCGCGTGTACGCTGCCTATGACGACCATACGCTCCGTAAAGCTGCGTTCATGGCTTGTGGCATCATCATCCCTGTTCACGGTGGCGCTCGCGATTGCTGGAATGGTGTCGTACCTGGCGTATCCGGATGGAGATCTGTTTTTCGCAATTCTGATCGACATGGGTTCGCGGCTGGGAGGTGCTGATTGTTATCGTCATTGCCATGCTGGCGAGTGGCGTGTCGGACTCCATCCAGATTGGTATCGCCGCTGAGCTGACAACCTGCTTTCCGAAGCTCTCGCTGCTCTACTCACGTATCATTGTTGGTAGGTTATCCGTTATTACTATCGCAACTCTATCATTAAACTTCTGACTAATCTGTCATGTCCCCATTGCAGCCCTGCTCAACGTGCCCGCCATCGTGATCGGGTATCAGCAGTACGATATCCTGAACCTTTTCCTGATTGCCGACTTGCTGTGCACGGCTGCAGTTGGCCCCATGCTGCTCGGCACGTGGAAGCGGGCGACACGTACTGGTGCACTGGCTGGTAGCGCCGCCGGTTTGATCACCATTTTCATCTGCGGTGTCATTGCGCAGGGAAAGTTCGTCGGTGGCTTTAACTGGTTTATTCTGCCTGAAGGTCTCTACTCGCAGAACAGCATGATCACCTTCATCGTGACACTGATCATCCCGCCCGTCGTGACTGTGGTGGTGTCGCTATTGACTCCCAAGAGCAATGACCCAGTAACTGATGGCAGCTACCTGCTGGAACACTCTCCCATCCAATTGAGCAAGGAGTAAGGGTCTACCAATGTTCAAAGGCTGCTGCGTCTAAACAAGCGTCTCCAGTACGCACTTTTTCAGCTTCAGCATGTCCAAGTCTTGATGAAAGAATACAAACGATCTAGTTTACCTCTAAAATGCGTTGGAGTTTGTCAGTCCTCGGTGCGCTTCGTCATACTAGCGTAGCTCCTATTTGACCACAATGCACGCCTGTAGACACAGGCCTTAAGAGAACAAGTGTACTCAGTACTGTTTAGATCCAAGCGAGACGCAACCCAATTTTGAAAAAAAAGAAAAAAGAAAAGGGAGCTGGAGAAAAGGTTGATCAGGACAGACAAACTTGAGGTTGGGAGCCTCTTTTCATATTGACATCCTCTGGGCAAGGTCGTCAAGAAGTAGGGTATCGTTCGACCTGATATTGAAATACTTCTTAGTTCCGTTGTTCAATAACACCCCGTCCATGCCAGGATTTCTCAAAGCTACAATGGGTCAGTACGAGGCCACGCGTCCGCATTCTCAACAACAAACTCGCTAAATGATCGCGGCTTCCGACCCAGCAGCGTTTCCACATTCGTGCTCACTTCTTGTTGAGCGCCAGCTTCCAACGCTCGAATTACTGCAAGTTCTTCTTCAATCGCATCTCCAGGAACTCCACGCACCCATCGCGCAGGCTGCACCGCCCACAACGGGAAGTTTGAGTAATTCACCTTCTCTCCAATGCCATCGGACAGCAACTTTGCCACATCAGGGAACGTCAACGCCTCTGGTCCACTTAATCTGTGCACTCCTCCTTCAAATTTCTCCTTCATCAGCAACGCACTCAAACTCTCTGCAACATCCATCGGATGCACGAACGCAACGCGTCCTCGCTTGACACTCACCGACAAAGGTCCTTCCACGCACCAAGTCATACAAACGGCCTCTGAGGAAAGCGTCCATCCCCGTCGGAGCCCGTAAAATCATCAGGTTATGAGCCCACTCCGTCCCATCTTGAAATCTGGTCTTCAGCTCCTCTTCCAGCGCCCAGTTCGCCCTCCCCACTGTCAAAGGGGAACGTTCCCGTACAAACCCTTCTGTCCACGATAACTTGGCAACTCGATGGTCTTTGGACACGAGCGTTGCCACGTTCTGCTCGCATTGGAGCCACTCGTCATTGGGGTCACTCGGTACATGGAAAACTTGGTCTCCACAGCCACTGGCAGCTAAAATGGCCCCATCACACGACCCTAAAGCTTCTTTTAGATCTTTGGGGCTGCTCCAGTCGGGAATGGATTCGTGTTCATGGGAGGAGAGGAGAGTCGGGAAGCGACTACGGAGAGAACGCTCAATGTCCCTCGAAGTGGAAGAGATGAGGAATTGAAGAGGAGGAGAACGGGGACAAGAGGAGACAAAGAGCAGAAGAGAAGACGTGAACGGAAGAGAACGACGGGTAACGGGCAGCAGGAACGTCGACATTTTCGTCAGGAAGCTGTAAAGTGAGGGGAACGATGGTCTTAAAACGAGGTGGAAATAACGACTATTTTATAGACGTAAGTTCGGCATGATGCGACGCGTTGCTCCCGGAGTACTTGAAAAGCGATTGCATACCCTTAGTGCAAGTCGGGAGAAGGCATGCTCTTCAAGTACCTGGGCAAAAGCCTCGGAACTCAGAGAGAGAAGGTCGCAAGCTCGTACACTACGCACGGTGTACGCACTGATGCTACAGCCTAACAATCCGCGCTCACCGAAGTAGCTACCGCCACGAAGACCAACAGGACGATCCAGCAGCTAGCTACTTTGCATACTCAAATGGCCTTTGACCACGAAGTACATGGCTCTCACAATGCAGCCTTCAGTCACCACATTTTCGTTGCACGGATAGCTCTCAAACCGCAGCCGATGAGCAAAAGGCAAAGTAAACGCGTCAAGGCAATGGCTTTGTTCCCAGCAGAAAGGGGCAATGGCTTTCATGATAAACCAAGCCAAAGGCTTCTTCGATACATGGGAACGAATGTCTCGGGGTACTTCGACAAGGAGCTTTTCGTAGTTGACACCAGAATGGGAGTACCAGAGCGAAGTCATGAACGCATAGGCTCGTGTCTTCAACTGGTCACTTACCCTTAGACGCGCCAAGTACAGCCCCACAGCAATGTAGTGCTTCCGAAAGTCTACCTCCAGGCCAATGTACGAGATGAATAGACTTGCAAGCTCACCGATGACGTAGGACATGACAATCAGCCCAATGAAGGAAATGGCAATATGAATGACGCCGTCTCGGGTTCTGGATTGTACGCTTTCTTGACGAAAATTGTCATGAAAAAGAACATCGCTCGTAGAAGGCGAAGTGCGAGTTGTGAAGACGATGGGTTTTGAGGGTCCGATAGCTCGAGCTCTTTGGACGGGGGCCACGCTTCCCATTGCTCACGAAAACCCGCTTCATAGCCACAGCCAAATAGGTACACGCGGCCCAGTACATCACTAAGAGGTACAGCAACCACACATGCCAGAAATCTGTAACTTGGTTGGCGACATTACGTCGATTTAACTCGCTCAGATAGCTTCCTAAATTGACGACTTTGATGCAGCGTAGTATCTTAAACCATTGGCTACAGTTGAAGACGGACAAGAAATCGTAGAACGGAATCGCCGCAAGGATATCCCAGAGCATTCGCTCTTCCTTGTAAACGCTACGCAACTTCTGGTCATAAAGCTCCATGGAAGCTGGCGATTCATGCACATGTCAGCTAAACCAAACATCCACAATGAAAGCAGCCTCGCAAAAAATTGCAACGGAGTTAGTGATAGTTGTGGTGGTTGTTTGACGGGTCATCGTGTCCATCGTGAGCTGGTAGGGTGTCATAATGGCAAAATATAGGGCACACGATATAATAAATCGTAACCACATCAAGTGGAAGCGAGTTTGTACCGCTACTCCATGAATTAGGCCGTGTAGTCCTTTGCGGAGAGGGCCCATCACAAATCGGTCAAACATTTGCGTCAAAATCCTCTTTGCTTGTCTACTTCGCGTGGTGTTTGTACGTGTCAGGCCGGAATGGTGCCGCTTCTCTCTCAAACTGTCGGCCATTTCATTGACAATTTCCGAGCGGGATAATACTTTGCCACTAGCAGTTGTCACCCCGCGTCGCTGCTCTTCACGAGACAGCTGTGCAATTCGAGCTTGTTCTCGATTGAGATTAGCTATTCGCAGCACCCTGAGCTTCCATTTAGGATATCGGTCAAACACAAGTTCAAGTGACTCACGAGATAGTCGGTACAAGATGCATGAAGTTTGCGCCTGTATGTACGCGTCACGTTTTCCACCAGTAAAGAGGGAGTTTTGGCCAAAGTAACTCCCAGCAGAGATCTCGACATTTTCGTTAAATGGTCGCGCGCTGTATTGCCTTGCATTAGGCCACTAAAATCATCCCCTTTTGGACCAACTTGACTAGATGCTTGATCGGTAATGTTTTTGCTGTTTGGGAACACTTTTGCAACGGCTTTTAGTGTTGTTTTTGGTTCTTTCGCTATCTGTGCGGACAGAAGTACCTCGAGTATACCCGTGAAAATGAAAAACATGTCATTGCCAATTTCACCAAACTTAACAACAAATTCGCCACGTGAAACAAGCACCTGCGTAAACTGGGAAACTAGCATTCGTGTGATTGACGTCTCCATTCCAGCAAGAAAGTCCACTTTTTCAATCAGTGCTTGAGATACACAAGACGAATGTCCGTAAGCAAAGCTGGTGGTAAACACTCTCCAAGTATGTGTTCATGGGTGATTGTGTGAAATATTTTGAACAATAAAAACGTCTTGACGCGCTCTTGAATGCTTTCAGGCATTCTGAAATGCCCAAGCATCTGACGAACTGCCCCATCTTGTGGTTGAACTCTTTCGTCTCGGACCCCGTCAGTTCAATAATATCGGTAAAGTTTCCTATCACGTAGGCAAACAAGAAGACGCCTGCTGTTATGGTGACGACGCTGAAGACGCACTGTGCGGTAGTTTTCGGATACTCGGATTCCCCAGAAGACGACATGACGCCGAACGACCAGTACAGAGAGGCCATGTACTGGAGGATATGGGATCCGTGCTCCAGTCTCTTTGATGGTAGCCATGCATTGTCCCCAAAAGTTGTAACCAAGAGCGAGCTGCTGCTGAACTGAGGGTCCGCCACTTTTGATGCGAAGTTAAACCAAATGCAACCGAGGAAATGAGAGAGCATGAATGTGTAGTAAAGCAGTTTGAATAGACGCAACTCGGTAGTGCGCTTCAGGTACCTCGTTTCTAACGCGTGCAGCTGCCTAGGAACCTTGAGCAGTCGAAGGAGTTTGTTGATGTTCACTAGCTCCCATCGTTCATGCGCAAGTGCACCCCAGTTAAAAGCATACAATGGCAGCAATGCCACAACATCTAAAGCTAATGCTCCAGACCTCAGGTATGCGCGCTTTATACGCTGTGGGCTCATTACTTTATTGCCATATTCGTAGTAACCCAACCGTAAGCGAATGAATATGTCAAGAACAAACGAGATTTCGAGAAAGATCATAACGGCATCGGCATCATTTTGCCTATCAGCCAAAGGGAAACATCCCCACTGCGCTGTCATGACCATGAAAACCCATGTCTCCCACATCAGAATAAAAATTGAGTCTGGGTCGTACACAACGGAAAATAGACGCTTTAGTCCATTCAGCATCTTGTGAAGCGCACGTGATGGAGTCTCACTTGAAGTGTCGGTCAAATGATGCGAGCTAACTTTCATGTTAGCAAGTTTCGTCTTCAATAATCTCTGATCAAGCGCTAGAAGTTCCGCTTTCAACGAAGGGAATATTGTTTCAATTGCTTGGAGCTGCTCACGAGAAACAAACAGCAGAATACAGCCGCTGGTGGCACTAACATGCTCCGTATAACCCTTCCCACGATCTTTCTGTGTAAGCCGAAGAACCGGCCTCGAGGCACTTCAGATGGAGGGCCGCCCATTTTCACGACACACACCTCACCTTCCAGCAAGAAAAACATCCCGGTGACGTAGTCGCCGTGTCGGTATACAGTCTCGCCTAGGCTGTACAAAATGAATTGGGCATTTTCAACCAGGACTTCTTCTAGTTTGTCCCGAACAGAATGCACACCCTGCAACAATCCTATCGTCTGCAGTACTGGCAGGCAAATACTCTTCAGCAACTCGATTCTAATTGATCACGGTAGGTCAGCTAACAGTTCTCCTATAATGGCACCTCGGTGGGAGGACCACCAATAATCCAGAAATGCCTTTACGCGATGAAGAATCGGCGACGGGACTTTTGGCGACCTGGATCCGGGTACTTGTCTCGACAAATTGCTTCTGTTCAAAAGCTGACGCTGTAAAACGCTTTTGGACGTTGTCCACCACGATGGCCGATATTAACCCTTTCGCGGACAAGGGAGGCATTTCGCTTCCTTTGAGGCCTTTTCCAAATTACGGTGCATTTAGACCCCCTCAAAGGAGGCGAAACACCTCCATCGACCAAAATTTGGTCCGAAGGGTCGCTTGAAAACACCGTGTTTTTAACCCATCACGCGTCGGTTGTATCAGTGACTTCGGCCAATCACGTGCGTAGTGCTCTTTCGGGAGAGGTCGCTAACAGAAAATATTTTGTTTTGGCCAATCAACAACCTGTATTTGATCCACTCATTGGAGGCCTTTAGCCTCCTTTCTTTTTGTACCCACTGCAGCGGGCTGAGATGGATACACCCCAAAGGCGGCGTTTTGCCTCATTCCATTTGCTAATATCTTGAATTTGTATAGTATACAAAGTCCCTGTGTTCTCGAAAGGGTTAAAAAAACCGCTCAGCATTAGAACCAGCGCAGCGAAAAGCTGGACGTCACTCGAAGGCTCCACGCTTTTCCCAGGAGACGCTACTCCTACTGCATAGTATATCGAACAGAAGTATTGCATCGCATTAATCGTCTCAAGCTCTTCGTAGCTAGCATCCTCGTCAAATACCATTCTGTTGCAGTTTTCTAGGTGCGACATATTCAATCTGTGAAGACACAAACTGGTGGGCAATATCCAAGCCTCTTCTTCATTAGAATCGAAGCCCTCCGCATACGAAATGCTGAAGCAAATGCATCCCACGATATGGAACATCATGAAAAAAATCCCGATCAGGATTACTTGCCTTCCGCTGTTGAACAGGATGAAATACTCGAGCTCTTTCAAATAAGCCCTCAAATGAAACACACGTAGAAGTCTTGGTAACCGCAGAAGGCCATACATCTCCATGTGCAGGTATTCGTAGGGAAAACTACTTAGCAAGTCGAGGACAAAAGTCTCTTTCAAATACCGCAGTACACAGAGTCTGGGGTCCATTATCTTGTCCAAGTCCACTGTAACAGGGCTACGACCAGAATGGGCGATGACGCGTGCTGCAGCGACGAACGGCAGCACGTGGCTGAGCAAACTGGGTGCAGAGCGGCAGACAGTCGGCTACGCGAAGCGAACGACGTTGAAGAACGGTGTCGAACGATGGGCAAAAGTGTTGAGTCGACCGAAACGATCGGCTGGACGGTGATCGGAGTGAACGAAGTGAGCTCACTTCCGATTTTGCGGCTGAGGCAGCAAGACATCTGAATTGGCGGCCTTAAAAGCAAGAGCTTCGAGGGCAGCACTGAACTGAACGGGCGGACGACTGACCGACGGATCGGGCAGAAGCGAGACGGATGGACGACGGTTGACAGCGGACGGAGTGCCATCGTTGGCAGAGTACGACAAGTGGCGGGAAGGGAGACTTGCTTCCGAGTTTGCTAACGGTTGCGGTGTAAGGGCGGTGCCTGTGTGTACGTCGTGCCCGAGTGACGGAAGCGGGCGTTGCTGTGTCGACCAACCCCGGCGTGCAGGGGAAAGAGAAAACACGTTGCATGGTGGTCATACAGGGGCGCGTTGTGAAACGAGTTTGAGAAACGACTGTCTACGGTACGAACGGACGGACAACTTGGAAGCGAGAACGAACGACGACGACTGGAAAGGGAACGACACCGACGGCTGGATCGCCGGGCATGGTGACGAGGTCTATGACGGTCTGAGAACGCCCACGACAAGGGTGGCGGATACGACAACCGTTCCGACAACAACGAATACTGGAACGGCTAGGAGCGGAATGACACCACTCACGAGTACGAACACGTCTGGAGCAGTTATGGCAACCTCGACGCCGGCGACGCTTCCAGCACAAACGGCGATAACGACGAGTACGAGCACGAGCGGACCAGCGGTTGCCGCGACGAACATCTCGGTGAGCGGAACTCCAGCGACCAACGACGCGCCAGCGACTACGACGACTGCAAGTGACGATGCGCTGACGACGATGCTTCAGCAGCTACTGTCGACGGTAGGCCAGATTGGACTGAGACTGAGCAATTTGGAAGCAGCCAGGACAGCAGTGACCTTACAGCAGACTAGCCAGGCAACAGCACCAGCGTCCACGGTGACTCGGCCAACGCCAACGGTTCCGACGCCCACCGAACCAACGACGACGACGAGTGCAGCAGCACCAGTGATGACGATGCAGGCAGAAACACGGACGATGCCCACGACGAGTTTGAACTCCGTGACGAAGCGAACGCAGCTACAGACGACCATGACGGTGGAGCAGCAAGTTGCGGCACCGACAGCAGCAACAGTCACGGCACCAGCGCCTGCAGCATCAGCAGCTGCATCTACGAGAACGATTGGATCGAGGAGTGCCCGGCGTAGAAGAGCACACAGCCCCTCTGACGACCCGAGTAGCAGCTCAAGCGATAGCGATCGTGGAACTAGTGCAGATGAACGACGACGTAGACGCCACCGACGACGGACCCGACGAACGGACGACGGTGCAAATGATGATGCTCGACGACGTGGGCTCAAGAAGAACGCTAAAGAACTTGACCTGCAGTCTTTTAAGCCGACGGCAGGTGGTGTACGAGTGGAGACCTGGATTGCCAAGGTGGATCTCGCAGTGGAAGGCGCACGAATCTCAGGGCGAGGCGAGTGGAGTGACCAGGAACTGTACTACGTGGTCGGGAATAAGCTTGACGAGGACGCGGCTAAGCACTGGGTTCAAATCAACAAAGAGCTGGCGGAAAATGAAAGGACGTGGACGAAGTTGAAGGCAGCGCTGATACGACGTTACGGCGAACGCCCTGACCTCGCACTAGCAGAATGGAGAGTGATGCAACGAATGATGGAGCCCGGCGAATCGTACGCAGACTTTGCATCAGGACTGAGAGGTGCCGCAGGTCAGAACCCGGTGAGAGAGGAGACTTTACTTGGACAGTTCTACCGAGGTCTTCGGAATACAACTCGGCAGTTCGTGCAGCTGGATCCGGCACCGACGACATTGGGAGAGGCAGTAGATAAGGCCACCAAGCTCGATGGTCCTAGCTACAACATAGCTAAGGGAATGCGCTACATTGGACTGCCGTGGGTGACAACGACAACGCAGTCAGCAGTAAGTATGGACGGAATGGCGGGATACGTACGAATGATACCTGGACTCGGAAGCATACCGACGAATAGCATGGGTACCCCGACGATGAATGACACGGATGAAGCAGAAGAGCCTGCGTAATTCACTAATCCGCAAGGTGTTTTTAACGAGCTGACAAACGTTTGGGTGAGACCGGTTGGGCGAGTGTGGAATGGGAAGTTCTGGCAGCTGACACGAAAGGAAAAGAGCCGCGAGAAGACTACCTACGATCAGCGGATGAGCAACAGGCGATCTTCTGGAAAAGCTGAACGGAAAGCGAAAGCCATGATGGTGACGGGAGAAGAAGAGTATACGAGCGACGAGTCTGACGTTCCACCACCACCGAAGAGCAAGAAACAGAAGGCAGCGGTGCGCAAGACGACAGCTCCGGTGCGCCAAGTGAAGACTGAGCAGCGGACGAAATCAACTGGACGGCAGAATGACTGACGGCCGATAGCTGACTTGAAGTGCTACGCATGCGGAGAAACTGGACGTTTTGCGAAAGAGTGCCCGGACGACGAGGCGAGAGCTCGTAACGAAGCGTACTTAGCTACGAGGACGACGAGACCCAACCAGCAGGCGGAAAACGAGAACCGGGCGTAGTACGGGGATCACTACGTCCGGAGAAGCAAACTACTCCCCGACGGATGGCGCCAAGAAATGTGGTGAGCCAGACGGAAGCTGATGAGGAATGGACGGGCGCAGGTGTTGAGCTGAGCAAGCATCCGGAGTTGATGGCCGAGCTAGAGGAATCAGATGAACTGTGTGAACAGTACTATGCGACTCAAGCGCGACAAGATGAACGACAGGCGGACGGACAAGGCGTACGTCCTGGTGGAGATGTACACGACGGCAGCGACGTACATGCTGGTGGCGACGCACAAGACGAACGGAAAGTTGAACAGACTGCGCGAGCAGAAAGGGATACGAAAATGGCGGATAAGAATGTCAGCGTGGCGGCACAGGCAACTGACAAGCGGTTAGACGATGAACTGGCTGGACGAGACGCTGATCGTGCACGGCGGTATGTCTCGACAGTGCGACCAGCGATGGCAGCTCTACGATACGTGAGGCCCCAAGACGATATGCATCAGCATGACCAAGGTGGCGGCGTACGCCTTCACGACGACGTACGAGGTGGAGAAGTAGCGATAGGCGACAGCAGTACCCTCAAGACGGCTAATGGTGAATCAGTGACTGGGGAAGGCGACGACCTCGCAGCGGACGAACCAAGAGCTGGGGAAGGCGACTCGACGGACGATGGCGGAGACGCGGTGATGCTCGGCATGGAACTGGACGACGCGACGATGAGCGAACTCGGCAGCGTGGCCAAGGTGCGATCGGCTGTCAAGAGAACGAGGCGAGCTTTCAAGCGGCGGCGCGTGCTGAAGGCGAAGCGACGCAAGAGCCCCAACGTGACGAAGCAGGACGAAATCGACGTGGCTGTAGCGGCGCTGAATGCAGATCAGGCAGCACGACGACAACAACAGATCAAGGCGGCGCTGACAGCTTTGCAGCAGCGACGGCCGCGAGATGAAGCAGACCAGACGGACGAGACCGGCGAGCGAGCTAAAGTGAGGCTCGTACAGCATCGGAAGAACTCGGCGGCGACTGAAACGGCAACGAACGACTGGGACGTAATGGCCGAGGACGGATTGCCGACAGCGATTGTGACAGTGGAGAACGAGCGATTGCCTGTGAAATTGGACAGCGGCGCACGTTACTCGGTGGCTGGTACTGAATGGATGTTACGCGGTGAACGACTACGACAACCGACGCCTGTGGATGTTGTAGAAGGTATCGGCGGATTCCTGTTGGACGTGCTAGGACTCTGGTCATTCGAGATGAAGACTACGTACGGACAGCTAGTCACGGTGACTGCATGTATTGTGAGAGGCTGTACGGATGAGTTCCTGGTAGGAGTCGATTTTATGCAGAAGCACCGAGCAACAATGGACTTCGATCGCAATGAAGTACGTTACGACAGCTCGCGTGAGCGAGTTGTGATCCCATTTTGAACAGAAGGAGCGACGGAAGGAGTGAAAGTAGCTGTAGTACGGCTCGTGCACCGAACGAATTTAACTCGGAGTACGGTGACACCGATCGAAGTTGCAGTAGCGGCACGAGATGGTGAAGCAGGCATCTTCGTACCCACGCATAACTGTGGTGCGGTAATGATGGCAGCGAAGTTGACCCGAGCCAAGAATGGGAAAGCGATCGTTCCAGCTATCAATGAGCATGGCAAGGTGAAGCTGCCCAGTAAGAAAGAACTCGGCAATTGGATACCACTTGAGGCGGACATGCAAACTTTGACGATGAACGGCGCGTTGGACCGCGACAAGCTGGACGAATGGCTGACTGCATTAGGAGGTGACGATGAACCGCTCGAAAAATGAAGCAGAGGTCGACATACCAACAGATGATGGTGATGCGCGTGCACTAGTATTGAAACTACTGAGGGCATACCGCAATGTGTCGAGCAACGAAGGTGATTGCCCGCCCAAGACCACGCTAGCAGTGGAGCATCATATTGACACGGGACAAGCGGCACCGATAATGATGAAGCGACGACGGCAAGCGCAGACTGAAGACGCTGTTATTGAGGACAATGTGGTCAAGATGTTGCGAGCCGGAGTGATCGAGGAAGGAAATGGCGCGTGGGGTTTTCCTGTAGTGCTAGTACGCAAGAAGGATGGTGAGGTTCGGTTCTGTATAGACTATCGTGCTCTCAACAAGATTACGAAAAAGGATGTTTACCCTCTGCCGAGAATCGCGCTCTGGGATTGCACCATGACCTCATCCGGAAGTCGAGCAGTGCCATATAACAAGTCCAGCCGAATGCCGGCTGGTATCATGAAATCCGTTCCTAACACCACGTCAACTCCTGCGCTGTGGTCCATGACCCACAGCTCAAACTCATACACTCGTTCCCACCCCAGAGTCACTTTGACGAAGGCTCGGCGCCGAGTCTCCATCACCCCGGGGTTAATTCCTCGCATTTCGAGGCTGCGGCCGTGGTCCGTAATCTCCCGCATCCGTAGCCGCTTCGCTAATTGCGCTGAAATTACGCTCACATTCGCTCCTGTGTCCAACAGAATACGCGTCCGCGAGTCGTCTACCGCCCCATTGACCAGGGCGCGCATTCGTTTGCGTCTGTCGTATCGTTGAATGGACCACCACCCGAGCCTCTCGCCAGGCAGCAATTTCACTACCGGTACGAGGGTTCGGTCTTGGCGCTCTACTTGGCGTACACTCGCAATCCAGCCGTCTGTACGCGTCACATCTCGTTCTTCATCACTCCACTCACATACACTGTTCTCTCCGAGGCTTCTGCCTCGGTCACAACCAATTTCCGTCGAATTCACACTCTCGCCTCTTGGGTCATTCTGCCATTTGCATTCACCTGCAAACGCATAGACAAAGTCTGCGTCCAGCGCGGTTTCAGCTAACTGTGGCAGCCCGATTGGGACCAACCCAGTTTCAGTTGGCGGGCTGCCTAGTTTAAATGGCTCCCAAAGACGATTTTCTGTAGCTCTACAGGGAGGTCGGCTTTGTCAACCTTCGTCCGGAAGCAAAGTAGTAAGCTGCTGGAATGCTTCGCATCTCCCAGCGTCGTGCACTTGCTTGCAGAGTTTGCATCTACGGAAACAGTAGTGTGCTGAGTGATTGGAGCCGCCACAGGCTGCACAAGGCCCATACGATCGTCTGTTGCCGCCACGACCGTCTCGGTCATCGCGTCCGAAACGTCGGTCGCCTGGTCCGGTCTGTGGGCGTCCCTCAAAGTCTCGTTGGGGCCGTTGGCTCGCTCTAACGTACGTCCCATCGGCTGCCGCGCGTCGTTCGTTCTCGTTCGCAGCTGCCAAGTGACTTTCCTCGGGTGTAACCGAGTAATTGCTCCAAACAGAGCCTTCACTCTCATAACCATCATCACCGTCGCATCGGTCGTGGTCCAGTGCTCCATCCTCGTCACCGTAGTCGTCGTAACGGTTAGACTCACGACCGTTGTAGGAGTCTTGGACCTTGAAGCCTTCCAGAGCTTCGGTCAGCGCTTCAACCAGCGTTATGCGAGGGTGACTGCGCGAGTCATCTCTGCGGTCGTCTCGGCGTCTACTGGCGTCTCGGTCTCGATGATCGCGGCTGTAGCCATCGCGTGAGTACTCTGTCCGCCTGTCGTCACGTCTGCGACCATCATCTCGAGACCTGGAGCGTGTAATCGAGGTCTCTTTAGTCGATCTGCGCTGTTCGCTCCGCAGGATCTCGTTGATGAGGTCTTCGAGATCGTGGATGTCCTTCACCCTAACGTGGCGCAGACGGTCTTCCAAGCTTCTGTCGCCGCATGTATCGAGGAAGTGTCGGACGTGGTCCTTAGCGTCACGTCCACCATTCTCGAATTGTACACCTGCGTTGCGACCATAGCCATTCAGTCGGTTCAAGTAGTCACACACGTGCTCCTTGTCGTCTCTCTTGGCAGAGTAGTACCGAGCCTTAGCTGGCTGGCTGAACGATGAACAGTAATACTTGATGAAGGCGTCGCTGAGCAGGGTCCATTTGCGTCGGACCTTGCGAGGCAACTGTCTGTACCAGTGCATGCTCCTTCTTGGAGGATCAACTCAAAAGCCATGCACCACTCGTTAGGCGGCGTATGGGCCCCCTTCATCTCGTAGACGAAAGTTCGCAGCCATTGAATTGACTGTTCACTTTTGTTTCGTCTCCCGTAGTAGGGCTTGATATTCCCAAGCGGCAAGTGAGTGGTGATTGCTAGTCTCGGTGGGGCCTTCCGAGCCCCGCACCATTATCATCTCGACTGAGCTCCCGAATCTGACGCGCACATTGTTCGGCGACGTCGTCTCCGTCATCATCACTGTCCCGGAGAAGATCGTCATCCGACGAATCATCGGAGTCGTCGTGAATCTTCTGTCGGCTCGGCGTAGTTCCTCTGCCCTTTGCTCCAGAAGCTCTCAAAGCCTCGGTCTCACGTTCCAAGCGTTCCGCTCGAGTAGTGGAACGCGGAGTGACCATATGCGAGTCCGGATAGTAACTCGATTCCTCAGCGGGGATCGAGAAGACGCCACCCGAAGGCTCTGTCGCTCGTTTCTTGATCGGGGTTTGAGGTATGGGGATCATCGACGGATCAACCGCCTCAGGCGCCTGTCGGGCTACCGGCTGGAGTTTTCCGCCGAGGTCCGAAGCCCCAAACGCCGCCCGAAGTTTCTTCTTCCACTTAGCGAGGGCGGTGCCTGCATCCGACGGAGACCAATCACGGAGCATTGCTTGTGACGGGCGAGTCACAGCTCTGCACCCCATTGCTTCCAACAGCAGGATGGTGTCTTCTGCGACTTGGTAAGAGCTCGTCGAGTTAACAGGGACCGCGAGCTCGTTCTCCAGGTTCATCCAGATAGCTTGGCGTTCCAACGCCGGTGAAAACATCTGCATCCACGCGCTCTTGTCGTTCATCATCGCCACGCAACGTCCGAGCACCTTGTTGGCAGCCGGTGTGTTCCCGTTGAGGGGTGGCCGATTGCCAGTTGACTTAGAAGTCGCCTTCCCAGTCATCACCGAGGGTTTCGAATCCTCGGTTCCATCATCTTGGTGGAATTGAGCAGGTTCAGGGCCTGCCACTCCTCCCTCCAATTCGTCAAGGAGATTGCGCGATAAGGATCGCACACCTCCGCTACGGCCTAAAGAGACTATAGCATCTTCCGGGGCATCAGGCACCGCCAACGAGGGCTCTGCCTTCTCTTCCCAATCATCGTCATCATCGTACTGAACTCTCGTTCCGGATCCCCGAAGACTTCATCGGTGTTTCTGGTACCGTCGACTTGAATCCTTTCGCCATCTTCTTCTTCTTTCTCTTGTTCTTCTTCTCTTGAACGCTCGTTTAGGTAAAACCTACACACAGACCACAACACACAGAAGATCACACCAATCCCGGGTCGCGGCACCAGTTGTCGTGTAGGAACACGATGAAATTCTCTTCCTAGTCGGATGAGTCCCACCCACAACACACGCTTCCCTCGAAAGGTCGGCGAATATGTTGGAACCAGACCTGAAGGCTCAGGAACGATCCCTTACACCGGGTTGGAATGTGTCCTCTGTATACAGAGTCCGCGGTAGGTCTACCCAAATACAATACACCACTAGCACGAGCGAAGCTAGGATGTACGTTCGTGCTTTCGCACTAACCCTCGCTGTCCCTCAGAATGAAGGGTACGGGCCGGTCAAGGCTTTAAACGGGGCTGCCGAGGTCAAACCTCGGCGTAAAGAATGTATGAAGGCTCTTCCGCACTTCCAATACAAATATACAACGTGTAATCGCTGTAACAATCGGCCAAATATCTCTCCTTTCCTCTCTGTTCTTGGCCTTACCAGGACGAGCTCTCGGTCAGCGTACCTGAAGCTCGTCGGCAGGCATCCACTCAGCCGAGTGTATCCAGTCGCTACGGTGAGCTAGCTAGGCTTACCTTAGCCGGACTTGACCCTTGTTAGGTTGGGGGAAAATTCTGCTCTGTTATTTGTGGCCCTGAGGCCTTCTTAGCTCTTCCTATACTCTATCCTAAATCTCTATACAAATATCAAGTGTGAACATATCTCTGTGGGAAATCCCTAATCCCACATAGGTACGAATTCGTACCTACGACGAGGCCTCGTGTGGTTGTCACAGAGGGACCGAAACTGGCCTATTCCTGACTTTTAGTCCTCGGTCGGTAGTATATTTGGTCCAA
This sequence comes from Phytophthora sansomeana, assembly GCA_032158285.1. NCBI lineage: Eukaryota > Oomycota > Peronosporomycetes > Peronosporales > Peronosporaceae > Phytophthora > Phytophthora sansomeana. Next base: position 12,493 of record JAPDHH010000267.1, on the reverse strand, counting down.
CCGAGGACTCTTCGTCACTAAATTAGTCCTAGTCACTCCAGTGCGGTAACTGTGAGAGGCAACCTCGCTGGCCAATCAGGACCGCCGTCAACTTTCTCTTCTCGGTCCGATCCCGTTGTCTCTGTGGTCGGCTCGGCGAGCTCGGCCACAACTCAACATCATAGCCACGTGCTGCCGTTCGTCGCTGCAGCACGCGTCATCACCCATTCTGGTCGTAGCCCTGTTACACGCCTTCCTCCCCCGTGAGGTCTTCCACGACCACACCGTCTCGGAGAAGTCGCTCGTATTCACGCACTGAGAACCATCGCTGTTCCTTTGTTGCTGTTTTGCTTCCTCGTCCATCCACCGCATCATTTCGCTGCACACCCATCGATCCGTTCCGTATATCATCCGGGTCTCGTAGTTCGTACTGGAGGATGTACTGGCCGGCACGATTTCGCTTTCGCCGCCGTCGTACTTCCACCAATGTTCTACTCGGGTTGTTCGTTCGATCCGCACTGCCCATTGTCGTTCGGTTTCGTCTTGCACTTCCGCCAGTCGCGCTTCGTTCGCCAGCTGCTTTCTTTGTTCGTATAGGCGCTGAGAGCGTCTCGTCATCGTGGTACTCTTGTCCGTGATCTTCATACTGTAGTTCTGCGTCGATGTCTGCTGCTGCTTGCTCGAGTAGTGGAGTTGGGAAATGGTAGGAAACTAGGAAGGACACGTGCGCGATGATCGTCTCTCGTCCTCCAGTCTTATCCTTCCGCTCCAGAACAAAATTATCGTAGCCTGCAGACTCAACTATTCTCATCGGACCCATCCACTTGTGCACAAACTTAGTCGCTTTTGATCCTCGTGGCGGATTGTAGACCCACACATGATCTCCTACTGCAAACGTTCGCTTCTGTTTCACTCGTCGATTGTAGTAGCGTGCTTGTCTCTCCTGCTCCTTGCGTCTCGCCAATTCTGCACACTCGTGACTTCTCTCCATCGCATTCAACAGGTTCGAGTGATACACCGTCAGATCGCCCGCCTCAGTCACCTCTGTTCGTCGCAACAATTCGTTTGGTGGGCGCAATCGTCGTCCCATCATGAGTTCGTTCGGTGTCAGCGCTACCGTCGAGACTGCGCGGAGTTGTACGCATACACTGCAAACTTGACCCACAAGCTCCAGTCGTCCTGCACGTCGCTCGCCATGAAAGTCGAAACGCAATCCTTCCAAGTGCGGTGGAATCTCTCCACAAGGCCAATCATCTTAGGCCGATAGGGCACCGGATTGATATGTTGAGCCTGCAGTAGCATCACTAGCTGTTCGATCGCTTTGCCAGTGATCTCTGGCGCTCCATCCGTCAAGATCTCCCTAAATACACCGAACTTCAAAACCACGTCTTCCATCAAGAACGTCGCTACATTCTCTGCAGTATGGCGCTCAACGCAACGCGCCACCGCATACCTAGTCACGTACTCCAAAGCTGCAATCACGTAACGCTCGCCGCCTTCTGCTATCGGAAATGGACCTGCAACATCGAGGGCCCATCGATCCCCAACGTCACCGCCTCTTAAACTTCGTAAGGGTGGGATGACTTCGCGAGGTCTAGCCTTACGGCTTCCGCATTCCAAGCAGCCCCGAATCCATCGATTCACCTCTCGTCTCAAATTTGGCCACCAGTATAACTGTGCCACTCGTCCGTAAGTGTGTGGGCCCCGCAGATGACCTGCCCAAACTGATCCATGACTCTCCTTAAACACAATCGCCCACAGTTCCGGGGGTAGCACCACCCGCCATCCGTTGTTCGATTCGATGACCACCAGTCCGTGCGTTTTCAGGATCGTCTTGCCTTTGTAGTTGCCCTCAGCCAACAGCTTCTGCACGAACTTGCTCCGTCCTTGAGCTGCTATGATTCCGTCGTCGCTGAGCTGCAATGTCGTCTCGTTAGCTGGCGTCTGCTCTTCGTCGCCGCCATCCAGTACGTCGTACGTGTTCATCGTCGTCGCGGCGTCGCTCACCACTCCGCAGTTCACGTCTTTCGTTTTCGTACGTCGCCGAGTCGTCGTTGGAGTCGCTGCTACTCCTGTCCGAGCCGTCACTTTGAGCGGTGTCGCCCATGTCACCCGTCGTTTGTCGCCTCCGTCATGTTGCTCACGCCGTCGTTCGCTTTGCTTCGTCACCGCTCGTGGTGCTCCGCCGTTCGTCTGTCTGAGTCGCTGCTGGGGCTTAGCTGTGGGGCGACTGGTCGCCGTACGTGTCGTTTTCGGTACCTTTGTCTGCTTCCGCCGTGCCGCTGTCTTACTCGTTGCCGACCCACTCGTTGTACGTCTGCCCATCGTCTGCGTCTCGCCATGGCCACCACTTGCCGCGTCGCCACCGCTAGCCGTTCCGCGCACGTCCGTCGTTGTTCGGGCTCGTTTTCGTGGTGGTGGCGGTGCGTCTCGTGCCGCCTCTCGCTCGCTAGTCTCGCGTCGCCTTGTGTCGGCTGCAATCGTCACCAACCCGAGTTCTTCAGTCGCTCCTGGATCACTCGTTACTGCTACTGCCGTCCGTGGTGTCGCCATCGTCGCTGCGTCACTCAGAGGCTTCTCATTGCTTGTCCCCGTCGTAGTCGTCGTGGTCGCTGCCGCCGCCGGACTGACCACTGCCATGGCTACCGCCGCGCGCTCGTCATCCGCTCCTGCCATTTCGCTCTGTCGCTCCGTTGCGTCCGCCGCTTCCTGCCGTTTGCGCGCACTGCGAGTCAGTGGACCGCTTGTCGTTTGCTGCATCCTGCTCGCCGTCTGGCCGTCCTGACTCCGTTTGGTCGCCCGCGAAGCTCCTGCTGCCGCAGTTGGTTGCGTCGCTGCCTCCGTCTGGTTCCTGTCCGGGTTTCCGATCATCCTCGCTGTCGCAAACTCGGCCGGATCGTCGTCCTCGGTCTTGCCGTCCGCGTCGTACGCTAGTTCTGCTCGTGTTGGTCGGTCTGCCGCCTGTCCCACTACTATCGCAGTCTCTCCTACTCTGTTCACCAAGGTTTCAGCCGTCGTTCTCTTCGCACCGCCCAACGTTGTTGTCGCTGTCGTTGTGTTATCAGCTTCCGCAGAGGGTGTCCGTCTGGGCCGTCCTCTCCGCCGTCCAGTTGCTGCCAAAACTTTTGCTGGCGCTCTCGAAAGAGCATCTGCTACCACGTTTGTCGTTCCAGGCCGATATAAGATCTCGAACTCGTACTCCTGCAGCGTGAGAGACCACCGATGCAATCTTCCCGCCAAATTTGGTCTCGTCATCAGCCAACGTAGTGCAGAATGGTCAGTTATGATGGTGAATGCTCTTCCGTACAAATACGGTCGAAACAAACGCACTGCCCATACTACCGCCAAACACTCCAGTTCTGTGATCGAATAGTTGGACTCCGCATGACTGTTCACCTTGCTCGCAAATGCCACGGGTTGCCAGCCGTGTCCTAAGTCCTGCATAAGACAAGCTCCCAAGCCTATCTTGCTTGCATCTGTCACCAGTCGAAAAGGTCGTTCAAAGTTCGGGTAGATGAGCAATGGTCGCGTCGTCAAGGCCGCTTTCACTCGCTCAAACGCAAACTGCTGATCCTCTGTCCACTCCCCAAACACAATCCTTCTTCAGCAATCTCGTCATGGGCGCCATTATTGAGCCGAACGCTGCAATAAACTTCCTGTAGTATCCTGCCAAATGGACGAAACGTTTCACCTCCACAGGATCAGTAGGTCTCGGAAAGTCCCTTACTGCCGTCACTAGTCGTTCGATAGGTCGTACGCCTGCACTACTGAGCTCGTGACCCAAATACTCCATCGATTCTGCTGCAAACACGCATTTCTTGAGTTTCAGCGTCAAGCCTGCTGCTGAGAGTCGCTCCAACACAGCCGCTAGCTCCACTATGTGTCGTTCGATACCGCCATGCGTGAAAATCACAATGTCGCCCAGATAAACTAGGCATGTTAACCAAGTTAAACCTCGTAGCACTCCGTTCATCATTCGCTGAAAGGTGGATGGGGCATTCATCAGTCTGAAGGGCATTCTCGTAAATCTGTAGAGTCCCTGCTTTGGGGTAAACGCTGTCTTATCACGATCACCAGCCGCCACTCCAATCTGCCAATAGCCAGCTCGAAGATCCAAAGTTGTGAAGAGTCGGGCTCCTCCAAGCGCTTCCAACGTCTCATCATGTTGACGAGAGAGCCTATGGTTCACAACAAGCTGGAGGGCCGACCGAGGGTTTACATATCCCAGGTCGTGAGTGGAGGTCGTTTCATCTGAAGCGGAATCAGCCTCCGAAAGATATGTATGAAGTGTGGATACGTCGGACCGAGACTTTGGTACCGACGGTGACGTCGTATCGCCGAGGGAAGCCGTACAAGGTCCGCCTGACTAACGTGACGGAACGCGATGTGCATTGTCCGGGCCACAGTCACTTTGTGATGTGGGTCCGGGTTGGAGATCTACCGCGAGATGTAGGCTACGTGCGGCTGAACTCGGCGAAGTACAACGAGTGGCAGGTGCTAGCATACGCTGCCACACGAGATAAACAACTGTACCGGTGCGAACAGCGCCTCTAGGACCGCTGGTTGGCAGCCCAACCGCCGTCCGTGGAACGTCGCGAGTACCCGACTCCGAAAGATTTGTTGCGTCGACCAACCGAGGGTTGAGACAGTCGGGTGACCTGCGCTCAACAATGGGAACGCAGCGTGCAAACGACGGCGAACGAAGCCTCGGTTGTGACTCCTTCTGATGGTAACGACCGAATTGACCAGATTTATGAGGAGGCCGACGTTTCTAGCGCTTCGTCTACTGGAGTGAAGGATGACCAATATGCGACCAAGGATCTGGATCCTGTTGGGATTTTGGAAGCGGCATTCGCCTCGGTGATGGACGGTTCGGCGGCTCTCGTGATGAGAAACACAGCGGAGGCGTCACCGACACCTCAGAACACGTGGCGACGGAAGTGGAGTTCGAGGATTACGCTCACGAGCTCGCCTTCCTACCAGACTTCACCGAGACGTTGACCGCAGATCTGGATTACTCTACGCCGAACGTTCGCAACGCCGAACTGACCACCGATCAGCAAGAACGTCTACTGGAGACGCTGAAGCGGCATGAACATATCATGATTGCCAGTGGCAACGCTCTGCCCCTCCAGCATATGGTGTGGTGTGCCACATTGACGTGCAGGGGCATCCGCCCATTAAGCAACGTGCACGTCGGATTGCTCTGAGGCACCTCAAGAAGCTGTTTAAACTTCTGAAAGGTCTGCTGCAGGCAAGGATGATCTCGTTTTCGGACAGCCCTTGAGGCGTCCCCTATTGTCATCGTTCTCAAGAAGGAACGGGGTCGATATTCGACTTTGCATTGATTACAAGATGGTGAATGCAGTCACCGCGATTTTGGAGTATGCGATGCCATTAGTCGATGACTTATTGACCGACATGGAGGCGTACTTATGGTTCTGCTCGCTCGACGCAGCCAGTGGCTTTTGGGCCGTGATGATGACCGAGCGAGCTCGGAAGATTTCGGCGTTCGTCTGCGCTCTGGGGCACTTTGAATGGCTCCGTATGCCGTTCGGACTGAAAAACACGCCTATGATCTATCAGCGCATGATTGACAACGCCCTATGGGGCTTTGTCCAGCCGCACGGTGGGTGGACGAACTTTGCGGAGAAGATGCAGGAAGCTGAAACCAAGTCTCGTTCACTAGCTCAGGAGGTCCCGCCATCGGCATGGATGAGTCGAGCAGTGGACAGAGGCTTGGAGCACCAATGACGAAGTTTGAGGCCGACCGGGTGTCATCGATCGCGAACGATCCGGTGACGGTGTTGATTAACAGCCCGATCGCCGACATGTTTTCAACCGGGGACCGGACAAATCGTCGTTGGTGCCAGTGTTTGATCGGCGATCCTTCGTGGATGATATCTGCTTTGGTGCAGATTCTTTTGATGCGTGCCTTAACACCCTCGACCGTCTTTTAGACAGGTTCGCAGAGTGTCGAATCAGCGTGAGCTTCACGAAGAGCATCTTTGTCCAGACGCGAGTTGATTTCCTATCACACGAGATCACCCCAGAAGGCATACGAGCTGATCCTAAGAAGCTCAAGGCGATCACCGAGCTCACGTTCCCAAAGTAAAAAAAGGGCGTGCAAGCTTTCCTCGGTGCGCTGAATTACTATAGTCGCTGCATCCAAGACTTCGCGGTCTACGGTGCAAGCCTCTATCAGGTCAAGGACAGTGACTTCGAAGCGGGGGTGACCTCTCAGCAGCCAAACGAAGCTTCGCTGCACTCCAGGCCAAGGTGGCGGAGGCACCGATACTTCGCCATTTCGGCAAAACACGTGACGTACATGTGATGCTGTATGCTAACGAGTGGGCGTTGAGCTCCACTCTGATGCAGAAACATGATGATAAGTTGCACCCCGTGCGGTTCTGTGGACGCGTTCTGAAGGATGCCGAGATGAATTATCACCCAGCCGAGAAGGAGGTCCTAGGCCTGCTTTTGCTACAGTGGTTACAGTAATTAGTCTGTCTTCAAAATTAGTCTCTCTTCATGGTCAGACTAATTCATGTAAGTCGCATAATGCCTTGCTTCAAAATTAGTCTATATGGAAATGGAAAATGTTCAAAATTAGTCTATGCTGCTTGATGTCAGACTATATCCGTAAAAGCGTTGAAAACCTGCTTACAAGAATTAGTCTGACCCAGACTAATTACTGTAACCACTGTACTGAAGGTGTGTTACGCACAGCTTGCGGGTCGGACCATCCATGTCTACACGCGCTTTTCGACGCTAGATTGGATGCATAAGTCGAAGACACTGTTCGGTCGGACTGCCCAGTTCGCCGTCCTACTGTCCCCGTGGCACCTGAAGGTGCAACGAGTCAAGGAAGACGACTGCGCCTTCGCCCAGTTACTACAGGCGACTATTACGAGCTTTGTCGACCTCGACGAGTCGTTGGCACCGTTCGCACCACCGACGCGAAGCTCACCGACAGCTCGAATCGACCCACATTTGCTATATGCACGACTACCTCGTGACTACAGAGGGTTTGTGTTGTCGTTCGATGGCTCTGCCAAGACGGAGAAACACGGTGGTTACGGCAGTTGTGCGTGGGTGCTCTGGAAATTACCTGAATGGACTGTAGTGATCGCCGCGAGTGCTTATCTCGAAGTCACGACTGTCAACATGGCTGAGTATACGGGTATGAACAATGGAGTCTCTGCAGCGCTAGAACATGGCGTGCAAGATCTTGTAATTGTCGGACTCGCGGTTAGCAATCCAGCAATCACTAGGGGTGATGTCTTGCCGTAGGAATCGTTGATGACTATGCAAAACCGCCACAGACAGCTCACCAGCAAGCTTCGTTCGGTGAAGTATCTTCATGCTATACGCGAGTACAACGCGGCAGCGGACTCGCTGGCAAGTGAAGCACAGGAACATAAGCGGTCGAACGTGGTATCGGACGAAGACAGGAAACGTGTGTTGACCGAGTTAAACCGTGTTCCCGAAGTCATCTACGAGATGTCGGCTGAAGATGAAGCTCTGACACATACACCTTCGGTCACAACAGCCCGAGCACTGGAAAAGGTTGTCGAATCCAGGAGCAAGAATTTTTTCGATTTCGTACGTGATGAGGCAAACTATATATCAGTGACGACTCGACGACAAGCGCGCCAGAAACGCGTGCGGTTCGCGGATGAAGTATCGGTAATAGGTCAGGGAGAACCCACTCCTCAAGACGAAGCGAATGGTGTGCCGACAGACACCCCGAATGACCTAGGGACTGAGCAACATTCCGCAAGACCTACACCTCTGGCCTCGAACGCAGAGGACATCGACCCAGCTGCAGTCCAAGAGGAGCGCCGCCAGCGCATCTCCCGAGCTCAAGACGAGGAAGCAAGATGGCCTCACCTTAAGACAGTCCTGAGAGGAGAGGAAGCGAAGCTGAGCTACCGAGACGCGCGTGATGCTTGGAAGAAGGCCGACAAGTTTGTTCTTAGCGAAGACGGTCTGCTTTACTTCTTGGAGACGAATCATCGGAGGGGTGACAACCAGCAAGAGGAGACTACGTTACGCCTAGTGGTGCCGACAACGATGATTCAAGAAGTGTTACAGATCAGCCATGACTCATTAGAAGGCGGACATCAAGGCATAGTCCGAACGTTCAACCGAGTCCGTGCTGACTACTATTGGATTGGCTTATATGCCGACGTGAACAAGCATGTGCAGTCCTGTCCAGACTGTAACTCCAGCAAGAGCCGTCCCCAGCTCCGAGGATACTCGCCAGGAAACGTGCTGGCAGAAGCTCCGTTTCAGATTGTATCAATCGACTTTGTCATACCGTTGCCGAAGTCTCGGAGAGGAAACACGGCACTTCTACTATTTCAGTGCGCGTTCACTGGTTTCGTGATGGGGAAAGCCATGTCTGACACTACTGCGTTGCGCGTCGCCCAAGCTTTCGAAGAGTGTGTTTACAGACGATTCGGAGCGCCGTCACTTATCCGCCACGACCGAGATCCCCGGTTCATGAGCGAGGTTTTTCAAGCTTTCACTGAGTGATGCAGTCTCGGTCGAGAGCGACCTTGAGTTATCGGCCACAAGCAAATGGGCAACAAGAACGCTCTGTGAAGACGGTGATGCAGTCAGTGAGGGTTTATGCTGAAGATCCGTTGCAACAGGACTGGGATGATATCGCAGAGCATTTGATTTTTGCGATCAACAACTCGTACGACTCAACCAGGAAAGAGACGCCATTTTATCTCGTCCATGGTTGGGACGCGCACACTACGCTAAAGGCGATGTCGTCGTCGCTCAAACGAGGAACCGGAACTCAGACAGATGCTCTAAAGTGGCGCAGAGAGGTCCACAGACAACAAGAGATCGCGTTGGAAATGGCGAAAGAATATCAGGCGTCTGAGAAAGCACGACGAGCTCAGAAGCACAACGAGTCTCTGAGTCGTCAGGAACAAGCGTCCATACCGAGACAGAGTGATGACGAAGCTTCTGACGCAGTCCCAACCGATGACCGAGAGGATGAAGAACCCCAGAAGTCTCTATTTGCACCTGGAGAGAGAGTTTGGTTGTACATGGAACGGGTGAAACCTGGACTGACGAAGAAACTCGCTCATCGGTGGCATGGTCCCTTCAGAATCAAAGCTAAGGTCGAGGAGTTCGCGTACGAGCTAGAATTGCCAGACCGGAGTGGATACCGATTTTACCCGGTAGTGCATGTATCCCGACTGAAGGCTGTGAGAGAGTTCGAGGACAGACCGACGGTTCGGTTAGTATCTGACGTTACCGAGGATTCACGTTTCGATTTCGATGAGGAGTTGCTTCCTGAAGATAGTTGGGAACCCGACCATCGTGCAGGCGAATACGAAGTGGAGGCAATTCTAGATGACCGAACGCCACTGTCAACGAGCACTGAACGCGCCGTACGAGAGTTCAAAGTCAAGTGGGTTGGATATGATGAGCCCACTTGGGAACCCGCTTCAAATTTGTCGTGTGGAGGACTTCTGTACGATTATATACGGCAGAAGAGAAGTGAAAGACGCCTGCAGATGGTCCAAGTCGCTGACGAGGACTAGATGCAGTGCTGAACAAGAATTGGATCGGCCGTGGGGGTGGTGTAGCCCACGGTAGCGATGGAAAATGTTACTACACCGCAATTGCATGATGTATATGAAGTGAACGAATTTCTGGAAGGACTTTGGATTGCTGTGGAATTAATTCTTGGCCCTAAGCTGCGACTACGACAAAAGAGACTTCGGTGACACCTTGCGCAGCTTGGGAGGAGAGAAATGGAGACGAAAGTAGCCAAAACGAGGCCTAAATTTGGGCGGTGGTGCCGGGGGTGAAGCACCATCAGTAGCCGGGCGTGGAACGTGACCTGACGAAGTGCCAGAGACTCCAGAGGCCTCGGCCGACTGATCAGCAACACCAATGGCACCAGTTGCGGTGGCAGGAGCCACAACCGACGCCTCGGACGCTGCCTCAGCCTCTTCACGGCGGCGGAGCTCTTCAAATGCTTGAACCCACGGCGACGAGATCTCCCGGGCAGTCAACGACGGGCTCACCACGATGCCACGGCCGACCTCTTCACGAGTCATTCCGCGAGGAACGAAGAGAGGCACGTCCGAGTTGCACGGGGCGAACGTCGTGTTATACGGGTGCTCGGACGGAACGTCCACCCAACAGTTGCGCCACGGTTGCCTCGCGTCCAGCGCCGCCACCTCACCAACCCAATCCTCGGAAGTCGGGGCCCACGGAATCACCTCGAACGAGTACTGGAGGATGGTGGGCTCCAACATAAGCTCTGTGAGCATGGTCGACGGTCCTTCGCTCGTGGTGGTACACGATACCCGAAACGGTGAGGGACCTGCTGGCGGAGACGATCAGCTCGCAAGTTGCGCGTCTTGTTGTACCGCCGCCATGCAGCCAACACCGCCTGGTACACCGGCGACGACTCTCCGAGTCTTGCAGCGAGCTTTCGCAAGAAACGCTCAACCGAAGTAGCAGAAATCCAGTGTCCTCGTTCCCACATGGCGAAACCGAGGTCTGCTTTCTCGGTCGTGCCCACTGCAGTGCCTTGGAGCTGACGCCAGTGTTTGACGGCCCTTGGCAGGCCGGTGGCACGGGAAGAAATCCTCACGTCCGGCATGTAATCGTCAGCGCCGAACAGACAAGGACGCTCGGGAAGCAAACCTCGAAGGACTTGCCACGGGTGCAATGGATCCTCGTAGTTGCAAAACGCGAGGATCCCGGCGACAGAGCACGGAGTCTCAGCGTCCGCTGCCAGAGGTGGAGGAACCCGACCGTTCTGGATCTGGCACCAGCACTTCTGCGCTCCTGGGGACGTGAAGCCCGGAGTCAAAAATGGAGACGCAGAGGGGGCCAGACGCCGGGATGTGACAGCGCTTGGGTCCCCTGGCGAGACGGACGCAGCGACAGACACTGGAGTGAATCGGCTTGGGTCGGTCGCAGGCGTCGTCGACAGCGTCGCTGTGACCTCCAGGCGCGGCCGCAGCGTGCGAGAACCAGAACGAGGCGGCGTAGTTGGTGGGCGGGCTGTTTGAGCCGGCGGAACCACGGTGAGTGAAGTGGAGCTCACAGACGCACCACCACTCGCCGAAGCCGCCAGCGCAGAGGATTGGGTCGCGACCGAAGTGCCTGTCAGAGCAGTACCAACGCCAGCAGAAGAAACCGCAGGGACTGACGGCGCGGACGACACTTTGGAGGAGACAGGGGCAGACTGGGAGCCCAGGACAAAGTCGTCCGATGCTGCCTCCAGCTCTGCAGCCTGCCCCGACCGCAAACCGGCGATCACCGAAGCTTCACGCATCGGTCGGCCGTCACGACGAGGATGGGACACCACAGGCGACGAAAACGGACTCTGAGCAGGAACCGCTGCCTGTGAAGCCTCTGTCATGTCCTCATCCACCGACATGTCAACGACATCAGCCGGCGGACCCGGTACAGAAGCTCCAGTGGCAGGCGTGCGGAGAACCGCTCGTCGACGCTGCAGCGGAAATCACAGTCCCAACCTTGCTGCCGGACTTGCCAACCACGTGAGCCGGAGGAACCTTCGACGCGGGACCTTGAGCCGCGGGCTGCTGAGGCGGCACCGGACGAGACATCACTCGCGGAGGAACCAACGGACGCCCGAGACGCTTGGATAGCGACAACTGAGACGAAGAAACCTTGACAGAGGCTTGGTTCTTCTTGCGACGACGCTTGACCGACGGAATAAGCGGCCCGAATCCTCTGAGTCCTCCGACGGACTACCCGGGCCGATTGTCGAAACCGAAGCCGCGGACGAGGCTCCACCACCTCCGCCCGATGCAGCGAGACGGCTGACGCGCCTGCAGAGGCTTGGAACAGTGAGGCCATTACTGCTGGAGGCGGGGGTGCTGCCGCTTGACTCCAGACTTCGGAGCATCGCCGCTGAGCACGCTCAAGTCAACCTCGTCGCTAGCAATACCTGACCGAGACAAAGAAGTGGTGAGAAGATGGAGATAAGCACCTTGAAAAGCAGACAGAGATTTACCTGCAACAACAGCGACGAAGAGGTCAGCGTCGATGTATTGATCAAGCGCGTACTCGCGGAGAGCCCTGTTGGCGAGACGCAAAGCCTCGTTCTCCGCCTCCAGGGCTTTCTCCCGCGCCTGGTGCGCCGAGGGAATACTGCGCAGGAGAGCTTGGATCTTGGCGAGCTGCGCAGTGTTCGCGGCGATCCCAGCCTTGAACTTCCCGCGGTCGAGACGGAGCGTACGGTGGGCCGAAGCAATCGACCGATTGTACGCCTCGGTCTCGACCTTGAACTTGGTCTCGAGCTCAGCATGGCTCGCGAGAGCCCCGTTGGCCGCCATCAACTGTCTGTGGAGGTCTGTGCAGTCTTGGTGGACGCGCTTGAGGTCTGATGTAGCCTGGCTGAGCTTCCCCGACACATCCGTGCAGAGAAACTCAGCCCGCTGACGCAAAGTCACCTCCTTGGCGAGGGACGCCTTGGTGCGACGCAGTCGGCCTTGAGGTC
>JAPDHH010000266.1:0-116710 GCA_032158285.1 Phytophthora sansomeana | reverse complement strand
AAATGGTTTTCAAATACAATCTGTGCATGCTCGTCGTCGTGAGTACCGTCTTGCGTTACGTTTATCTCAACTGAGTCTTCTTGTTGATGGCGCAGCATGGAACCCATATTGACGTGAAAGAACTCGTGGGAAAACCAAAATGAGCTTTGGTTAAGAATGTAAAGAGCTGCCAGAGGGGCAGCTACCTCTTGACCGTTTGTGACTGAGTAAAGCATCGAACCAAGTATCCTATAGCCACGCTCCATAGCCGACATTTCCCCCGGCAATGCGTTTGTTTTGTTCACTGCTCTCGCAAAGGCAGCCAGCGATAATGCCGCCTGATTCTCCACGGGATTTTGAGGTTTGAAGCAATATTTGATCACATACGCCGCTGTATCCTTGGAGCCACTACTAAGCACGAATTGGACATCGTGATTACATTTCAAGGCGGCCATGACAACGGGGTTGTAAGCGTTCACGTATTCGCAACCTATAGGGCGGTGGAGTCGAATTTTGTCATCATCGTCAATGCTTGTCGAACCCAAGTGAGTCAAGTCGGGCTTCAAAAAGCGGCAAATTGTACCGCGAGGAGTGCGTATAGTTTTCTGTGATAAACACAACCAACCAGTTATTAATTTGTTTGCAGTCGCACGTACTACTAAATCAATATTAATACGATCGCTCACCTTAAAGCACGACTTGCAGTGATTCCAGTAGTGAACCTGTACATCACGGACTAAAACAGAAGTGACCAATGCGCTACGTGATCCGGGCTGAGGGGGCCTGCACTTCTCAAAATCTTTGGATTGAGAGTTCATTTCAACGTGCTGTTGATCCGCTAGAGCTTGAATTGCAGCATCCAAGATATCGGAAGCTTTAAAAATCGCTCCACAAGTTTCACATTTTGCAGTGGGTTGTGCACTTGCTCCAGGTGCTGGACGACGAAAGGCATCTACCCCGGGGACAATTGAAGCCAGCGAATCCGTCGCGTGACATTGAACACATTCCTCCTCTTGCTTTAAACAGGGTGGTGTAGATGTAAGTACCGTATCAACTAGTGATGTGAATCGCCCGACAAAGTTTGCATCTACTTTGAGTGCGTCAGCTAGCTCAATAGATGTAGTTGGGAACCCATGTAACCAAACAGCGAAATGTACGTGCAAATCACCCGCTCGTTGTGTCTCTGCAGCAGCTCCAAAAGCTCGAACAACTCCAAACACACCACCTCCACGCTTTGGAGCTTTTGTTTTCTGGTCCCAACCAAGTATTGTGTCAATAATAGTGTCCATGACCTTAAAAAATACCGTGCGCATTCTACCGGAAATTTGGCAGCTATAGCCTTCCTATTCGCCCGATTGGGCATCAAGAGAACGTTAGCTTCGTCGATACTCCTTCTGGTTACAAGGCCAGATTTAACAGCAATGTTGTACGTCCCTGCCGTGTCTGGAGAAACCGTAAAAAATTTGAAGTGGTCCAAATTTCTTCAGCATACCAAAGAGGTCGTGACGAGATCTCATCCGGGCAATATTTGATCCATAAAAGGCAGCTTCAGGAACTCTAAGGCCTTTTCGTATGTCAATTACACGCTGGACGTCAGCACCCGGAGGCTTCGGCTTCACTCCTGTTGCTTGGCATTTGCTCAAATACTTGAAGTACGCTATGGCTTGAAGAACCGTACTTTGAGGTACTTCAGCCGTTTTCAGTGCCCTTCGTTTCACGTTCATCCTGAAATACAGCGTTTCCCTGGCATTTTTGGATGCCAGATAATCAAATCCTAGCAACATGAACGCGTAGTGTTTCTCAAATCTGTGACCATGAACGCGCAAGCAACGCAACATCCACTGCCGAACAGACAGCTTCGTTGCACGATACTCCGTTGGACCTCCACAACCCCCAGGAAATAATGTCGGAAACATTTCGACGCACGCGGCCCAATTTTTCATAGACACGTAGGCATTGGACTTGCGAACTAGTACATCATCAAAGCCACGTTGCGGTGGCTGTACAAGCAGACTTGTCGCGGCAACCCATGTTTCTTCGTCATTACCGTCACTTGATCCTTCGTTCAACTGCGATCCGAAGTTAGAGTAAGTACTTTCATCTCGTATTGAGTTGACGACGGGATCCTCCTCTGTAGAGGGGTTGGTTCTGTTGTTTGATCAAACAGGACGCTGGTATTGATGATATCTGGACGCGACTCGGTTGGGGTTTGACGATATTTGTAGATCATATTGTTGGCGTCGAGAAATTGTAGCATCTTCTTGCATAACTCAGTATTTACCTCGTATCTCTTCTTACATGCTGCCGTCTGCACAGGTGTCATGCAACCCACCATCGTAACGCGAACGCGGTGAGTTAGATCGCGCGGCAGCATCTCGATAATGGGCCCCTCAGTGTTTCGTACAATATAATGGTGTGACTTTATAGTTCGACACGGGCCCCCAGTTACCACAGACAACGATACACAAGGTAAAGTGAGTGCAATCGCCTGCTCCTCTGTTCGTGTGAGCGTCTGAAATCGGCGAGGCAAATACCCGATATAATTTCCGTTAGAGATGGCTGCTATCGGCGGTTTATCAGCACCAGGTCGCGCCATGTGGCTGTTGCACGATTTGCATATGTCCAGGACGGTAGTTCCACGTTGTTTGTGTACAGCTACGTACACAAGAATGAGCGTTGAATCATTAGCTTTGCGAGTTATGTTATGGTTTGTAAACAAGCAATGATTTGCGTACCCTCTGGAAAGAGCATGATTCCTTTGAGCCGAGCGTCCTTGTGAGAGGCGTCATATTGCTTGATGATGAATGTTGGGAGTTCTGGCGGCAACGAGACGACAAGACATGACTTCAGCGTCTGTTTGGACAGATATCGTTAGCTCAACCCTAAGATGAATGGCAAAAGTGACCATGGGCGTACCTCGGTAAAATCATCAGTCAGCACTGTTGGGATTATGTCGGTAGGAAGCCAATCCAACTCACAGACACTACAGGGCTTCATCTCACCGGACGCCGGCGCCATCGCGAACATAGCTTCATGTTGAATGCTCTCCAACCTTGCCGCAGTTGGAATGTAAAAGTTCCGACTAGCATCCATATCTAGCAGCTCTGCATCCGTGTACACGTCCGATAGATTGGTTTGGGTCTTGGATGAACGTGCTGATCTCGGTTCTACATCGCAGCCACTGTCTGAAGCGTCGCTAGAACCCGAAGATTCCAGTTCGTTCTCAAAATATCTCTTTTTTACGTCTTGACAAACTCTTCGTGGCACCTCAGGCTCTCCAATACACTGTGTCAACGTCAACACCCGAGGTTGAGTTGCTTGGGTAGCTTCTGGGCAAATCTCAGCATGCCCACCGCGGTTAGAGCCTCTTGCTCCTCGAAGTGCTGCTTGTTCCTGAAGAATTACTCTGTAAGCTGGACAGCGTCGAATTCGGCGAGTTTCGTCGGAGAGCGGGGTATACTTCCTCTTTGGCGGCATGATGCAAGACCAGCAATGAGGGCTTAATGATACCAGCAATGCATTCACATGAGGCACAACAAACAAAGGGTGTACATTGTTGAGCATTCAGAGGACCAGAAATTTATGGATGAGCCACAAGCTCTGACGCGTTGACGAAGTGGACCATATCTTCGGTAACGATCCAATAGGTACTGAGGTTCAATATGCCTAGAGATCACAAACTCACTCACGCGCCTCCTTGAAACGGCCTCATTACGCTTTCGTGACCACAACACCGTGACAAGATGCATGATCGCTATTGAAGCTTTATTTTGACTGCATTTTTCGGTAGTTCGTAGTCCCGCAGCATGCATGATCCATGATAGTATATCACGCAT
Organism: Phytophthora sansomeana; assembly: GCA_032158285.1. Lineage (NCBI taxonomy): Eukaryota > Oomycota > Peronosporomycetes > Peronosporales > Peronosporaceae > Phytophthora > Phytophthora sansomeana. Next base: position 112,895 of record JAPDHH010000266.1, on the reverse strand, counting down.
CTAATCTAGCGTTTTGATATCATCATCGGCTATACGGCTTTCCTATCTAGTAGAAAAACAGCAGTTCTTTGTTTCAGTAAGTTGTGTATAATGTAGATCAAGTTTATTTAATGCACATGTAGTAACAACACTTGCAGTCAAATCCAGTTCACCGGAAATCGCTCTTGAAACGAAGCGGTATCACTGGTCAAAGCCGTAGAGTGTTCTACCCTGGCGTTTGATCGCGTACACGACGTCTGTGATCGTGATAGTCTTCCGTTTAGAATACTCCGCGTATGTGATTGCGTCGCGTATTAGGTTGCTCAGATAAACGCGGAGTACAGCCCGGGTCTCGTAGTAGACCAGCCCAGAGATCCGGATCACCCCAGCACGCCGGGCAAGCCGCCTTACAGATGCGTTAGTGACGCCTTGAATCCCGTCAGGAAGAATCTTCACATGGCGTTTGGAGCCTGGTGTTCCACCCTTGTGTGCACCTTTCCCGTGGCTTACCATGGCCGATGCAAAATCGCAAATGAGAGCGAAAGGCAACTTGAAATCGAGATCGAGACGAGCACATCGCCAGCGAGATTGGTGGGGCCACTATTTTATCTTCGGGCCATTACGTATCGACAACTTCAACAACGCTTTGGTCTATAGAGTCCAGACAGAACGCAAGCGGCTCAACACACACAGCAAACTCATGGCGCGTATTAACTTAGCTAGAACGTGCAAAGAAACTCTCTACGGTTAACTTCATGGCAATGCTCTGTAGTACTTCGCGGTGATGGCGTCCTGCCGCTCGACGATCGGATTGCCGTTGCTGAAACAGCTCGTCCAGCTGCGTGTTTGGGGTGCTCATTCCGGTTTGTTGTACACACAACGGCAGTTGATTGGTGCCATTCGTGTCGCGCAGTACGTCTCGGGTTACCTCTGCTGTGTTGCTTCCTGCTGTGTTTAAGCTTGATGGGGGCGGCGCGGAGTGGCAGCAAGAGACATCGGTTGGCGGAACGCGCTTCACCACTGCTGTTTGTTGCTTTATCACGGGTATCGGCTGCCCCCTTCGCGTTGGTGTTGCCAGGTACATCGTCCGATACTTTCGCTTAAGACTGATAGCATCGCGTGGCTTCCATTGGGGTCCTTTGGCTGCGTTGTACGCCACAGCCATGGCCTCCCAATCTGCCTTTGTCGCTGGCGCAAGCCTTCTTGCGAGATCCAACAAGAGCTCCATCTCCCTCGTGCTGTAGTTTGTTGCCCCTTGTCGCTTGGTCATCTGTATGTAGGAGAAGGTGAGTACGCTGATCACACAAACAAGCTTTAAGCCGGCTACGTTCTGACCTGATTCTCACTGGGTGAGTCTGGAAATGACTCCACTCGCAAGAAGGGCTGGACGGTCGCAATTATGTATCCATCATGTATAATACAAAGTGTATCCATTTGTGAAAACTACGATCTGCCTGGATCAACTATGCAAACTTAACTGCAACTACATTTCTGCCTGGCGTGTTTTACGGAGCCGGTAGTTCCCAAGTCAGGTGGCTCGGTCGCGTCGTGAGCTGACATTGCGTATCCGCGTATGCCTGCAGATTGGTGTAGTCGCTGATCTCCACGACGCACCCTGGAGGAGGAAGTAGCTCCGAATCACTCTCGATGTTCCACACCGTAGCAGTCAGCAGCATCGAGTCGACATCCTGGCGATTGGATTCGTACGGGTCGCGAAAAACCTGAAGACTTCGATTAGTTGCGCGCTTTTCTCTTAAAGTAGCAGCAATACAAACCCACAGTTAGCATTTCAGACAGGCTCTCCGGTGCATTGGCATCCACGAGGTGAAGGCGGACGAATTGCAATTGTTTGTGCGTGTGGGCGGAGATCCAGAGAAGCCGCATACGAATCACCGCGTGATCGCGTTGTTCTGCGTCTTTGATATGGCTCTTCAATCCTAGTTTTGCACAATGTAAGCCGCGAATTAATTCACTACGGCTCCATAATTCTCAGCAATACGCACCGTCCACGGTGTCCACAACAACCGAGGGTGGCCTTGAAGCCAGCAGTTCCCTCATGCGCTGGTACGGGGTCGATGTTGTCGTGGGAATGCCGCTGTTTAGCTTATATTTGAGCGGTACTGACAATCGCTTTTCTCACGACGGTTACCAGGGCGGGCTTCTTCGACTTTCGCGTGAAAACTCTCGGGGGCTGGGGTGGCTTTGCTGCCATCATTCAAAATGAACAATGAGAACCCGTAGTACGTTAGATTCTACCTGTAAGGAGGCATATACATAACTGGTTGTGTAGGTTGGACAGGTGAGGCCTAGGCGTATACCGCATCTTGCTGTACCTATTGGCTCGATCTTCTAAAACGGAAGCATTTGAGGCTGCAAGCAGCTGCATCTCCACTGGACACAGAATCGACGTCGTGGTGGGCACTACAACACCGTTGGATGTAAACGAGAGGTCGGGTGCAGCTCGGTCTCCGCTGTCAGGGTTGCGGCGTCTGTCTTCTCCATGTCGAGAGCACTTCGCTCTTGATGCTGCAGTCCTACTACACTCTGGACGTGTGCAAATTCTGCTTCCGCCGTGAGCAACACACAAACCTTTGAACTGGGCCTGCTTTTCACATCTTGGCTCGGAGCATTGGCCACCTCCAGTATGATTCTGACACCTGCCATTCGCTTGAGCTTTGTTGACGCATCCAGCGGGACATTGTCAGCGTTCCATCTGCTCCAGGTCCTTGGACGTTGCTCGAGCCACTACTCCACATTTGCCCATCGAGCTTTCACGAAACCCCCGCGCATCGTATTTTTACGGATGAGCCGTCAATGCTGCAACTCGACCAACTGGATCATATCTACAGAAGTGAGCCAATTCGTAGGGCTAGAACCGCATGACCGTGATGTAAGTTGATCGGGATACTGCTCCGACAATATACACAGCAGCTATCTACATGCACCCGTGCTCGTTTGCCATGATCTGGTTTCCTTTTACGACCACGCCGCATTCACAGTATAGGATAGAAACAGTGAAGCGAGCCCCAACCATCGGTGTTGATGTAGCGCTTCCTTGAGGCACCAACGCACCATTATTTTAAGGATGGACCACCAGAACTGAACCTTGTCGAAGAGGATCATATCTATCGAAGTAAGCCAATAGGTACTAAGTGGAGAATATAGTGCGCAACTCGTGAGAATTTGCAAGGGACTTTTAACGACGCGTTCGATCCCCTGTTGAGTCAAGAACAGCGATCTGCCAATATGCATCGCCGCTTGATATATGCACTCGTGCTTATTTTCAATTTCACCCGCTTCCCCACACTACCCTCCATCAACCAACCGACCCATACCCATGCACGTGTATCAACGGTTCGGGAGAGATGGATGCGTCGTGTTCTACAACGCTGTCCGCGAATGTGTTATCAATCAATACAGAGCATTAGCTCGCTAGACTACCACCTGGGTCGCCGATCTCCTACACGATGTTGCCGGCGAGGGGTTGATGCAGAACCTGCACGAGGACGAAGCTTTGTCCGAGCATGAAGACATGGACGATGGAGATGGTCTGGATGATGACGACGGCCTAGTCCACGACGAAGCCCTACTTCATGCTGCAACCGGCCCGAGCCATGTCACGCTCACTCAAGCCGTGCTATCGAACCTTTTTCATCAATCCAAGCGCTCACGATTGGGAATTTATCAAGGCCATCCCTGGAACGTATGAACCTGCTGCACGACGCGACTTCACATCAGTGCCAGAGGGGGCTGACGTTATGGATGCGATCTCTTTGCCGGGATCGATTGCTGTGGCAACTGAAGATGACACCTACTTCTACGGGTTTGGTTGGAACCACCACACCGCCGTGCGGTCCAATCGTCGACTCATTGAACTCAATAAGGGCGATGTTCTGCTCTACGGTGGTGATTTTATCATCGCACCGGTTGCCTATGAGTCCAACAACTTGTCACTCCATGCGTATCTGGACAGCCCTTTACGGATCGACCGACCAACCACCATCCGCAAATTGTCAGGGAGTTCGACGATGTTCGTGTCGTTAAGGACCCGTTCTGCTTTGTCTACAAGTGCGCGTTCAAAGGAACCCAGCCCGCCATTCGCCGCCACATCAACCGTTTCCACGGTATGCGGTTCCAGCGCCCTGCACATCCAGTGGAGCTTTGATGCTCCTTCGCCCAATGTGAACTTGCAGGCTAGCCAAGCATTGCGCATTGTAAGTTTGTTTAGGTTATGTTTATAGTTTAGTTTGCTGCTTCCATAATGTCAAAATGCATTTAATGAACGGTGTCAGATAATATAAATTATGTTGGGGAAAAGATTCAAGTATAGGCTTATTCCGTATGCTTAGCGAGTGTGAATTGAAATTGAATGTTTTGCAAGTACCATCTCAGCAAGACCATCTTCATGCTACTCCAAGTCTGCTGTGTTTAAAGGGTTCACAGCTCGTCGCGCTCTCGCCTTTTAGTGCTGAATTCTGGTGACGAAGCGTCGGTGGTCGCTGCCGCCCTTGGACTCGAACGCGCGCCCATCGACGTGCTCTTCAACAACGCCGGCATCTACGCTGCAGAAGATCTGCAGTCCGTCACAAGAAAGCGTTCATACGCCAGTACGGCGTAAACGCAATGTGTCCTCTGCTGCCGACCGTGGGACTCGCGGCCAAGAACCACAGCAGCTTCACCGTGGCGCAAATCGCGTTCGTGTTGAGCAGTCTTGGTAGCAGCGTCGAGGAGAACATCGACTTCTTCGGCCAGTCGAACGGCCCAAGGCTGTGCTCAACAAGAACACCCGCTCGTGGACCAACACGTTTGTGGCTTTGAATCCGGACTACGTGGACACGGGCCACAACAACCACTCGGTCTGGCTGGTGTCGTCTGTGTCGGCCGAGCTAACGATCGTGGGCGACCTGACGATGTAGGCCATGGGGAGGTTCTACAGCGCCAACAACACGTTCGGCGCCTTCGAGCCACCGTGGTGATGTAGCTGACGGCTCAGTGCGGAGTCCTGAGAGCTGAATCTGGTCATGATTGCGATGGCCTGTTCAATAAGTAACATACAGAAGATTTAGTGCCTCTCTTAACCAAAATATACACCTCACTGCATAAGGCGTCACGTACACAGGCGGGAGATGTGTGAAGGCGTGCGCATGGCGCGAGGTGGCGTAGGAAGGGCTGTAGCGTACGTGCGAGAACGGCAAATTTCGGGGCGTGAAGGTAGTGTTGAGTTTTGGCGCCTCGATAGCTCAGTTGGGAGAGCGTCATACTGAAGATCTGAAGGTCCCTGGTTCGATCCCGGGTCGCGGCACTTTTGCCACTCTTTACCTTGACCTTTTGATCGTTGTGTCACTCACTGCCTTGCCGTCACCGCTGAGGTGCCTGTCGCCGCACCCGTAGTGCAAGCGCCACTGTAGGCACCGTCCACGGAGCTCGATCTTGGTCGCATGTGTGGGGTAAGTGGGCAGTCCCCGGTTCGATCTCCGGCCGGATCGAATGTGGCAATGGGTGGCAGCGTTGGTTTGCCTTACTGGCGGTGGATGGCTAGTGCTCGGGCCGTACCTTTCTAGCGTCTTGGACCGCCCTAGATGTGACCCTACCCCATCTTGTAGCAGAGCTGAAGCCGCCGCAGCTTTTTCAGCAGTAGCTACCTCTGCGCCAGTAGACATCACTGCAAATAACCAACAGCACGAGCATTAACTATTAGTCATTAAGCGCGCACTGAGCTACCAGAGCTGTGTGCGCGCACCCGCTGATGCAGCGCTGCCCTGTCAGTGCGGGCGTATCCTGTAAGGTGCTGCTGGCTTGAGCGTCTGTGGCAGAAGTGAGAATGAGGCGCTTACTGGTCATTGCACGCACGTTTCTATTTCTATTTGATTCCTTCCATTTTCTATTGTGGCTCTTTCGTGTGTGATATGGTCCCAGTATACAAACTCAAGTCGAATGGCCAGCATCCATATTTAATCTCTGCTCTGATTGGCCGAGAATTCGGCTTCGATTAACTTTTTGGTTTCGGTTTGCCACGCTTTCGTCTCGGCTGAGGAAATAGTTGTCGGGCATTCCTGACTTCCGGCGATTCTTGCACCTGCTTGCATACAGCTCCATCATGGGTGAAGAAGTTGAAAAGCACGTGCTGCGCAAGTACGAGTTGCTACAGAAGTTGGGCAAGGGCGTACGTACTGCTGGTTGATGCGTGTTGGCAATATTCCTGTGAGGAATAAGTGTACTGGTGGGGTAACATGAACTTGCTGTCGGTGTTGTACAGGCGTATGGGATCGTGTGGAAGGCGATCGACAAGAACAATCGGCAAGTGGTCGCTCTGAAGAAGTGCTTTGACGCATTTCGCAATGCCACGGACGCGCAGCGCACCTTTCGCGAAGTCATGTACTTGCAGGAGCTCAACGGCCACAGCAATATCATTCGATTGCTGAACGTGGTGAAGGCAGACAATGACCGGGATATTTACCTCGTCTTCGACTTCATGGGTAGGTGCTGTGAACCTGCACTATAGCAAGAGTCGAGTTGATTCTAATGGTGCTGCTATTCTTTTGAAGAAACGGACCTGCATGCCGTCATACGAGCCAACATCTTAGAAGAGATACACAAGAAGTACATCATCTACCAGTTGTTGAAGTCGCTCAAGTACATGCACACGGCGGAGTTGCTGCATCGTGACATCAAGCCAAGCAATCTGCTGTTGAATTCAGACTGCCATACGAAGCTCTGCGATTTCGGTCTTTGCCGCTCGGTAGCAGAGATCAGTGGACCCAATCCAGTCCTCACAGACTACGTCGCCACTAGATGGTATCGTGCACCCGAGATCCTGCTAGGCTCGACAAGGTACGCCAAGTCGGTGGACATGTGGGCTGTTGGCTGCATCGTGGCCGAAATGGCAACTGGTCGACCTGCTTTTCCCGGCACTTCCACAATGAACCAGCTCGAGCGGATTCTGGATGTCACTGGCCCACCCTCTCAAGACGATATTGAGAGCATCAAGTCTCCGTTTGCCAACACGATGCTGGAGAGTTTGCCAACCCCCAAGCAGAAATCATTGGAGGAGCTGTTCCCCAAGGCGTCACCAGAGGCGCTCGACCTCATCAAACAATGCTTTTGGGTCCGTCTGCAATCTCAACAATGGTCACTGATGATCCACTGATCTAACCGTGTATTTTTCTTGTTGCACCACTAGTTCGATCCATCCAAGCGGATCTCGGTCCTCGACGCATTGAAGCACCCGTACGTGGCCCAGTTCCACAATGAAAAGGACGAACCCAGTGCTCCGGCCCCATTGCAGATTGTCGTGGACGACAACACCAAATATTCCGCCGCCGACTACCGTGATCGTCTCTACCGAGAGATCATCAAGAAGAAGAAAGAAGTCCGTCGGAAAGCTGGCGAGCAAGAAGCAGCAGCCTCCGCGCAGCAATAGACACTTTGATTGTCCTAATCCCGCAATAAAATCATTTCCTGTTTCAGCAGGCATTCCACTCGTTGAAGCCTGGAGGGTTCCTCATCATGGTCGAGCAGAACACACTTCTGAAGGTGAGTGAACTTCTTCTGCTACTGGAAAGTGCTGGATTCCAGGAGATTGCGCGCGGAGGAGTCAAGCCCGACGTTAAACAAGACCAGGATCGATTGATGAGAAGCCATTCTGCGGCTTGTTTTACGGAAAATGTACAGCCCATGTTTTAATCACCATGTTTAAAACTGTTATGTATCCATGTGTGGCCATGTTTGTAATTTAAAAAATTCCCCCTCGGTAAATTACGAGTCACACAGCCACTCATTCTGCCACGCGTCGTTCCTTCGAAGCCCGCGCCCTGACGCACCTCCCACCGCCGCTAACGAAGCCCCGCTGCCCTGACCAGCCTGTCCAGCCTGCTGAACTTCAGGTAGTGCCTCCCCGCAGACGCATGCACTTATCGCGTCTCGTGATCAACGATGTATAACGCTGTTTGCCCATTTCATTGCTATTTTCGCTGTATGCGCGCCAGATCCGGACTTTCCCCCAAGCCCCAGGACTCCAAACCTCAGCCACTCACCCAGCACTCGCGTGCCCCCCTCGAAACAGGTACGTCGTGTGTCCTGCGTACGCGTCGGATGCCGTATGCGTCGGATGCTATTGAAGCTAACTACTATTGCGTTGATCTAACACAACACGTGCGTGGTTGAGGAAGAGGACACGCGCCGCAAGCACGTGGACAACGAGGACTTCGACACATTCAAGAACAACTAAAGGTACGTTTCTTTTCTGTTTCTGTAGTAACAGGGAGTCTAACCTTCACATCTTCGTTGCCAGTCTCTGTTTGGAGGTAAATCTCACGTGCTGCATATACGGAAGCGAACACGTACGTGTAAATCAGTGGAAGAAACCATGCTCTATGTTTTTCCCATGCTCTTACCGTGTTTCGCTGTGAATTTGCATGGTGTTTGTTAGAACAATGGTCCGTACGAGCAAGACTGCAAGTATACTTCCAGCCATGGCAGTTTCCTGCAGCAGCAGCGATGACCCCGAGGCGGACACTGGTTCGTCCATGCAGAGTCACGTGGGCGTAAGTTCAAGTGTTAGCGATGACGACATACAAGCAGCTCAGGCCACGGACACGCTTGACAAATACATCGTTGCTGATCTGGAAACTGCACGTCACGGTGATGCTGAGCAATCTGAAGACGTACCACATTCATCAGATGATATCGAAGGTGCGGCCGGTGACAACATGAAGAAGAGAGTGATACTTCTGGAACGAGTACAAGTACGCGATCGCGAAAGAAAACACTAATGGAGAGCAACGTTGAGCTCGAGTACGTCCCATCCCTGAGACCGTTCCACAAGAATTGGAAGCGTTTTGAGGACTATCTCGCGCAGTACCAGAAAGACACTTCGACAGTGCTGGTCGTGTCAGAAACGCTGAACGTTCGCTTACGCAATCAACAGATTAAGAAGATGAAAACGTTTGCCGGGAAAGCTGAGTCCGAGATGCCGCTCGTCCCTGATTCCATGGACCCGTATCAGCGGGTGTATATCTGCACTCATGGCTGGAAGAATCGCGTTCGTTCGAAAGGCGTGCGCCCTACGCAAAGCGTGAACGCAACGGAGTGCAAAGTACGGTTCGTGGCGCAAGTGGTGAAGAAAGCAGACGAGGAGTGGCGAGTCCAAGTGAAGCTGGCGTTCTACGGCCACAACCATCCTGTATCCGTGGATATATACCAGTCGTACCCGAAGGTCCGTTAACTACCTGCAAGCTCGCCCGTTATGCGTGATGTGGAGCTTATGGTTGCCAGCGGCAGCAAATTCAGCAGTCTGTACGATTACATCCGTACAAATTCGCCACACCGGATGCAAATTCAGGACGTGTACAACCTTGTTGCCAAGATAAAGAAGTCGGGTACGTGGTACTTCAAGGTGGACTTTGTAGTCGAACGTGACTAACGATCAGTTTTGTAGGCAGCACGCTATCCGATGAAGACCAAGTAGCAGAATTGCTGTTGAAGTTTAGCATGGCGGCAGAGGGCAATGTGACGAATGTAGACGTGAATGGTCGGGGTCACACGGCTGTGGTGTCGATCTGCTCGCAGCACATGCGCAAGTTGTACAAGCGCTTCCCGGAGCTGCTTCTAGTTGACTGTACGCACAAGACCAACCGGTACGACACACTACCATGTTTTGACCATGTATTGAACATGTATTGACCATGTTCGAATGCATGGTGAATACATGTTATCCTATTCTGGCCATGTAATAACCGTCTTAATCGCTGTGTGTAATTTGTGTTCTCATGTAGATACAACTACCAGCTCTGTACATTTATGGTTATGGACCAGTTCGGAAACGGGCAAGCTGTTCAGCACTCCGTGATCGAGCACAATGCTGACTGGCATATGCTCGAGCTAATTGAACATTTCCAGGCTGTGAACGATTGGGACCAGACTCTAGTAATCATGGTCGACAAGGACCTGAATGAGATTGCGGTTCTGAAAAAGATGTTTCCGAAGGCGCGGATTTTGTTGTGCCATTTTCACGTGATCAAGTGGCTACGTGGTGCTATTCGGCTCGACAAAAAGTACGGGACGTATCCGAGTGCTGTATTGCAGCAGCTGGATTTCTGCGTGGCGAACATGGTATACGCAAGGACGGAGGAGGCGCTTCAGAATAATGCAGAAGAGTTCAAGGCTCTAGCGTGCCGAGATGGCCAAACCGCTTTGTGGGAGTACTTCGAAACTAATTGGATGTCCTGCGTCGAGATGTGGGTCATGATGCATCGAATGGATCTTCCTCATTTCCGCAACAATACGAATAACCGGCTGGAGGATTTCTTTGGAAAACTGAAGGTCGATCTGGACAGCTCGATGAACATGAAGCAGTGCCTTGACGCCGTGATCTCGTACCAACGGCGCCGCGAAGACGAGTACATCGCGCGTGTAATTAAGCCTGGCACCCAGCGCAATCTCAACAACGGAGAGGAAATGAACCAGCTCCTCGGGATGACAAGCGAGTGGTTAGCTGGTGTGTTTCTGACGGAGTACAACTTTGCTGTCGACCCCGACAATCAACGCAGCTACACAGTTGACGACCAGCCGCTGTACGTCACACTGACGCGTGACGGTCGGTGCCACCGCGTAGACAAGTTCGATTGGAGGTGTACTTGCGAGTTCTCGTCTACGATGAAGCTACCTTGTCGACATGGGATGATGGGATGATCTATCGCAAACATCGTGCAGCGCTACTCACAATTCCGTACGCTTCAATCCCGGCCAGGTAATTGCCATGTTTTATCCACATTTTTACCATGTTTCTCAAGAGCATACTCACCATATTTGTACCATGTTTGTGCCATATTTCTATGATGTAGATGGCTTCGAGTAGGCACCTTGGATTGCGATCTACCCTCTATCGACGTACCTCTACAGATTCACACCGACGGGGACCATGTCGCTCAAAAGAAACAGATGACCGAGCGCAACAAGTACAAATGCGTTCAGAGTGTCTTCAGTCGTCTCACGTCGGAGCTCACTGACCTACCTGACTCTAAGTTCACTGCCGCGCTGAACCAACTAGAGAGTTGGTGTGATAATTTGCGCCAAGGCAACGGCTCTACCTCTCACGCAGTCTGGTACATCTGATTCTGAGCTCCCCCAACACAAGTCGCTGCATCACAATCTGAATCTCACTATGAAGAAAAGGACAGTAGTGTGCATGTTGCCGAGGCCCATGGAACAACTGCCGATTCGATGTCAGCGGATCCTAAGCCTGAAGTGAACTTACAGAAACGCGCGATGAAAGCAGCAAGGAAAGACACGCCTAAGATCAACCAATTCAATCCACGAGCGCCAAAATTGGGCCGTCCTCGAAAGAATCGAGCAGCACACGACGCTCAACGAAACGCCGACAGGAAGGAGTACAACAAGGGAGCCAAGTTACGGAATGCGTTGCGAGCCGATGACGTAGTGCATGTCGAGGAGTTCCTGAAGAGCAGTCAGCCTTCGCTGATGGAGCTAACCTCGTATCTGAATACGTTCGAGACGCGACACAACGGGCGCAAGGAGAGAAACATCAGTGACGAAGCGAGCCCCGCCTGAAGATTGCGTGCCCTACCGTCTTCCCGAGGCTATGGTACGGAAGCGCTAGCTGAGATCGAACGCAGGACACCCTACGGCGATATTATGAATGTCAGTACGCCGATGGATCCAAGTGTAGAATGCTGGTTAGCAGACATTGATGGTGTGGATGTGTTTACACAACGCCAGCTGATGGCGATGCAATTTTTGTGGAGCCTGTCTACAGCATGTGCGAACGGATTGGAATGCTACTCATGGCTGATGAGTAAGGTGGACATACTCTTTGACAATGACCAAGCCGCTTTGGTGGCTAAGCGAATGATTGAAACATGGCCTGCTCAGCTCCTTCCAGGATTCGACCAGGGCTTTCACTTGGACTGGACGCATTTGTACTGTGCTCGAGATGGCTGCTGGTTTAACGACAACTTCATTCAAGCCTTCACGACGACGCTGTCGGCCAAGTACGGTGCCAACACTACAATTTTCGTACCGCAGCTACACACACCGGCTAAAGAGAAAGGCAATCGAATCCCGCCGCTAACGTTGAGTCTGGTAGCAGCTACGAACAAGGAATGGGTGTTCATGCCGCTGAACGTCAATGGCAGTCATTGGACATGCCTCGCTGTGAACCAGCTTCAAAAAGTCATCTACTGCTACGACAGTCTCGACAAACGCGCCTATCATAACTTGCTGGAAGAGTTGGCACAAGAACTCGTCGTCCGGAGCATGACGGAGCCGTACGAGATAATATCTGCGCACAACCCCATCTAGAAAGACGGTGACAACTGTGGTCTGTTCGTGTGCCTGTTCTTCTGGCGCCGTGTGTACAAGGAAGCATCCAGAGACTATTCGAAGACGGGTTGTCTACGTCGGCGGTGGGATCTCCTTCGCAGTGTGGTGGACTTCAGTGACTCCAGCAAAAATGCAGAGTAATTCGATGCTAGTTTTTGCAATACACGTTTACCATGTTTCCATGTTTGACATGTTTTAGTGTCAGAGACCTGAGATGGATACATTACATAAGGTAGTTTCAACCCATGACGAATGTGGGTGTGAGCTATCGCCGACAACACGGAATCCTCTTCACTCTTACTTTTTAACGTCGTACTGACAACATGTTTGGACATGTTACAAAACATGTTAAATATGCATCAGATAAAAAACCGGATCGACAAAATACTTCGTCATTTATTCCAAGAAAACATGGATGACACCTGGAAATGTATCCATGATCACCATTGTTTTGATACCTAACCCTTTTCAAAAACATGGGCTGCCTTGTTTTATCTTCAATCGGAAACCAGCTCATAATTAGAGTGGAATTAGATGTGTTGTGGCCATAATTAAGGCCGAAAAGGGAATAGAATTACGCCAGAATTATCGAGCTTAATCTTGATCTAATTTAGGTAATTCAATCTCGGTTTAGATTTTTGGCCCGAAGTTAATCCTAAAATTTAGGATAGCCGTGTATAAAGGACACTAAATTCAGATACCTTGGGATAAGACGCCTCGGTGGCCATGGCTGCGCCGCGCGTCGCTCTCCTGGTCGCATGGACTACTCTTACGTCTGCGCAGCGTCTGCATCCTACGAGACGACGCGTGCAGGAGCTGCAGCCGCAGGAGGACGAGCGCATTAAACGCATTTTATCCTCTGAGACGAAGCCCAAAAATGCACAAGACGTGGTGCACGATTTACCGGGCCTGGACCCGACGGCTAAAGTCACGCAGCACGCGGGGCGGATCGCACTGGACGACAACGCCAAAAACCTCATTTTCTATTGGCACTTTGAAGCTGCTAAAGACTCGGACAAGGCGCCGCTCGTCATTTGGTAAGGTGGAATGATGCATTAATTGCAATTTCGTGCAGTAAATAATGCATTTTTGTGCTGTTTCGTGCAGGTTGAATGGAGGCCCTGGGTGTTCGAGTATGCAGGGGCTGTTCCTGTACGTGGGTCAATAATGCATGGGTGGAGGCACCACACTAATGGATTTATGACTTGTGCTGTTTAATGCAGTGGCAATTCCCCATTCAAGCTGGTGGACGACTCGACCATTGGAAAGAATGAGCATAGTTGGCATCAGTTTGCGAATTTACTTTTCGTGGATCAGCCAGTTGGGACGGGGATGTCGTACACTCGTGGCAACGACTATCGGTCCGATGAAGGAGCAGTCGCCGATGATTTTTACCAGTTCTTGACCAAGTTCCTGCAACGGCATACGGAATATTTGTCAAATACTGGCGGTGGTGTGAAGCGATCTCGACCCGTGTACTTGTTTGGCGAGTCCCATGCAGGCCGCTGGATTCCCGAGTTTTCGGAACGTATTTTACAGCAAAACAGCAATCCGAACAATCAGATCAAGATTGAGTTGGGAGGTGTTGGCATAGGCAACGGGTGGGTGCATCCGCGGATTCAGTACGAGTATAGTGACTACGCCCACGGACTTGGTCTGTTGACGTTTGGTCAAGTGAGGTCGCTTAAGGCCTCGTACGCCGAGTGTTTGGCGGCTCTGGATGCTGGGACCTTCTATTCAAAAAAGTGTTTGGGTAATATGGACGCCATCACGGGTAGCGTCAAGACAGGCAACGGAGGCAACAGTCTCAACTTTTACGACGTGCGCCAGTATCTGCACAGCGTGGGGTCGTACCCATCAGGGCAGGACCTTATCATCAAGTACATGAATAAGATGGAAGTGCGTAAAGCCTTGCATGGCAACGAGGACAAAAACTTCCGCTTCAACATCTGCAGCGATGGCGTGTTCCGAGCGCTGTCGAAATTCGATGGCGTGAGTACGCTGGACAAAGTGGAATCACTGCTTCAAGATGGTCTTCGGATGCTCTTTTACAACGGGCAATGGGATATGATGTGCAACCACTACGGAACGGAGAAGCTGCTGCTTAATTTGAATTGGAATGGCTCGGATGCTTATCAGCAGGCTAACAAATACACGTGGCGGGTTGAGGGCCGCAAGGAGCCGGCAGGCTTTGCACAGCAAGGTGGCAACTTGACATATTTGGTGGTGACTGGTGCGGGGCACATGGTGCCCATGGATGTGCCTGACGTCGCTGCAGATATGCTGCATCGCTTCGTGAACGGACTTGAGTTCAATGACAAAGTGCAAAGCGTCGCTAACACACGTCTTAACGCGACAGACCTTGAGGTTTCTTTTTGCTATTCGTCCTCGGACACGACGGCAACGGACCTCACATACCCCACACAAGACGCGACGAACGAAAACGGCAACCGCGTGCATATTGGTATCACGTGGCTGTGGGTTGCGTTGGTTATTGCTGCGGTAAGCAGTGTGCTGGCAGTGTGTGTGACACTGGCTTGTCTCCGGAATAGAAGGCATGGACCGTTAGACCACGAAATGATCACTCAAGTGAGTGATGATGAAGACATGAACGATTTGGATGATGACGACGAAGAAGAGTACTCCGATGATGAAGCTGTCGCGGAGCGAGTGCCAGTGAATAGTGTAAGCCAACGCGCTCCGAGCCCTCGTTCTCGGGCGACCGAGGCGTATAGCTCAGCGTAGCCTATAACGTGCCAAAATGGTCGATTTGTGATTTTTGTGATGTTAACTCGCATCTGAGATGCTGCAGCGTTAAGTTGACAAGTTGCCTGAACCTTGGATTTGCTCGTTGTCTCCTCGATTTGGGCGTCACAATGCACGTTGCCGTGCTCAACACAACAACTGCAGCTCCCATTTTCAGTTATACTACTGACTGCGCGTTTGTCGCGAGCGTGCTTTGTTTCCTTCGTATTAAAGATGCGAACATCACCACGAAAATGAACTCACCAGTAGGATGTGGACCCTGTGCGGCTGGTGTGATGCTCACCGTAGCTCGGCTCTGGGTATTCCCTGTCCCGTTTGTTTTTTTTCATCTTTGGACCCGCTGCCACAGTTTCCTTTATGACACTTTTCGTACTTCTTGTGAGACAGAAGGGTAGCAACGCTACTACAACTCTGACAGCTGAGGGATCACTCAAAATGCAAGTTTGTCTAATTGGCGCTCAAGTGATGCTAGCGACTATCTACATGATTTTCAACATCGCTTTCACAAGGTGCACTCCAAGATTACGAGTCGCTCTCGTCTTGCTCCTCCTGGTCATGAAAATTTCTCTAAAACATCTACTTGCACGACTCGTAGCGAACACCCCAGAAAGTATCCCAGTCGTTGTCGTGTTCACTGTTGACGTCTTCAATGGGTTGTTTACCTCGATTTGTATGCAATCTTCTGGGTCGTGGTGGACGTCGCTCTTGATGATAGCTTTGAACGTGTTTTACACAGTGCTGTCTGCTATGGATATTAACAGTGCAGCTAAAGCCTTCCAAGAACTTGACCTAAAAAGCCATTCCATATCTCGACGAAACCAGGCTTGGAACACTGAAACCTCCAATTCAAGAGATCGCTCCTCAAGTCTGATACTCAGTGCCAAAATTCAAGTCTCACAGATGCCGACGTTACCCTTTTCGCAAGCACAAGACGCTTAAACACCGGCAGGAGAACATCCATCACAGCGATGAAAGCCAAATTGTCATCCTGCCTACTGTTTCAAATGGAATATCGAGCGCTGGTTGGGTATACTGAAGCTGTGGTTCCATTACTGTACGCGGTGAACTTGGCAGTTCTCGTCCATCTTCCCAGCGCACAGTATTATCCCCATACACGCTCACTCACCACAGAGCAATTAACTACGACAATTGGGAGTGTTGCAGTCTACGTATCGACAGAGATCATATCGCTCCTATGGCTTCATGTGATGGTAAAGCGCAAGCTCGGATTCTCTTTATTCTACCAGCTAGATTTTGTGTTGGAGACTGCGATGGAACAGCTGCAAGGCCGATTGTTTGTTTGGATCATTATTCTGCTGCAACTTCCACTTCAGCACTTTGGTACGGCACGATTTCATTTGAACCTTTTTTTATTGTTGTGAACAACTACTAATTTTTATCTGTAGGCATGGATTTTACGTTTAGATTTGAGTGGATTAACTCTCAAGCTACCAACGGGTAGACCCCGATCTCCATTGCAGCCCCATCATTTTGTATACCGTAGCTTCGCAGAACGCAGCTAGTTGAGTTTTTGGGATTTCGGAAAGCTATGCGGTTGATGCTGCTTCAAGCACTTCGACTTGTTTGAATTAAGTTTAGAGCTTAGACAATCAGCAAGTACTCTTTTGGACCATGCACAGCATCAATCAAAAATAGTTACTATCGTTGAGTCAACGCGCACTGCTAATTGAAAGATGCCTTCGAACAACGTCGTTCCCCTGCCACCCCATCATCTTTCTTCTCATGATCTTCGACATCGATCTCTATTATCCCGGGTGCAGAAGCAATTGGTACTTCTGTGGAACAGAAGTAAGATATCCCGCCTTGGAGCGTACTCGGTTGCACGAGTGGAAGCCTTGGAAAAGTATACTCAACCGACGTCATTTCTTCGCGTTCTGTTCGCCAGCTTGTTCACACCATTACTTGCATTTATCGCGGAACTTTTGGTGGAATGCATTCCTCTGCAGGACCCATCAAACGGCTGAAAGCAAATTACGGAGTTTGCTTTCGACTATTCATGATTTTTTCGTTTGTTGCGATGGGATCAGTTGTTCAGCTCGGAGTATTAGAAATGAAGACATCGATCTGGGGAATAATGGTGGTGGCACTCGGAACGGGATTTGGGCAACCACTTTAATGGTTCTGATTGCGAGTGCTTGGAGGTTTCCGACTTCATGATCTTGGCAAGGCTCTTTTTGTGATACTCTTTTTACTGGTACAAAAGAGAAATGAGGCTTCAAGACAAAAACTTCGACTACAAATCAACCTCTTTTTCATTCAGCCAGCGATAGGCCTGGCTTACAATGCCTTCTGCATTGCGTTCTTTAGATGTACAAAAACGCAACGATTCGGACTCTTCTTCGGCCTGTCCATAATGAAAATGCTCCTCAAGCACCAAGTCGCAAGACTGCTATCAAGCAATCCAGAATTCATTCCTACCGCGGTTGTATTTACAGTTGACGTTTTCAACGGTCTGTACAGTGCAATCTGTATTCAAGCGTCAGGCACTTGGTTAACGTCCGTGTTGATGATAGCACTGAACATCATCAATACGATGCTATTAACTTACGAGGTTGTTGGAGCTGCAAACATATTCAGTGCGTTAGACACCAAACAACAACCTACCTGACTCCTCGACATCGGCTCGCAATCTTTCTCGTCTTTGGTCAAGACTGTTCCAACGTGCAAGCGTGGCATTTTCCGCGTCATCTACTGTAGTAGCATGCGTGATACTGATACATGCAGTACGAACGGGACTAAAACTATCGCCTTAACGAAGCTGCTATTTCACCTGGAATATCGAGCTCTTGTCAGCTACACAGAAGCTGTGACCCCATTGCTATACGCAGCAAACCTATTAATTGTCGTTAACATGCCAAGTTCCAAATATTACCCGCTACCTCGTCGCTCACCCCCGAACTACTACACACAAGTGTTGGAAGTATCGTCGCCTACGCATCTACAGAAATATTAACTCTCGTGTGGCTCCACGTTATGGTGAAGCGTAAGCTTGGCTTTTCGCTACTGTATCATCTAGCTTTTGTACTCGAGATGGAGATGGAGCAAATTCAGGGCCGCCTATTCGTATGGATAGTCCTCGTGTTGCAGCTTCCACTGGTACATTTTGGTACGTCTGTGCGCACAACAAGTTTTTTGTAGAGCTTGGAGATGCTAACTTCTTGTTTTTGCATGAAGGCATGGACTTCACGTTTCAATTCAAGTGAATGAACTCTTCAATGTAACAAGCATTAACTCGGGACTTGAAATTCCATTCGGTTCAAAGCAGCATGCTCGCACGAGCGCACACGAAATCGACCCCTTACTCCTCTTTGGACTTGTCTCCGTGAACCAACGGGTCAATCACCTTTAGCCAATCCTCGAGTTTCCACGACGAGTCTGCATCCTCAAAAGGAACCCCGTTCAGCGTGTACTGTGGGGTGCCAGTCACCGTGCGTGTGCAGGCGTATTTCCACGTGACTCGAGTGTGCTGATCGGCTTCGGTTCCTCCGTACCCCGTCATTCCTTCTTCCCACTGCTTGTCCGTCAAACTTGGAAAGGTCTTTTTCGCCAACTCCTTCAACTCGTTGGTTACTTGCACGGCGCTCAAATCCTTCGTCGCCTCGTTCCAAAAGCTGCACCACGTCATAAAATACATCACCAAAACATCAGTGCAACATATATTTTCCAACTCAAAATGAAATTTATCCCTACCGTTCTTGGTTGTCGTATATTACTTGGAGCCACGGAGTGAATTGGTCGTCCCCCAGAGCCGACGTAATAGTGAACACCGACTCCGCCGCAGTGAAGCCATGTTGGTGGAAGGGTAAGGGGAACGGCACCGCCTTGACCCTAACCTCCTGAGGCTCGTAATGATCCGCAAGTGCCTTCACTCCAGTATACGCAGCCTTACTAAACGGACAGAGCAGGTCGATATACGTCTCCAATTGCACTTTTGCAGCTCCACTTCCTCTGCCAATAGTGAATCCAGGAGGTTCCCCAGGAATCGGCACCTGGGCAGACCCCAAACGCAGCAGCAGAGCCACAAAAAGCAGGACGAATGACGTCGCCATTCTTCTCGGAGATCTTGAAAACTATTTTTGATTGCTAATCACTCGAGGGACGAATAGTTTACCGAAACTCAGATGAAATTTATTCTGGAAAAGATGGCGCTCTTCGTGCGTCTCCTACTGCTGTGCACGGCGCTCTGTGGTTTGGTGGGGGCCCAGCGAATCCCTCGACGACCGCCTGGGTTTACGCTGGGCAGTGGCAGTGCAGACGCCGGCGTGCAGCTCGAGTCGTACATTGACCTGGTAAGATATTGAAGCGAGGAAAGTTATTTTTTACGTTAGTTTTATAAATATCTGACGGTCATTTATTCGCAGTTGTGTCCCGACAGCAAGTCGGCGTATCCAGGACTCAAGAAGCTGGCGGAACATTACGGACCGGAGGAACTCCGAGTTCGCTTTGTGCTGTTCCCACTGCCGTACCACCAACACGCGTTCGCCACAGCTGAAGCGGCGTTCACGATCACCACTTCATTGGGAGATGCCAGTTTTACCAAGTGGCTCGAGACCATTTACGCCAACCAGGACATGTACGATTGATTATCATTGGTGGTGGGATCCGAATTGGTATTTTATTTCTAACGGTATTTGATGATGCCAGCTTTTGGAACAAATCCACCAAGGACCTGAGCCCCGTGCAAGTGGTGGAGAAGCTCAAGACGTTGGCTCAAAAGACTTTTCCTTCGTTGACGGACGAGCAGTGGGACAAGCAAATGACCGGGTACGGAGGAACGGACGTGGACGCACACACTCGCGAGTCCTGGAAGTACACGTGCTCTCGAGGCATGTCGGGTACTCCAATGTACACGTTGAACGGCGTCCCCTTCAATGCTGGTGCCGACTGGACCTTTGAGCAATGGTTCCATGTCATTGACCCACTGGTGAAGGCTAACAAACCTGTTCTGGAGGTGCAACAAACAACCCAAGCGTGGAAGGACGTTCACCTGAGCGGAGTCCCCCGAGCTCAACCGGATCGCAATGTGATGCACCTTGTGGGTGAAGGAGATTGGGCGACCACTGCACAGGTGTGTGAGGGGATTGCAGGTGGTGCGAGGGCGTGTGAGTATGTGCCGGGTCGTGCGATGTGTTGCCAGGCTCATGAGGCATGCATTCTGCGTGAAGGGTGCGTACCGCTGCAGTAAGGTGATGAAAGGTATCCGGGTCAGGTCGGGTGTCGGATGTCACGTTTCAATCAAACCATGAGGTTACACCTCCAAACTGTGTATATATTTGGAGCGCTATCTTATCTATTCATGTACGAACATTGCGCCGAAGTTATCTGATCTATTGATATTGAAAACAGACATCTCAACGTGATACCATGCGCTCAAGCATTGCAGTCGTACCTGAAGGGCTTCCTCTTTCTCCTGGGTTTTCTAGTCGAGTCTGCGTAGCGAGGATACTATCCTCGCTGTGGAATCGATTGGAACTTTCTAATCGGGGACATTTCTCTGTACAGCGTGTGCAAGCTCTCGACAACTACAAGCAGAAAACCTCTTTGTTTCGTGCTCTGTTGATCGTCGCCCTAACACCATGGCCTGCATTGATACTGGACTTACTCATTGAGTGTATTCCGCTTCAAGACTCAGCACAAGGATGGAAAGCGAACTACGGGGCATGGTTTCGATTGCCACTACCTCCAGTGCCACGGGATCACTCTTTCAGATTCGAGCAGCAATGCCCGATCTTGCCAACCGAGATATCGGTGTTATTACTATTGTGACTGGAGGTGGTATGGCAGCAATCATGGCTCTTTTCTCAAGTGTCTGGGTATTTCCGCTTCCATTTACTTGGTCTTTCATTGCAGTGATCGCACCCGGAGTGTTTGTGGCTTTTGTTATGATTGCATTCCCGAAGAAGATTCTATTTCACTCTGTTGGCTGTTTTCTTTGGTTTTCGCTCAAGCAGGAATATCCTGTTTCTACGTCGCTTTTAGCGTTGGATTCACTGTTAGCACTCAAAGGCAACGGTATGGACTCTTACTCTTCCTCCCGATCATAAAATTGGGTCTGAAGCACGTGATCATGCGACTTGCTTTTTTCGGACAATCAGGACGCTATACCCACCATCGTGGCCTTCACTGTCGATCTGTTCAACGGTCTCTACAGCTCAATTTGTATACAAATGGCTAGCTCCTGGCAGGTGTCGCTGTGAATGATCGCATTAAATGCAATGCATACATTGGTGGCAATGAACAGATCAATCATACGGCAAAGTGCTTCTGTAGAATAGCAACGCAAACTTAAGAAATGATATTCCGCGTTCCTGCTTACTCGAGAGCGCAAAAATAATGACTGAGTCAGCTCCTACACAACGTGATATTCATGCTGATCTTAAGGCTCCCCCGCACCAGCAGCATACAACTTCGTTGGATTCTGAAGCAAAAGCCAAATCGTCCTACCCACTGCTGTTTCGTTTGGAATATCGAGTTCTTGTGGGGTACATTGAAATTGTGCTTCCGTTGTTGTACGCAGCCTACTTGTTGGTTCTTGTCCGTCTACCCAACGCAAAGTACAATAGCCACGTCCGCTTCCTCACAGATGATCAAATTCAGACCTCTGCCTGCAGCATTGAAATAATCTCGTTGATGTGGCTGCATGCAGTCGTAAAGCGAAAAATTGGCTTTTCGCTGCTTTACCAATTAGCTTTTGTGTTGGAAAACGAGTCCAACTCGATTCAAG
This sequence comes from Phytophthora sansomeana, assembly GCA_032158285.1. NCBI lineage: Eukaryota > Oomycota > Peronosporomycetes > Peronosporales > Peronosporaceae > Phytophthora > Phytophthora sansomeana. The sequence continues at coordinate 91,066 of JAPDHH010000266.1, read as the reverse complement.
GTCGGCTTTTTGTGTGGATTATTATTCTCTTACAGTTTCCAGTCCTGCACTTTGGTAAGTCTATCCTTGCTTTTTGTGAATCCAGCGATTTTTATGCTAATCGGTTTGCCAATGCAGGCATGGATTTCAGTTTTCGCTTCGGGTGAATGGATTCTAAACAATAGGGGAGTCAAACCTGGCGCCTTTTCGAGATGACTTAAAATAAAACCAGGCAGATCCTCAAGAGATATGAGTCGTAACCTAAAAAAATATCAAACGTTCCAAACCTCACTCCTCCGTCTTATTTTCAAAAGGATCCGTCCCAGCTATTCTTCCGTGCCCGGCACTAAATCTTAGTGCGATCATTCACCACAGATGCCAGCCAAAAGCGAGCGTCAAAAGCTTTTAGATGATCTGGATCGAGCTCTGCACTACGCTGTCCTTATGGAGAGCTTTGCGGACGACGACATCGAGGACCCTGACGAGCTGTCTGCACTGGACGAGATCGCGGAGTTGTTGGTGCTCGTGGAGTCAAAGAGATACATGGTGGAACGCGAGACAACCGTGAAATCAAAGGACTACGCGGCCAACTTCCTCTCGCTCCCTGATGATCGCTTTCGGAAGATGGTGCGCATGTCTAGACCATCCTTTGAATTTGTTCTCAGTCAGATTAAGCAGAATCCCATCTTCAAAAACGGAAGCAGTTACTCTCAAGCACCAGTGTGGCTTCAATTAGCTGTCACACTGGATCGCATGGGAAACTATGGGAACGGTATTTCGCTAGGACGGACAATGGAGTTGAGGGGAATCGGCAAAGGGACGTGTGCACTCTTCGCTTATCGAGTTATTGCAGCACAACGACTTTGTCGACGATTATGTGGTGTGGCCCAGCGAAACGGAGCGTGCGCAGATGTCCAGGAGGATGAAGTCTATGGGCTTCAAAGGTTGTGTCGGATTTATCGATGGTACGACGATACCTTTATCGCAACGACCTGGAGTAGACGGCGAGTGTTATTTCGATCGCAAATGCCGCTACAGCCTCAATGCTCAGGTCGTTTGTGATGACCGACGGAGAATCATCAGCTTTTACGCAGGATGGCCAGGGTCGTGTGCTGATAGCTCTGTCTATCGAGAAATGCAGCTGTCAAAAAGTGAATTCAAGCGCAACTTCTTCAGTCCCGGTCAATACTTGCTCGCAGATTCTGCCTACCCAGCTGACCTCGAAGATAACACAAATGTACCTGCCTACAAGAAAAGCTCGAAAGGTGAAGACAACATCGACTTTAACACATGTCTAGCTCATGCTCGCGTTGTTAACGAGCACACGATCGGCGTTTTAAAATCCCGTTGGTGTTCTTTACGAGAGATTCGTGTTCAAATCAAACGTAAAGAGGACGTTGATCGGATTCTTCGGTGGATATCAGCATGCGTTGTGCTTCACAACATGCTCCGGCAACTGGGAGACGAGTGGATAGAAGATGGGGAAGATTCATCGAGCGATGACGACGAAAGCGAGCTTGTAATGGACTACACTGATGAGTCGTATCCTTTTCGAGCTCAAATCAAGACGTACGCGTTGGCAGCTGGGCGTAAGCCAGGAGGCATTTTGTCGTAGGTGGTTAGCAAGACGGTTCTAGCAAAATGATGAAGTAGCAAGTCCAGCAAAACGTTTTTCTGCTTAAGAAATAAAAAAATGCTATCCACGGATGTTGTAACCCGGCGGTAATAGCCAAATCATTCTCAACTTCGAGCACCACACACACACACCATGAAGTAAAACACTGAGGCGATGATCGCAGCGTAATTAAACCGCTGCACCATTCATGTCTGACAAGAGACTGAAGTAGGCTTGTGCTTCTTGCGGAGTTTTCCCTTCCTTGATCACCACGGCAAGAATTTTCATGCGATGTAGTTCTTTTTCATGTTCACGTCGGGCAGCCTCTTGCTTTCGAGCCTCTTCCATATCTTTTTCTTGTAGCTCCAATTGCTTCTTGCGAAAGAAGTGCTCTTCCACGCGAGCCAGCTTTCTGCCGCTTCGGCATCAATCTGATCAAGCTTTCGCTTGTCATTTTTCTGCCTTGCAAGCATGGCACGACTGAAGTTATCAGAAATAGACAAACGACTTTGCTGAGCCGTCTCTCTTGCTTGTCCACGATTAGATGACCCGCTAGTGATGTTGCTCGAAGAGCTATCGGTGGACTTCCTCTTCTGCTTATTTTTCGTTTTTCCAGTTTTGTTTCGGTTTGCTGTCGATGTTGATTGTTGATATTGCGACGTCGATGTTCCCGTCACAGTTGCATCCTGAATTAATGTGGTGTAAGACGAGGCTAGGTCTGCAACAGCTTGGTCGTAGTAAGGCCTAAGCCCAGACGCTACACCTGCACGGTCTTCACGAGGTAGCTCCGCTTCCACACCGTCCTCGCGTTCATCATCTTCATCACGGTCTTCATTCAGGCAGTCATCGCCAACGTGAGTTTCACCTCTTGCTTCGTCTGAGTTGTCAACATCAATTGCAGCCGATCGACGAAGCAACTCGCGTGTTCTCTCTAGAGCAGACTGACAACCTTCTCGACTCGACGAGTCAACTTCCCCCAGATCACTGCAATTGCTCTCCACAGCCCCATCACTATCAGAATTACCGCTGCATCTCTGATCAACAGCGTCGATATTTTCTGCTGGGCCATCTCCTTCTTCGGGGCTGCCACTATCGGCGACAACTGGTTCACGTTGGCGAGGAGGAATAGTGCTGCGACACCCAGTCGGAACGCCAATCTCAACGGTACTGCTTGCTCGAACATTGGGCTTCTCGCCAAAAAGAATCACCATTCGAGCGTAGCAAGCACACTTTTGCTCCAGCTTCTCAGCAATTGTCATTCCGCGCTTCATTTGACTAATGGTAATACCTAATCCAGTTTCGGTATGCTTCATGTTGAGTGTCTTCTTAAACTTGTTCATGTGTGTTTGCCAGCGTTGCTTCATGTTGCTACCTTTCAGGTGAGGGAGATTTGGCGTCATAGAGTTCTCAAACAAGTAATCTGCCATGCGTTGGAAGGCTTGAATCTTCGTCAGTTTTGGCGGGCCACCAACCTTCGGCTTCTTGCCACTTCCGTAGCACAGAGCGAAGTTCGCGTCATCCTCCAGCCACGTAACTATAATTCGATAGTCATCATCGGTCAGATGGACCTTTGAAGTGCCCTCGGCCTCTGTTTCGTTTTCGTCGTCTTCATGTTCGTGCTCGCGCGTAGCTTGATCATCTTGCTCATCTGCGGATGAAGTAGTGGCTTCACGTTGATATCCAGGTCTTGCCATGATGCGTTAGGCTTCGTGCTGATTGGGATGCTGTTGTTGCGAACGCAGCATACACATACAACATTAGTACGCGTTCACTTGCACGGAGAGAAAGGGATGGGAGGCTTACAGGTGCTTGCTGCTCTAGCGTGGCGTGAGAGAGGCCTTGACGCAGGCTACAGGCTGCAAACAGGACTCCGCGTAGCAACGGCAAGCGCGGGGGAAACAAGCTGATGAATTTCCCTCTAATCGTTGCTGCTAAAACCTTGTGTAAAACAGCGAAATCGCAGTACCGTAGAACCGATTCTCAAAATCAACCACCTCTGGAGATGGTTGATCCCAAAAATAAATCAGTCAAGTGCGGCAAAATTATAAGCCACACTCTGAAAAAATATCAGCTACTCTTTTCGGTGGTTTGACTCCCCCTAATAGGATGTGTTACCCAAGTTTTTCGCAGGATCTTTTTCAGGGGGAAGAGTACTTTTAGAAGACATGTAAATTTGATTCGTGTAGCATTTGGGTCGAGGTACCTGTGACGGGGTCACACAGCACTGAACTTCACAAGGGCGTACTTCATGGCAAGGAGTTCCTTGTCGTGAACGGGGTAGTTCCGTTCGGCAGCCTTGAGCTGCCTGGACTGGAACGAGATGACTCGTTCGTGTCCGTCCGCGCCGCTCTGCAGCAATGCACAACCGATGGCATAGTCGGAGGCATCGCAGACGACGCTGAACGGCTTCGTCTCGTCCGGCAGTGCCAGGACCGGCGCCTGCTGAAGGCTAGCCTTGATGCTGTCGAAGGCATCTTGGTGCTGACGCTCCCAGTGCCAGTCAGAGTCCTTCTTCAGAAGGTCTGACAAGGGTCTAGCTAGACCCGCGTACCCCGCACTGTACTTGTGGAGGTAGTTGTCCAAGCCCAACCACTTTCGGAGATCCTTTTGAGATCTAGGCGTGGGCCAAGCCGCGATGGCTTTGACCTTCTCTGGGTCGGCCCGAACGCCGTCGTTGCTGACGAAGCAACCGAGAACCTTGATCTCTGGTGACGCGAAAACGCACTTGCCGATGTTGGCCTAGAGCTTGTTGGCTCTCATGACCTCCAACACTCGACGGAGGTGCTCGATGTGCACCTCCAAAGCCGTCTTGCCATCCTCGGCACGGCTATGGACGAATATATCGTCGAAGTACGTCTGTGCAAACGCACGTAGCGGCCTGAACAACTGCGTGACCAAGCGATTGAACGTCGCTGGGGCATTGGACAGGCCCTGTGGCACGACGAGCCACTCCCAAAGCATACCGCTTGGGGTGCTCACCGCTGTGAGCGAGATGTCGCTCTCACGCATCAGGATCTGGTAGTATCCGTCCACCAGATCCAGCGCGCTGTACAACTCGCAACCGGCCATGTTGTTCAACAACACATCCTTTCGTGGGATTGGTGTCTGGGCCGGCACCGTAGCGCTGCTCAGCTTGTTATAAGCGTGAACCAGACGCCACTTCCCGTTCGGCTTCCGAACGCAGAAGGTTGGCGTCGAGTGCGGGGACTTCGACTCCCGCACCATGCCTGCCTTCGCCTTCGCGGCGAAGAAGGCATCAATGACCTCGCACTGTTCGCGCGGTAGAGGCCATTGCCTCGTGACACAGTACTTTGTGCCAGGCACGAGATCAATCTCGTGCCGAACTCCTCGATCTGGTGGGAGTTGTGACGGTGGGTCCTTTGACACCACGTCCTCGTACTCCTTCACCAAAGGATACACCGGATCCTTAGGGTTCTTGAGAATCTCAGAACCCAAGCGCGCTTCGCGTCGCTTCCTCATCTCTTCGAGGGCGTCCTCGTCCAGGACAGAGGAGGAGTTCATCTCCTCCAGAGTGGTTTCCGGCTTAAGGAGAACCAGCTCTGCGATCTTGCCAGCCTTGAGATCGGCCAGAAAGTCTTCTGTCGCCATCTCTTCGAGGTTCAGCAACTCTGACACCTCCGGCAGTGGCTCCAAGTGGATGCCTGTTGCCTTGACTGGCATACCGGTCACGCCGTCGAAGATGTGATAACACTCTTCGACCGGCCGCATCTGAGGAGCCCGGTGCCCGGGCTCCGAGTCGCTAACAGCGTCTTCAGTCTGAACAGCGTTCAGACTCGACTTGCGGCGGCGGCGGTGTCGTCGACGGCGACCGTGACGTGGCACTTCGTTACCCACGTCATGTGATGTCTCACTAGGGACATCGGGAGCATTCACAACTCCGTGTGGAACTTTGTTACCCACACAGGAAGCGCCTTCCGCGTCTTCCCCTTCAGTTAAGGTCCGGGCGACCGCGCGTGGAACTGTGTTACCCACACAGGAAGCGCCTTTCGCGCCTTCCTCTTCAGTTAAGGTCTGGGCGACCGTGTGTGGAACTATGTTACCCACTCGGTCGACGCTCGTCATCGTCGACACCGCCGAAGCTTCGGCCCCCGGTCTTGGCTCCGGTGGCGATCGAGGGCTGTCTGCAATAGACTGCCGCGCTCGGTCCGGCGCAGCTCCTGCTGCAGCCATCTTCATGGAGTCGTCCAAAACATCGACGACTCCCAAGTACTCCCTGGATGCTTCGGCATCCCGGCGCCCCTTTCGGGTGGCCCAGGTCCTGACAGAGGTGGGAACATGACTCACCAATGCTCTGTCAAACACTGCAGGCCGGCTAGCGCCAATCGCTTTGCTGCGCCAGTCTATCCAGGGCTCGTGTTTCTCGAGCCAGGGCATGCCCTGGATCAAGTCGTACGACTCCATCTCAAGAACAGTGAACTGTTCCGAGCTGTCGAAGTCCTCGAACTTCACAGCAAGATCCATGTGGATCTTAGGGATGGTTATCACCTTCCCGTCGGCCAGTCTGACTGACACTGTCCCGTTGCCTTTGCTCTCTCTCAGAGCATCGGCCAACTTGTTGCCGTTGCGAGCAACTGTCTGGCGGCGTGCAAAGTTCTTTGACGCCCCAGAGTCAATCAGGGCACGGAACGGAAATCCGTATCCTCGTACACCTGCGTGTACTACAAGCAGCCCTCCGCTGCCCTTCGCCGATTCGAGAGTGCACAGACTCTCAGGGGCTAAGTCTCCATGGTGCGCGCCACCCGCGCACAGCTCATGAAGACTTAGATCTTGCCTGCGTTCCCCTGGCCTCGGGGTCGCGGCTTTTGCCAGCGACCCTTGAGCGCTAGAGGCCTAGGAGGCAACCGCCTGGGTTGTCCTCCGGCGGGGCAGGCACGTTTCATGTGACCCAGCCGGCCACAGCCGTAGCAGCGGATGTCCTGCTGCTCCGCGGACCCGAGTTCCATTGGAACTGGTCCGCTAGGACTCGCCCGATTCGTACCCGGTGCGGAGTTCCCCATGCTGAGGCCGGCGTACGAGCCTGGCGAGGGCTGTACTCTTCCTGGAGCGCGATCTGAATCGCCTCCTCAACGGTGCCACATTGCACCCGGAACAGCTGCGTGCGAGCGGGCCCCACCCGGAGGCCGTCCATGAACACCGTCACCTTGATGTTTTCATGGAGTGGGTTTCCCACTAGAGATGCGGTAAGCTCGCGCATCTCATGGATGTACTCGTGCAGCTCACGCTTCCCTTGTTTACACGAGAGAAAGCGTGAGCGCTGGCGATACTCATAGTTCGCCGGGAGGAACGCGGCTCGAAGCTGTCCACACAGCTGAGCCCAGGATGCAAAGCATCCCGGCGTAGTCGCTTCGCGCGTGTACGCCCAACTCTTCGCACGACCGCTAAGATTCGAGAGTGCGAACGCCACTCTGAGCCGTTCGCTCGAGATTAGAGCTGCGTCCATGGCGAGCTCTACCTCTCGAACCCAGAAGTGAAGGTTCTCACCTTCCTTCCCCTTATACGGGTTCACCTTTAGCCGCAACGGCTTAGGTTGGGTCGGCTTGGACTCGACCGCGGGAGCCTGAAAGGTTCCCCGGACATGTTCAATGAGGCCTCGCTCATACATGTCAAACGCGTTCACGCGTTTGACCTGCTCGGCCGGCGTTGACGCCACCAAGCTCTGCAGAGCTTCCATACCGAAGATGCCTGCCATCTTCCGAACGGACTCGAACTGCGAGTCGTTCAAATGAGGAAACTCATTCCGGTCCATGTTGACCAGAACGCTAGAGGTTCAGGTAGTCTACCCGCGTAGGCGTGGATTGACTACAAGTGCTACCAAGTGTGACGGAGTCACACAGCACCTTGCACAGAGGAAGTGTGCTCAGGAGTATACAAACTCCAAGTGAACAAGCAGTTCACAGTCCCTGGCCTAAGGGGACAATTGACCAAGATTAGGTAGGAATATATTATAGGTGGGCTTTAGTTTGGCCTGCAATACAAACTACAAGACACCTATAGTTACTCCTATACAAAAATGCATGAGCCCCGATTGGTTGGCTCTGAGCACGTCGGTGACATGCCAGCTGTGTGTGCCACATTACGTGTGTGCACCACACTCATGTATGTAACGCACATTAGTTTGTGTGACCCGTTACAGTACCCTTGATGCATCGCTCTAGCGTTAGCAAGCCTACCCTAAGAATTTGACGATTTGCTTTTTTCGTAATAGACTTTTCGGATCTCAAGAGCACCGGATTTTGCGCCATACGCGTTCTGTTCTTTCAGCCTTAGGGCTGAAAGCACTAGGGACTCGGAGCGTTTCTAAACGGCGCACATTTTGATTTTTTTTAATTTTTGGGGTGAAATTTTTTATGAATTTTGGGTGTGCATGCGCATGCAGTTCTTTATCTGCGCACCAGTGTTTTTATCCGCTCACTTGGCATTTGTAAGGACGATCCATGCTTTCTAAACTCGCACGGGACGACCCTTCAGATGTCTGAATGCGCTCTAGACGTCGATAATCCTCCCTTCGCTTAATTCAAGCCGCGCGGCTATTGACTTTTTCAGCAATTCACGGTACTTTCCTGGTTAAAGTTACGACTGCAACAGACTGGTATCGACCAACTTGATAGAAATTAACTTGAATGGGGTGTCACAGTGTTTTTGGAGGGCATGAAGGGTCGTTTTGGGTGGAGATGGGGTGGGTGATGAGACGCCAAAAACTCCCGCTTAAGTTAATCGAAGCCGACTTCTCGGCCAATCAGAGCAGAGATTAAATATGGATGCTGGCCATTCGACTTGAGTTTGTATACTGGGACCATATCACACACGAAAGAGCCACAATAGAAAATGGAAGGAATCAAATAGAAATAGAAACGTGCGTGCAATGACCAGTGAGCGCCTCATTCTCACTTCTGCCACAGACGCTCAAGCCAGCAGCACCTTACAGGATACGCCCGCACTGACAGGGCAGCGCTGCATCAGCGGGTACGCGCACACAGCTCTGGTAGCTCAGTGCGCGCTTAATGACTAATAGTTAATGCTCGTGCTGTTGGTTATTTGCAGTGATGTCTACTGGCGCAGAGGTAGCTACTGCTGAAAAAGCTGCGGCGGCTTCAGCTCTGCTACGAGATGGGGTAGTACGTGACGCCTTATGCAGTGAGGTGTATATTTTGGTTAAGAGAGGCACTAAATCTTCTGTATGTTACTTATTGAACAGGCCATCGCAATCGTGACCAGATTCAGCTCTCAGGACTCCGCACTGAGCCGTCAGCTACATCACCACGGTGGCTCGAAGGCGCCGAACGTGTTGTTGGCGCTGTAGAACCTCCCCATGGCCTACATCGTCAGGTCGCCCACGATCGTTAGCTCGGCCGACACAGACGACACCAGCCAGACCGAGTGGTTGTTGTGACCCGTGTCCACGTAGTCCGGATTCAAAGCCACAAACGTGTTGGTCCACGAGCGGGTGTTCTTGTTGAGCACAGCCTTGGGCCGTTCGACTGGCCGAAGAAGTCGATGTTCTCCTCGACGCTGCTACCAAGACTGCTCAACACGAACGCGATTTGCGCCACGGTGAAGCTGCTGTGGTTCTTGGCCGCGAGTCCCACGGTCGGCACCAGAGGACACATTGCGTTTACGCCGTACTGGCGTATGAACGCTTTCTTGGTGACGGACTGCAGATCTTCTGCAGCGTAGATGCCGGCGTTGTTGAAGAGCACGTCGATGGGCGCGCGTTCGAGTCCAAGGGCGGCAGCGACCACCGACGCTTCGTCACCAGAATTCAGCACTAAAAGGCGAGAGCGCGACGAGCTGTGAACACCTTTAAACACAGCAGGCTTGGAGTAGCATGAAGATGGTCTTGCTGAGATGGTACTTGCAAAACATTCAATTTCAATTCACACTCGCTAAGCATACGGAATAAGCCTATACTTGAAATCTTTTCCCCAACATAATTTATACAACATAATTTATACTATCTGACACCGTTCATTAAATGCATTTTGACATTATGGAAGCAGCAAACTAAACTATAAACATAACCTAAACAAACTTACAATGCGCAATGCTTGGCTAGCCTGCAAGTTCACATTGGGCGAAGGAGCATCAAAGCTCCACTGGACGTGCAGGGCGCTGGAACCGCATACCGTGGAAACGGTTGATGTGGCGGCGAATGGCGAGCTGGGTTCCTTTGAATGCGCACTTGTAGACAAAGCAGAACGGGTCCTCAACGACACGAACATCGTCGAACTCCCTGACAATTTGCGGATGGTGGTTGGTCGGTCGATCCGTAAATGGCGTGTCCAGATACGCGTGGAGTGACAAGTTGTTGGACTCGTAGGCAACCGGTGCGATGATGAAATCACCACGGTAGAGCAGAACATCGCCCTTATTGAGTTCAATGAGTCGACGATTGGACCGCACGGCGGTGTGGTGGTTCCAACCAAACCCGTAGAAGTAGGTGTCATCTTCAGTTGCCACAACAATCGATCCCGGCAAAGAGCTCGCATCCATAACGTCAGCCCCCTCTGGCACTGATGTGAAGTCGCGTCGTGCAGCAGGTTCATACGTTCCAGGGATGGCCTTGATAAATTCCCAGTCGTGAGCGCTTGAATTGATGAAAAAGGTTCGATAGCACGGCTTGAGTGAGCGTGACATGGCTCGGGCCGGTTGGTCTGCGACTGCAGCATGAAGTAGGGCTTCGTCGTGGACTAGGCCGTCGTCATCATCCAGACCATCTCCATCGTCCATGTCTTCATGCTCGGACAAAGCTTCGTCCTCGTGCAGGTTCTGCATGAACCCCTCGCCGGCAACATCGTGTAGGAGATCGGCGGCCCAGTTGGTAGTCTGGCGAGCCAATGCTCTGTATTGATTGATAACGCATTCGCGGACAGCGTTGTAGAACACGACGCATCCATCTCTCTCGAACCGTTGATACACGTGCATGGGTACGGGTCGGTTGGTTGATGGAGGGTAGTGTGGGGAAGCGGGTGAAATTGAAAATAAGCACGAGTGCATATATCAAGCGGCGATGCATATTGGCAGATCGCTGTTCTTGACTCAACAGGGGACCGAACGCGTCGTTAAAAGTCCCTTGCAAATTCTCACGAGTTGCGCACTATATTCTCCACTTAGTACCTATTGGCTTACTTCGATAGATATGATCCTCTTCGACAAGGTTCAGTTCTGGTGGTCCATCCTTAAAATAATGGTGCGTTGGTGCCTCAAGGAAGCGCTACATCAACACCGATGGTTGGGGCTCGCTTCACTGTTTCTATCCTATACTGTGAATGCGGCGTGGTCGTAAAAGGAAACCAGATCATGGCAAACGAGCACGGGTGCATGCAGCTAGCTGCTGTGTATATTGTCGGAGCAGTATCCCGATCAACTTACATCACGGTCATGCGGTTCTAGCCCTACGAATTGGCTCACTTCTGTAGATATGATCCAGTTGGTCGAGTTGCAGCATTGACGGCTCATCCGTAAAAATACGGTGCGCGGGGGTTTCGTGAAAGCTCGATGGGCAAATGTGGAGTAGTGGCTCGAGCAACGTCCAAGGGCCTGGAGCAGATGGAACGCTGACAATGTCCCGCTGGATGCGTCAACAAAGCTCAAGCGAATGGCAGGTGTCAGAATCATACTGGAGGTGGCCAATGCTCCGAGCCAAGATGTGAAAAGCAGGCCCAGTTCAAAGGTTTGTGTGTTGCTCACGGCGGAAGCAGAATTTGCACACGTTCAGAGTGTAGTAGGACTGCAGCTTCAAGAGCGAAGTGCTCTCGACATGGAGAAGACAGACGCCGCAACCCTGACAGCGGAGACCGAGCTGCACCCGACCTCTCATTTACATCCAACGGTGTTGTAGTGCCCACCACGACGTCGATTCTGTGTCCAGTGGAGATGCAGCTGCTTGCAGCCTCAAATGCTTCCGTTTTGGAAGATCGAGCCAATAGGTACAGCAAGATGCGGTATACGCCTAGGCCTCACCTGTCCAACCTACACAACCAGTTATGTATATGCCTCCTTACAGGTAGAATCTAACGTACTACGGGTTCTCATTGTTCATTTTGAATGATGGCAGCAAAGCCACCCCAGCCCCCGAGAGTTTTCACGCGAAAGTCGAAGAAGCCCGCCCTGGTAACAGTCGTGAGAGAAGCGATTGTCAGTACCGCTCAAATAAGTAAGCTAAACAGCGGCATTCCCACGACAACATCGACCCCGTACCAGCGCATGAGGGAACTGCTGGCTTCAAGGCCACCCTCGGTTGTTGTGGACACCGTGGACGGTGCGTATTGCTGAGAATTATGGAGCCGTAGTGAATTAATTCGCGGCTTACATTGTGCAAAACTAGGATTGAAGAGCCATATCAAAGACGCAGAACAACGCGATCACGCGGTGATTCGTATGCGGCTTCTCTGGATCTCCGCCCACACGCACAAACAATTGCAATTCGTCCGCCTTCACCTCGTGGATGCCAATGCACCGGAGAGCCTGTCTGAAATGCTAACTGTGGGTTTGTATTGCTGCTACTTTAAGAGAAAAGCGCGCAACTAATCGAAGTCTTCAGGTTTTTCGCGACCCGTACGAATCCAATCGCCAGGATGTCGACTCGATGCTGCTGACTGCTACGGTGTGGAACATCGAGAGTGATTCGGAGCTACTTCCTCCTCCAGGGTGCGTCGTGGAGATCAGCGACTACACCAATCTGCAGGCATACGCGGATACGCAATGTCAGCTCACGACGCGACCGAGCCACCTGACTTGGGAACTACCGGCTCCGTAAAACACGCCAGGCAGAAAATGTAGTTGCAGTTAAGTTTGCATAGTTGATCCAGGCAGATCGTAGTTTTCACAAATGGATACACTTTGTATTATACATGATGGATACATAATTGCGACCGTCCAGCCCTTCTTGCGAGTGGAGTCATTTCCAGACTCACCCAGTGAGAATCAGGTCAGAACGTAGCCGGCTTAAAGCTTGTTTGTGTGATCAGCGTACTCACCTTCTCCTACATACAGATGACCAAGCGACAAGGGGCAACAAACTACAGCACGAGGGAGATGGAGCTCTTGTTGGATCTCGCAAGAAGGCTTGCGCCAGCGACAAAGGCAGATTGGGAGGCCATGGCTGTGGCGTACAACGCAGCCAAAGGACCCCAATGGAAGCCACGCGATGCTATCAGTCTTAAGCGAAAGTATCGGACGATGTACCTGGCAACGCCAACGCGAAGGGGGCAGCCGATACCCGTGATAAAGCAACAAACAGCAGTGGTGAAGCGCGTTCCGCCAACCGACGTCTCTTGCTGCCACTCCGCGCTGCCCCCATCAAGCTTAAACACAGCAGGAAGCAACACAGCAGAGGTAACCCGAGACGTACTGCGCGACACGAATGGCACCAATCAACTGCCGTTGTGTGTACAACAAACCGGAATGAGCACCCCAAACACGCAGCTGGACGAGCTGTTTCAGCAACGGCAATCCGATCGTCGAGCGGCAGGACGCCATCACCGCGAAGTACTGCAGAGCATTGCCATGCTGAAGTTAACCGTAGAGAGTTTCTTTGCACGTTCTAGCTAAGTTAATACGCGCCATGAGTTTGCTGTGTGTGTTGAGCCGCTTGCGTTCTGTCTGGACTCTATAGACCAAAGCGTTGTTGAAGTTGTCGATACGTAATGGCCCGAAGATAAAATAGTGGCCCCACCAATCTCGCTGGCGATGTGCTCGTCTCGATTTCGATTTCAAGTTGCCTTTCGCTCTCATTTGCGATTTTGCATCGGCCATGGTAGGCCACGGGAAAGGTGCACACAAGGGTGGAACACCAGGCTCCAAACGCCATGTGAAGATTCTTCCTGACGGGATTCAAGGCGTCACTAACGCATCTGTAAGGCGGCTTGCCCGGCGTGCTGGGGTGATCCGGATCTCTGGGCTGGTCTACTACGAGACCCGGGCTGTACTCCGCGTTTATCTGAGCAACCTAATACGCGACGCAATCACATACGCGGAGTATTCTAAACGGAAGACTATCACGATCACAGACGTCGTGTACGCGATCAAACGCCAGGGTAGAACACTCTACGGCTTTGACCAGTGATACCGCTTCGTTTCAAGAGCGATTTCCGGTGAACTGGATTTGACTGCAAGTGTTGTTACTACATGTGCATTAAATAAACTTGATCTACATTATACACAACTTACTGAAACAAAGAACTGCTGTTTTTCTACTAGATAGGAAAGCCGTATAGCCGATGATGATATCAAAACGCTAGATTAGATGCGTGATATACTATCATGGATCATGCATGCTGCGGGACTACGAACTACCGAAAAATGCAGTCAAAATAAAGCTTCAATAGCGATCATGCATCTTGTCACGGTGTTGTGGTCACGAAAGCGTAATGAGGCCGTTTCAAGGAGGCGCGTGAGTGAGTTTGTGATCTCTAGGCATATTGAACCTCAGTACCTATTGGATCGTTACCGAAGATATGGTCCACTTCGTCAACGCGTCAGAGCTTGTGGCTCATCCATAAATTTCTGGTCCTCTGAATGCTCAACAATGTACACCCTTTGTTTGTTGTGCCTCATGTGAATGCATTGCTGGTATCATTAAGCCCTCATTGCTGGTCTTGCATCATGCCGCCAAAGAGGAAGTATACCCCGCTCTCCGACGAAACTCGCCGAATTCGACGCTGTCCAGCTTACAGAGTAATTCTTCAGGAACAAGCAGCACTTCGAGGAGCAAGAGGCTCTAACCGCGGTGGGCATGCTGAGATTTGCCCAGAAGCTACCCAAGCAACTCAACCTCGGGTGTTGACGTTGACACAGTGTATTGGAGAGCCTGAGGTGCCACGAAGAGTTTGTCAAGACGTAAAAAAGAGATATTTTGAGAACGAACTGGAATCTTCGGGTTCTAGCGACGCTTCAGACAGTGGCTGCGATGTAGAACCGAGATCAGCACGTTCATCCAAGACCCAAACCAATCTATCGGACGTGTACACGGATGCAGAGCTGCTAGATATGGATGCTAGTCGGAACTTTTACATTCCAACTGCGGCAAGGTTGGAGAGCATTCAACATGAAGCTATGTTCGCGATGGCGCCGGCGTCCGGTGAGATGAAGCCCTGTAGTGTCTGTGAGTTGGATTGGCTTCCTACCGACATAATCCCAACAGTGCTGACTGATGATTTTACCGAGGTACGCCCATGGTCACTTTTGCCATTCATCTTAGGGTTGAGCTAACGATATCTGTCCAAACAGACGCTGAAGTCATGTCTTGTCGTCTCGTTGCCGCCAGAACTCCCAACATTCATCATCAAGCAATATGACGCCTCTCACAAGGACGCTCGGCTCAAAGGAATCATGCTCTTTCCAGAGGGTACGCAAATCATTGCTTGTTTACAAACCATAACATAACTCGCAAAGCTAATGATTCAACGCTCATTCTTGTGTACGTAGCTGTACACAAACAACGTGGAACTACCGTCCTGGACATATGCAAATCGTGCAACAGCCACATGGCGCGACCTGGTGCTGATAAACCGCCGATAGCAGCCATCTCTAACGGAAATTATATCGGGTATTTGCCTCGCCGATTTCAGACGCTCACACGAACAGAGGAGCAGGCGATTGCACTCACTTTACCTTGTGTATCGTTGTCTGTGGTAACTGGGGGCCCGTGTCGAACTATAAAGTCACACCATTATATTGTACGAAACACTGAGGGGCCCATTATCGAGATGCTGCCGCGCGATCTAACTCACCGCGTTCGCGTTACGATGGTGGGTTGCATGACACCTGTGCAGACGGCAGCATGTAAGAAGAGATACGAGGTAAATACTGAGTTATGCAAGAAGATGCTACAATTTCTCGACGCCAACAATATGATCTACAAATATCGTCAAACCCCAACCGAGTCGCGTCCAGATATCATCAATACCAGCGTCCTATTTGATCAAACAACAGAACCAACCTCCTCTACAGAGGAGGATCCCGTCGTCAACTCAATACGAGATGAAAGTACTTACTCTAACTTCGGATCGCAGTTGAACGAAGGATCAAGTGACGGTAATGACGAAGAAACATGGGTTGCCGCGACAAGTCTGCTTGTACAGCCAACGCAACGTGGCTTTGATGATGTACTAGTTCGCAAGTCCAATGCCTACGTGTCTATGAAAAATTGGGCCGCGTGCGTCGAAATGTTTCCGACATTATTTCCTGGGGGTTGTGGAGGTCCAACGGAGTATCGTGCAACGAAGCTGTCTGTTCGGCAGTGGATGTTGCGTTGCTTGCGCGTTCATGGTCACAGATTTGAGAAACACTACGCGTTCATGTTGCTAGGATTTGATTATCTGGCATCCAAAAATGCCAGGGAAACGCTGTATTTCAGGATGAACGTGAAACGAAGGGCACTGAAAACGGCTGAAGTACCTCAAAGTACGGTTCTTCAAGCCATAGCGTACTTCAAGTATTTGAGCAAATGCCAAGCAACAGGAGTGAAGCCGAAGCCTGCGGGTGCTGACGTCCAGCGTGTAATTGACATACGAAAAGGCCTTAGAGTTCCTGAAGCTGCCTTTTATGGATCAAATATTGCCCGGATGAGATCTCGTCACGACCTCTTTGGTATGCTGAAGAAATTTGGACCACTTCAAATTTTTTTTACGGTTTCTCCAGACACGGCAGGGACGTACAACATTGCTGTTAAATCTGGCCTTGTAACCAGAAGGAGTATCGACGAAGCTAACGTTCTCTTGATGCCCAATCGGGCGAATAGGAAGGCTATAGCTGCCAAATTTCCGGTAGAATGCGCACGGTATTTTTTTAAGGTCATGGACACTATTATTGACACAATACTTGGTTGGGACCAGAAAACAAAAGCTCCAAAGCGTGGAGGTGGTGTGTTTGGAGTTGTTCGAGCTTTTGGAGCTGCTGCAGAGACACAACGAGCGGGTGATTTGCACGTACATTTCGCTGTTTGGTTACATGGGTTCCCAACTACATCTATTGAGCTAGCTGACGCACTCAAAGTAGATGCAAACTTTGTCGGGCGATTCACATCACTAGTTGATACGGTACTTACATCTACACCACCCTGTTTAAAGCAAGAGGAGGAATGTGTTCAATGTCACGCGACGGATTCGCTGGCTTCAATTGTCCCCGGGGTAGATGCCTTTCGTCGTCCAGCACCTGGAGCAAGTGCACAACCCACTGCAAAATGTGAAACTTGTGGAGCGATTTTTAAAGCTTCCGATATCTTGGATGCTGCAATTCAAGCTCTAGCGGATCAACAGCACGTTGAAATGAACTCTCAATCCAAAGATTTTGAGAAGTGCAGGCCCCTCAGCCCGGATCACGTAGCGCATTGGTCACTTCTGTTTTAGTCCGTGATGTACAGGTTCACTACTGGAATCACTGCAAGTCGTGCTTTAAGGTGAGCGATCGTATTAATATTGATTTAGTAGTACGTGCGACTGCAAACAAATTAATAACTGGTTGGTTGTGTTTATCACAGAAAACTATACGCACTCCTCGCGGTACAATTTGCCGCTTTTTGAAGCCCGACTTGACTCACTTGGGTTCGACAAGCATTGACGATGATGACAAAATTCGACTCCACCGCCCTATAGGTTGCGAATACGTGAACGCTTACAACCCCGTTGTCATGGCCGCCTTGAAATGTAATCACGATGTCCAATTCGTGCTTAGTAGTGGCTCCAAGGATACAGCGGCGTATGTGATCAAATATTGCTTCAAACCTCAAAATCCCGTGGAGAATCAGGCGGCATTATCGCTGGCTGCCTTTGCGAGAGCAGTGAACAAAACAAACGCATTGCCGGGGGAAATGTCGGCTATGGAGCGTGGCTATAGGATACTTGGTTCGATGCTTTACTCAGTCACAAACGGTCAAGAGGTAGCTGCCCCTCTGGCAGCTCTTTACATTCTTAACCAAAGCTCATTTTGGTTTTCCCACGAGTTCTTTCACGTCAATATGGGTTCCATGCTGCGCCATCAACAAGAAGACTCAGTTGAGATAAACGTAACGCAAGACGGTACTCACGACGAACATGCACAGATTGTATTTGAAAACCATTTGGAAAGGTATTGGAAACGCGAGCTTCGGCTCGAATGTGTGCCCTTTATTGACATTTGTGAGCTGTATGAGTACGGTGGATGTCGGCACGCGTGTTCTCGAAAGGATCACATACCGTTTAAGCCGGTTGCTTATTCCAAAACGGGTTCTTCTAAGGTGCTTGTATTATGTGGAGATGAACTGCCAAACATTGCTAATCGCATGGATCACGATCAACTCGACTACTACTACACTGTTTTGCTCGCACTCTTCAAACCTCACCGTGAGAATACGCTTTTGGTGCCAGGTCAATCACCGCTAGCAAGCTATCGCTCTTTTGTTCAAGACGGCAATGATGAGTTAGCGGTAAGGATGCAGAAATTTGAAGCCCAATGGCAAGACTATCACAGAGCGCGGCAAAATGATAGCAGTGAAGAATCCGCAGAAGACGCAATACTTAGGACACGATCCCCTTCAACTTGCCGACGTGGTCCGTTTGATGATAGTGATGATGTTGTACGCCACAGAAGTGCTGGTGATATGGATCTTTGCATTCCAGATGACTTTTGCGAGTTTGCATCTGTTGCTGCCCCGGATCTGTCAACCAACAAGTTGTCTCAAGATGCAACCGAGATTGTTCAGTCTTTCCCGCAACTTGAAGGAGCAGTGAAATCAACTGAGAATGCCTATGAAATTGCCGATGCTGTAGCATTGAGCGATGACTTCGTCTTTAGTTCGTATTTGTCACGAATCATGCCTCCCGGAGGTGTTAGTGCTTCTGAAGAATCCGTTGGCACTGAAAACTTTGTATCGACTTTCCAAGATGCCCCTACGCGGTTAGAAAGATTGCGGGAGTGCTTCGAAGCAGTACCTTACCAGCAAATTGATGAACCACCTCGATGGGCGCCAAAGACATTGCCAGCATTTCCAAAAATTGCAATGGTCTCAGAAGCATTCGAACTTAATTTTTGGCAGCACGTCGTTTTTGAAGTTGCTGCCCGCCATTTGCTTTTTGCATATTCACGAGATATTGAGGAGGAGATGGCGGAGCCAATATACCCCGCGGGCAGTAACTACAATTATTACGAGATCAGACCTCAGTTAATTGGATATATTGGAGGGGAGGCAGGAACGGGGAAGTCAACGGTTGTGGAAGCATTGCTCGTGTTTGCCAATCGGTGGGGTCGGGAAGGCAGTGTGGAGACATTGGCATTTACTGGGGTCGCAGCAATAAACATTAAGGGGAGAACAATGCATAGCGCTCGAAACCTGAAGCTCAGTGGAGCGGAGCCAAATTCCGCACCGTCACTCGAGATGAAATCAAAGTTTAGTCGCGTAATAATGACGATCATTGATGAGATCTCTATCACGGATCAATCTTTGTTGGGAGGGACTGACACCGTGTCACGGTCAATGACAAAAACTCAAAATTGCTTCATGGGAGGTAAACATGTACTAATGATTGGAGATCTTCTACAACTTCCACCAGTAGCTGGATCCCCATGTACGTATCTAACGCTTTATTTTTGCAAATACCACGGTAGGATCAGCACGTTGATAGCTTTCCTATTTTGCAAATAGGTTTTCGGATACCACCACCCCACGCAAATCGATTCAGGCACGCTGGTTATGCATTGTACTCAGCCATCAACTTCGTGGTTTTTCTAACGAAAAACATGCGCGCGCGGTTTGATCCAGAGTACACCCAGATTCTTGCCGACTTGCGCTGGGGAAAAATTTCTGACGAACAGATCGATCGCTTGAATTCTCGCGTACAACCAGCGGAGCCACTAGCACAGCAGTCGTCTCGCGTGGAAACTCGGGAAGCGGAAATATTTCACCGCCCTGTTGTTGTTTGCACGAACAAGCTGCGATGTGCAATTAACAGCAGTATGATCTTCGGTATAGCTAAGAAGCATCGCCGACCAGTGTACGAATGTCTAGCGATACCAGCATCACGCTCCCAGCACATTGTTGAGCATTTGGTCAATGTCAACGACAACTTGACTGATCGTATTCCCATGAAGCTGTTGTTTTACGTAGGAATGCCCGTTATGATATCACGGAAACACCCCGAATTACTCGAGGCAGACGTAAATGAAAATGGTGTGATTGGAAGTGTTGTCGGAACATTTCCTCCGCTCGA
The DNA here is from genome assembly GCA_032158285.1 of Phytophthora sansomeana. Lineage (NCBI taxonomy): Eukaryota > Oomycota > Peronosporomycetes > Peronosporales > Peronosporaceae > Phytophthora > Phytophthora sansomeana. The sequence goes on along the minus strand of JAPDHH010000266.1, from coordinate 71,269 downwards.
AACACTAGAAGCTATCCCATACGATGTAGAGGGGGTTGTCGTCCACAAACTTGTTCGATGGCCAGACCTTCTGCTCATTAAGCTGCACGGGTGTGATAATACGCTTGTGGACGGATTTCCACCTGGGGTTATTGGTCTACCACCACTACACGGAAGCATAAAGCTCAACCAAATTCCGAATTTATCACAAGCATCGGTCACGGTTGATCAATTTGCTGTCGTTCCAGCATTTGCATGTACCACCGAGAAACTTCAAGGGAAAACGTGCTATGATGGAATCGTTGTAACCCCCCTCGACCAACGAAGCCAAGGAGTTCCTTTTCAAACGCTGTACGTTGCGTTGTCAAGGGCGATAAGTCTAAGTGGACTAACGCTTACGGAAGCTATTACGCGTCAGTATCTCGCCAAATTCGCGCCAACACAATCAATTGTGACCGAGATGCAACGCCTTATGCACCGTGTTATTCCTCCACCATACATTTCGGATCTGGAGAGAAACGAGTTTGATGCTTGGAAGGAGACGCAACATCCGCATGACTAATATAAGTATAAGTATCCTTGACAGCATTTTCTTAATCGAGCTGCTCCGTATATAACGTTGTAATAAATCTACAAATATCCCTTAAAGGAAGGCTGAAAGACCTTGCGCGCTCGCAGCGCGCTATGTTCGATCAAACATTGTGTGCCATGTGGACATATCAAGGAAAGGGCTTACAAACTAAGTATCTGGTTGGATATACAGCACTCTACTAGAACACTCGGTGTCCGAACAATAAACCGCCCGACATGCGAAAGCCACACCAAACTACCAAAGGCTCACCAACCGACTATTACTCTTGACTTTGGAAACCCTCGCTCTCTCCAGGCAAGGACATGACCGTAGTTTCCAAGCGATTTTTTCGCTTTCCACAACTCGCCTTCTGAATCTCTTGACGTCGTGTTTCCTTCTGAATGCCGATACCACGAAGGCGAGTGATGTAGTTGCAGAACTCATGACCATTTTGCTCTTGGAGAGGGTGGGTACGGATATGGACGTTCGTCAAACTTACTCACAGTCGGAAAATAGTGTCGTAGTGCTTCTCCACCCATCGATACTTGTCGGAGCCTATTGCCCACAGCGTGCACAGCCGTCCAAAACATTCTCCACGATGATTCTGTCACTCGAGATACGATGGTTTTCAGCTTCCTGGGCCCGCGAAAGGGATTCTGCTGAAAGGCCACGTTTCTTCTTGGCTGGGAGGATTGACCGAACATTACCTGTCAGTAACTGGTATCCGTTGTCCACCAACACAGCCCAGTCCTCAGGATAACCTTCCACGTGCGGGCCCTCGTCTGGGAGTTCTCGCTCGTCCAGCAGCTTGTGAAGCTGTACTTGACGAAACTCGAGGTTCTCTCTAAAAATTGAAATGTCCGCCGTAATCCCTCTATATTTCTTCGAGCTGTTCAATGCGAAGCCAGTTGGCAAAACGGACACCTCGATCTTGAATCCGTGCTGTTTGTGCTTGGTGCTATAGTATGCAGCACGCTCATTTTGGCTCCCCGACGGCATGAAAGTGCTGAAAGGTGACGTCCGTCGCATACCTCGCGCACGGGTATTCCTTGGAGACATCCCCCGAGAGCTGAAGCCGCTTCATCGTATTCGGCATGCGACTCCACAAATATTTCGTACAAATATGGAGACAGAACCGTTATGTAGTTCATGGTCATCTTCTCGAACGTGTCCACTTTGATGCAAAACGGTCTTGCAGCTATATCCCATTCCCCACAACTCTTCAAAGTAGTCAACGTCATGAACAACATGTCCTTCGCGGTACGATTGCTTTTGTTGCCGCGCCCAACATTCCACGAGCTTTCTATGAACGAAGCAATATCGCTCCATAGCCGGTTTATCTCCGTCGGCGAGAAGTTCGTCATACTGAGGATAGCTGCATCCCCTCCGGTCTCGAGGAATCTGTCAAGAATCGGCGATGCCGAATCTTCCTCATCGGATGAGGAAGGGAGGTCTGGAGCCTGCTCGAGGTATTCAGCACGCTTTCGCTGCCGTTCTGCTTCAACTTCACGGAGCAAAGCAATGCCTGCAGCCGCGGCACGCCGAGTGATCCCTTCGGTGGAGGTGGAGGTGGCGGCGGTTGGAGGAGCAGAACTCGGTGCAGAAGAACTCGATCGTCAGCGGGATGAAGTCGGCGTACGGCGCTGGTGGCTGCGGTTGGAAACGGGGGTGCGAATTGAAGATGGCATCGTCGGAAAGACGAGGAGGCGGACGTTGGTTTCGAAGGGTCGTGGTTGGAGAGCGCAAATTGAGGAATGAGTGGGTATTAGCTAGAGTACCAAGTGTCTGCAAGACGACACCGTTTATTCATTCATTAACTCCATACCGTTTTGAGGACCTAGTAGTCGTGTCGTGGTCGAGTATTTCGTAGAATATGCGGTATTTGGTAGGTTAGTGGGTCTCCTATTCAGGGGTTCGTATTGGCAAATGATACCCAGTAATACATTGATACAGTATGAGTCAATCCTAGTATCATGTATTAGATGATACCGCTCAAACCTCGGGATCAGGAGTAGAGATCCGAGGATAGCATTAGGTTGATCCTAATTGATCCCGGATTAGATACCAAAACAATTCTCGGAACCGAGAGTCATTCGCCAAGATCAACCCGTCTAAATTGGCCGTTGCACTACTGCTGGCATGTAGAAATCACTCTTTAGGCATGGGTGTGTGGCGTCTGCCTCAGAGACTATTTCGAGAAATTGATGTTGGGTGGTTTAGAGTGTGATTTGACCTAGGAGCATTTGATTTCCCAGCTATTGCTATTTTACCGTCGGCAAACCGCTTTCAACTGCAGGGCGAGAAATATTTCAGCCTAAAAAGTGGCTTTGTTCTCACGAACTACGTATTTGTCTAGACGATGATAGTAGAGCAGAACTGGTGTGCCTGGTAAAGGCCAACTACGGCGAATACAGCACTCTAAAGGAAAACAGGCTATCGCAATAAATTGAATACTTATCACGGGGTATCATATACACGTATCAGATCCTTAATCCAAATACTGATACTGCAGCAGCCCAGGATTAGGATCATGTGATACAAGCTTTATCCAGATCTGAACTTGGATCTGTAGTAGCAATACCGTAGCAATACCGTCCATATTGCCGCCAATACGAACCCCTGCTCCTATTAGTAAGTGCCTATCCTCCAAGAACACCATGGTACAATGGCCCGGCACATGGTTTTCACGTTGATACCGGGTTAGTACTACGGAGGTCTAGTGTATTAACCATAGGTGCGCTCTAATCGAAATACATGTAGGAGGTTAAAAACAAGGAATATCAGGGAAATTCCCATTGATACTCTGTTATATCATACGGCCCATAATTATTATTTTCGGTAGTGTGATTGGTTTATTTCTGCTGGATCCAGCCACCAACGAACGAGCATTGACCATGGGCAGCGGTGGGTGCACATGCGGCTTTTTGCCATGCATCTGCGTCGGAGACGTCGACAGCGCGGTTGACTTTTCATTGGAAGATCGTGATACACAAGTTTCCAGTCTCGGCGGCAACAGCACGGCGAAGCTCCGTCGGTTGTTCGCGGCCGACGCCACGTCACAGTGCATGAGTTGTATGATGCTGCCGTGCATCTGTCCCGCTGACGACGAAACTATGATTCTCGCCGACGATGAGACTACAAGTGTGGAGGCTGCAAGTCCCTTGGCGTCGGACCAAGAACGAAATGCTGTTGATGAAGACACGGACGAGTATGGGCGAGTGCGTCTGGGTTCAGCATCTGCTGATGGCCCAGATAAAGGCGAAATCGATGTATGGATTGCGCGCGAGATCAAACCATTGCTGAAACCTCACCAGGTAGAAGGTGTGAAGTTCTTGCACTCTCACGTGGAAGCTGGCCGTGGGTGCATCCTGGCGGACTACATGGGTCTTGGAAAAACGCTCCAGGTCATCACGGTTATTTATTCCTTCTTAGTTGATGAGATCGACGCACGGAAGCAGCGTGGAAAGGACCACAATCCCACCCCAGGCAAGGGGGAACTGAAGAAGACGCGAGAGGAAAACAAGAGTCACGAAGATGAAGAACCACCAGCGACGGTGCTAGTGCTGTGTCCAGCAATTTGTTTGCCCAACTGGGACTCCGAGTTTCAAAAGTGGTTGGGAGCCGACGCACGCACACGCTGTCCTGTTTTCACATTGGATTCTTCAACGACAAAGGGCACCACTGCGGGGCGACTGCGACTCTTACAGCGGTGGAAGCGCACTGGAGGTGTCTTGCTCATGGGGTACGAGATGTTTCGTGGGCTGCTTCAATCCTACCACAACGCCAGCAAGCTGTGTTATGGAAAGCGGTACCTCTATTCAGGTATGCTCGCGTATGACTTCAGCAACGATGGAAATTACGAGTACCTCGGCGCAAGAGACAGCAAAAGTGCAGCGTACAGCGCGTGAGTTCCGACGCTTGCTGTGTGCTCCAGGCGCTGACCTCGTAGTCATGGACGAAGGTCATCGAATGAAGGACCCAAGCTCGCTTCTTTGTCAGAGCGTGGCTCAGATTCAATCGCACCGGCGGCTGGTCCTTACTGGTTACCCAGTGCAGAACTCGCTCTCTGAGTATTGGTGCATGGTTAACTTTGCTCGAGAAGGCTTCTTGGGCACCTATGACGAGTTCCGAGCAAAATTTGAGCGGCCTATATTGGAGGGGAACGCGCAACGTTCTCGAGAACTGATTGAGCGACTGCAGAGTGTCGTATTGCGACGGGGCAAGGCACTGCTACGCGCCCAGTTACCCCCCAAGATGGAGTGGATTTTGTACTGCAAGCTTTCGCCAGTTCAGCACCGCTTGTACTGTGATTTTCTCGACTTTTATGGTGACAGTAGTTCCCCTAGTGGAGCTGCTGCTGACCTTTTGACCGCCTACGCGGCACTGTTGCAGGTGATGAATCACCCGGATATTATTTATTCAAAGCTTTGTCCTTCTCAAGAAGAAGGCGCCGCGTTACTGCTAGGGGATGACGATAACTACAATGACACCCTGGCGGCCGTAGATGATTCGAGCGGTTGGGCATGGGAGAGCGAAGAGCGTTTGCAAGAGAAACGGCAGATTGCTGCTGCGCAGCGGCGTAAAAAGCGCCAGAAGCTGACGGACACGCAAAGATCGTACGAGTGGGCACGCTCGGTGATTCTTGAAGGTACTTCTAGGCACGCGTCGACAGCGGCTATCAGCAGTGGTGGTTCACCGCGAACGCAGTCGACGGCAAGCACCTACCATACCGAAGTGCTCGAAAATAGTGGTAAGATGGCGGTGCTTTTGCGTATCGTGGAAGAAAGTTTCTCCTGCGGCGACAAGGTGGTCGTGTTTTCCCAAAGTGTGCCTACGCTGAAAATTATCTCAGACTTTTTGCGAGCGAGCTCCTTTAGTCCATCGCGCGCTGCAGGTAACGCTGCAAAACAGCGGAGGCGCATGAAGGATGTAGGCCCGGCTACTAAGCCTAAGCGTCGCAAAATCGCCCCCCGCCCGAACCGAGACCCAGCAGGAATTTTGCGCAAGCGTCGAAGCCAGGCAGGTGCTAGCGCATCTGACACTCGTAAATCCGCAAAAGTCGCTGTCGCAGCGTCAAATGTGGTGTCAAATGAGTGGTTTTTGCAAATCGACGGAAGCACGAATGGCGTCAAGCGCATGGAGTATATCCAGGTAATGCGACATATTGGAGAGCCTACCAATTGTACTTCTAACACCTACTCTTGTGCTACTACGCAGCGCTTCAGCTCGGCTGATTCTCCTGTTAAGCTGCTTTTGGTGTCGACGCGTGCCGGTGCTGAAGGTATCAATTTGCACGCGGCGAATCGTCTCGTGCTGTTCGACGTCAGTTGGAATCCTTCCAACGACCACCAGGTAAGCGACGCGAGTGCCCAGGGTATGTTGCTGATGTATAGCTCACCTAGTATCTTGGCTCTTTGTTAGTCCATGTGCCGTTCCCACCGCATCGGTCAGGCCAAAACTGTGCACGTGTATAGACTCGTGAGCACGGGTACGATGGAGCGGATGATCTACGAGCAGCAGATGAAGAAGGTCGATCTATCCACTTCAGTGGTTGATAGTGATGAGGCAGTTCTGCTATCCAGCCGCAAAGGGCGTGGGTCAGAATTCACCAGGTCGGTGAATACGCGTGAAGCAATGGACACCAACTCCTCTTTGAAGGAGTCAGCTAGCGTGGTTCCGTTCAGCGGATTTCTCCAGCCACCCAGGGAAGCAGACTATGACAAGGACCTTGCGGTCGATGAGTCCATTGTTCAAGGCGACGATGTCTTGGCATCGTGTGTTAAGGGCTTAGGTCGCTGGCTGGTATGTTTGGGGATGCAAGGTGCTGGCTGTGTTTGGCTCACTTTGACTAACGATTCATTGTTTGCCACCTGCAGGAAGATGTTCATCGAGTACATGAGCCGCTGGACGACGAGCATTAAGTCAGTGACTCGAATAATACACGGCGCTGTGATAGGCCAACAATATGGCTACATTTTGCGTGTCTCACCCGCCTTAATCGATAATTCTCAAAAGTACCTCCCACTATTCGAAAAGCCGGAAGCGCGCCATGACTCGCTCGCCGGTCGGCGTGGACGTGACTGCGCACAAGGAGGAGCGTAGCGTGACCGACAAGAAGAAGAAGACCAAGCTGCGCGTTCGCTACTATGTGGAGATCGTCGTGGGGTCGCCGCGGGAGAGTCACACCCGCTTGGGCTTCTCGGGCTCTTTCCAGGCGCTCATGCGATTGCACCGTGAGTTCGTGCGGCTCTACGTGGAGAAGCACGGGGATCCCCACGGCGGCCTTCTTACGGGACGCGAAAGCTTCTTATCCAGCTCTTCTTCGACGTCGCGCTCGTCCCTCTCCTCGGTATCCAAGGGGTCTCCCACCTCGCTCTCGAGCTTCGTGCGGCACACATTCGGCCTAAAGAAGAAGAAGAAGATTGAAGGAGAAGAGGAAGCAGAAGCTGCTAGTAACCAAGACACGCACCACTCACATCATCATGAGCACCACCAGCACCAGCATCTTTCCGTTGCCCAGGAGCTCCCTGGCATTGTGCCATTTCCTGCCCAAAACAAGATTCTGGTGCGTCTTGAGAGCGGCGAGGCCAAGGACGACGCTAAAATTGAAGCCCGCAATGCCGCGCTGTTTGACTACTACTCGCACTTATTCAACTCAGATGATGGAGAAATGTACCTGGAGCTAGTCCACCAGCATGCAAAGGAACGAGCACAAAAAAACAAGAGTGGACTCTCAGAGAATCAATCGGCGGATGGAGCAGAACGGACACCCTCCTCTCAAAGCAGTGGCGGGTTTCTAAAGCTACTGGGTGTTCACCAAAAGACTGAGGACATTGCAAGCAGCAAGCATGTCGAGTTTTTCGAGCCTGTGTACGTGCGCGCACGCGGAAAATCACGTGGACGGCGACCCACGCGTCGAAACTCAAGCCAGAAAGCCCCGTGAGGACGAACAAACGATGAACCTTCCTTTGATTGAAGAATGAAGGACGAGACACTTATTTTTTCTGTCTTGAAAGCTCGCGAATTACGCGAAACTCAATAAATGTAAGTACTAGGAAAAGGAATTTGCAAAACCTCTAAGCGTCTCAGGCTTCTTCCTCGCTCTCATCTTGGGTTTCGTCATCTGCAGATGCTTGTGCATCAGCATCAGCAAAATCAGAAGGGTACAGATCTTCTAAGCCTTGGGATCCTCCATCATCTGCGGTTATCGGCGACATCGTGAAATCTGTGCCAGTGGCTCTGCCTTTTAGTACACCAAACTCCAACAGCTCCGTATCGGCGCTAGAAGGAGTTTCTGCTCCACTCCTCAGCATTGGATGTTGCGCATCGTCCAGTAAATCCGCTGACAACTCACTGTCAATTTCATTGCCGACATCCAAGCGTAAGGCACTCTCGGCTGCAGCTAGCTTTTGCAGCTGTATCTCCGCCATCTCTTCGTCTGCAATCTGATCTAATGTACTCTCGTTTGCTCGACTACTATCAGCTTGTTGACCTCCACCCGGATCTGCTTCCGGACTACAAGGTTGGAAGACAGGGGTCGAGCTCATCTGCTCTAGCTTGCCCAAACGTGGTTCCAATACTGGAATTGTGCTAGCACCCCCAGCACCCATACTACACGGAACAGTATCCATCCTTGGCTCTTCATGATTGTCAGGCTTCAGCTTGTTAGCCTGAACAGTAGCAACCAGAGCCTTATCATGCTCAGCAAGGTTAGCTTGATGCTTCACCTCGGGAGGGCACCGTAATATAGGAGCAGCAGAAGTAGCATCAGCAGCAGATTTGACATCGATCTTGGATCTATTGCCTCTCTCCGAATTTATTGGCCCCTGCAATGATGTTTCTTCAACTGAGTGAGTAGGGACAGCACTCACAGGTCGAGGAGAAGTTAACGTTACCCTGGTTGGTGTTTTCGGAGCCAAAGGTGTAGCTGGAACATCTAGAGACGAATTCGGCGGTGCTGGGTATGTAGTTTTTTCTGGTCGATGGGGAACAGTGGCTGGTTTTGGAGATTTCAGCTTTTCACGTCGAATTGAGGCTATCGACTCCCTCCGCATAAGTTTTTTCATCTCTTCGAGAGCTTGGGCCAACATCACTTTCTGCGTCGACGACGAAGGAGAGTGTTTGCCGACACTGTTTCGAAACTCTCGATCATACGTACGCTTGCGTTGCTCTAGGGCCAGGTTACTCTGAAGCAGCTCAACGTGCGACTTCAAAAACCCGGCTTCTTGCTCTAACCTCTGCTTTTCGTGCAATATAACCTTGTTTTCCTGTTGTAGCTTGGATAATTGAAATTTGTTGCTCGCTTCTGCCTCTGCGAACGCCAGCAGTTTTTGTTGATGGGACTCCCATTCCAGGTGCTGCCGATCCAAAAGTTTTTTATGGTGGCTCAATTCCTGGTACAGTTGACATCGCTCCTCTTCCAGCTCCATCAAATTCGTGTTTTTCATACCACTGCGAAGCGACTGCATCGCTTCTTCGTACGAGTTTATCAGTTGAGACTGCTGCGAAATCTTCTGTTTCAATCTTTGCACCAAAGAATGAAATTGGCGGTCACGCTCAGCCAATTCCCTTTGAGCTACAGTTCTGCTAGTGCTTAGAAATCTGTCACCACCAACAGCCTTGGCGTGGAGCAAGGATTCAATTTTCTTGTCCTTCATTGCTATAATTTCTTCAAGCCGACGCACGTGCGCATTTGCCTTGACTTGCTTCTGCTGTTCTTGAAGATACGCAGCTTTTAGTTCGCTCTCGGCGTCGAGAAGCCTGTAGTACTCATCGTGCAAATCTGCTTCCTGGGAAAGTTTGATTGATACTGCAGTGCTTGATGCTGCTGTTTGCTTGTGCGAAAGCGGCAAACGTCCAACATCGCTATACACCGCTCGGATTCGTGCATGAAGCAGCTTTTCGCCTTGTCGCTTGCGCCTAATTCCCGCTCCACTCGATCGGAGTTGGGGGTTATTCATTGTGCCGTTGCTCGACGGGCTTCTGGGAGTTGAGCGCATTCGAGGTCGAGCACTAACGGGCCGAGCTGGTCTCGTTGGAATCGGATTGTCCGCATTCGCCATAAAGAACTGGGAGGAATCTGCTGGCATGTGCCGTACGATGCGCGCACTACAAGGTCGAACTGCAGCCTTGCTACAGCAGAATAAAGCGAACATGTTGTGAAACGATGCATGGGCATGCACACTAACTTCTCAAACGCTACCTTTTCAACTGCTCCAAGTATTCTTCATAGCCTTCTAAATCAATCTACACAAGAAGAGCAAAACGTGTGAGGAATAGTCTGAAGAAGTGTACGCAACAAGAAAAATGGCAACATACTCCGTCTTCTTCGCCTTCATAGTCCAAAACACCTTCCGTATTGAGTTGGCCAATGTCATTCTCATATCCTCCGTCCCTAATCTCAAGAGGTGGAGAAGACTGCTGTGTTTCGCCATGAGTTTGTTGGCGATTCATGCCACAACGAAACACCTCAGCTCGGCTCGAAACACAAGTGATCCTTAATAGCGCCGGCACCAAGATAAGAACACAGCAAGGTGAAGCGAAACGCTATCCATTTTTGGTTTGATGGATAACTCGTTCGAAGAGGGTTTACAAACTTTATGATCGACGAGATTTAGCGGAAGATGATGGAGATCGAGTCGACAAGAGAGGCCGACTAAAAGAACCTCCACCCGCTCTTGCAGCCGAGGCAGCGACCGTACTACGCATGTACTGCATTTCCACTTGGTGCTTGGTACTCGAGCGAGAAACGGATCTCTTCTTAGTTGGAGACGGAGCTGAAGACGGCCGATATCGATGTCCAACTGACGGAGATATCTCATGTTGCCGGACCATTTCAGCACTACGCAATGCAGGCGAAGTACTAACGCGAGACCACGTATCCATACCCCGACTGGAATATGACGGCATCTGCGAACAACTGGGCCGGACTACAGATACTCGGGCATGAGCTGGGGTTGAATACGCAGTTGACGGACCTTCAACTGCGATGGGAGAGCTTTCTAACGAGACAGTTGGAGTTGAGTGCTTTGGTGGTGGTGGCGGCGGTGCAACTTGTGAGCAAACGATCTCAGCCGACGGTTGAGTTGGGATACTGCCGGGCGGCACAACCGTTTGGGTGCGAGGTGTCAATCGATCCTGCTCCCGCTGCTTAAGAGTCTGCTTGTGGTTCGACCCAAAAATGGTTAAGGCCTCGATATTCATTGCGGAGACGCCTCGCAAGAAGATAAGACGAAGATCTTCCTCCAATTTCTGACGGCACTTGAGCGATTCCGCTACTTGGGATTTTGCATTGTCGATAACTTGTTGAAGCTGTCAGAACGATTGTGTTAGAATAAAATGACGTGGAAGCAAACACGATAACCTGTACCTGTTGAATTTTTAGCTGATACTCCTTGGCAACCTCAACGATACGATGCTCGTATCGGTCCCGCTGATCTTGGAGCTGCTTTTGATAAAGGAATCCCTGCACGTTGTCTTTCCAGGAGCGAAAGCTGGCAAGTTGCTGTCGCTTACACGCGTGGGTGAGAACATGGCGAAGAGCACGATGTTTTATCACGGTGTGTTGAGCTACGGTTTTCCAAGCATGGAATGTCGAAGCTAATGAACGCTCCCCACACCAGCGAATATCCTACACCAAAAAAGTGAGTCCAGATGACGATACAGCAATTCAGCGATTAAAAACTTACATTGTGGCTTGATTGCTTAACCGCAAACTCAGAGAAGCGGTCTAGCAACAACTTGCGCTTCTCTTGCTGTACATCCGCAAAGACGAGCTTGTCTTGCAACTCCTTCACCTGGTTCTGCAAGCGACACACTTCTTTAATTCAATCTTATCCCTTGCACGGACAATAAGGAAATTGTTACCTGGAGAATTGCAACGTCGTTCGTTAGCTTAGCGCGCTCAAGAGCTTCGCTTCTTGCTTGTTTCGTCCTGAGCTCCATAAATCCCCCCTGTTACATGCAACACCAAAAAATAGGATTAAGTTTTTCAGAGCTTCTGAAGAGGTGGTGCAGGACTTACGATAGCTGACCGACGAGCAGCTTCCAATGCAGTAGCCATTTGAACACCAAGTGCCGCTATTTCTGCGTCATCAACGTCGATATTGCCGTCAGGTATGTGTTTCTGCTCCCGAGGTCGATAACGAGTTGTTATCAGAGGAGATACTGCCATTGATGTTGAAGGTAGTTCGCGATTAAGTTTCTTGGGCTTGTCGGGGTTAGTGAAGATTGAGCTGCAGACAGAAAGTCACAAAAAGTGTCAGCGTGGTCATCTATCCAGCGAAGCAACCGAAAAGTGTTCACCTTCGGTACGTCGGCGAGTCGTGGTGATTTGAACTTTCGTCGCCTTCCAGGTGACTGCTTTCACGAGTTTCCTCAACCTGTTCATCTTGTGCTTCAATTGGGTTTAGCTCCTTGTCACTTTCACCATAGACAGATCGGGGAAGCAGAGCAGGCGTCTCCGGCACGGGCTCAAACTCGAGCTTTGACATTTGACGGCGCATCTGCCGCCACTCCTTGTCGCTCAGCTCTGCCTCGACCTTCATACTCCACACAAAGTAATCTGCACTCTACCTCCGACCACGCACTTCGAAGGCAACGAAGGAACTAAAAATACATGGAAACGGACGATACCAACGCGAACGATTGAAGCTTAAGGAAAAGCAGGCGGAGTAGATACTACAGTAGCATCCTTCAAACGCAATCATACCAGAAGAACTTCACAATATATTTTGTCGATAGCTTTAGCAGCTACCTGTAACCGCGATAGCACACAGTCGCAACAGCCGAAATTACTTCACCCAGCAGTCTTCGAAAGCAAACTGATTCATACCGCCCCTGAATTTCGCTTAGTTGCCACCACGCAGACGCAGCACCAGGTGCAACGTCGACTCCTTCTGGATGTTGTAGTCGCTCAGCGTGCGGCCGTCCTCCAGCTGCTTGCCGGCGAAGATCAGACGCTGCTGGTCAGGCGGGATGCCTTCCTTGTCCTGAATCTTCTGCTTCACGTTGTCAATCGAGTCCGACGGCTCCACGTCGAGGGTGATCGTCTTGCCCGTCAGCGTCTTCACGAAGATCTGCATGCCACCACGCAGACGCAGCACCAGGTGCAACGTCGACTCCTTCTGAATGTTGTAGTCGCTCAGCGTGCGACCATCCTCCAGCTGCTTGCCGGCGAAGATCAGACGCTGCTGGTCAGGCGGGATGCCTTCCTTGTCCTGAATCTTCTGCTTCACGTTGTCGATCGAGTCCGACGGCTCCACGTCGAGGGTGATCGTCTTGCCCGTCAGCGTCTTCACGAAGATCTGCATGCCACCACGCAGACGCAGCACCAGGTGCAACGTCGACTCCTTCTGAATGTTGTAGTCGCTCAGCGTGCGACCATCCTCCAGCTGCTTGCCGGCGAAGATCAGACGCTGCTGGTCAGGCGGGATGCCTTCCTTGTCCTGAATCTTCTGCTTCACGTTGTCGATCGAGTCCGACGGCTCCACGTCGAGGGTGATCGTCTTGCCCGTCAGCGTCTTCACAAAGATCTGCATGCCACCACGCAGACGCAGCACCAGGTGCAACGTCGACTCCTTCTGAATGTTGTAGTCGCTCAGCGTGCGACCATCCTCCAGCTGCTTGCCGGCGAAGATCAGACGCTGCTGGTCAGGCGGGATGCCTTCCTTGTCCTGAATCTTCTGCTTCACGTTGTCGATCGAGTCCGACGGCTCCACGTCGAGGGTGATCGTCTTGCCCGTCAGCGTCTTCACGAAGATCTGCATGCCACCACGCAGACGCAGCACCAGGTGCAACGTCGACTCCTTCTGAATGTTGTAGTCGCTCAGCGTGCGACCATCCTCCAGCTGCTTGCCGGCGAAGATCAGACGCTGCTGGTCAGGCGGGATGCCTTCCTTGTCCTGAATCTTCTGCTTCACGTTGTCGATCGAGTCCGACGGCTCCACGTCGAGGGTGATCGTCTTGCCCGTCAGCGTCTTCACAAAGATCTGCATGCCACCACGCAGACGCAGCACCAGGTGCAACGTCGACTCCTTCTGAATGTTGTAGTCGCTCAGCGTGCGACCATCCTCCAGCTGCTTGCCGGCGAAGATCAGACGCTGCTGGTCAGGCGGGATGCCTTCCTTGTCCTGAATCTTCTGCTTCACGTTGTCGATCGAGTCCGACGGCTCCACATCGAGCGTGATCGTCTTGCCCGTCAACGTCTTCACGAATATCTGCATGCCACCACGCAGACGCAGCACCAGGTGCAACGTCGACTCCTTCTGAATGTTGTAGTCGCTCAGCGTGCGACCATCCTCCAGCTGCTTGCCGGCGAAGATCAGACGCTGCTGGTCAGGCGGGATGCCTTCCTTGTCCTGAATCTTCTGCTTCACGTTGTCAATCGAGTCCGACGGCTCCACATCGAGCGTGATCGTCTTGCCCGTCAGCGTCTTGACGAAGATCTGCATCTTGAGTGTCGAGAGGAGGTCGCCTTGAAAGGTGCTTGTGTGGGTGGGTCTGTTCCAATTGGAAAGTGAGACTTCGAGGCTCGAACGCGGAGAAGAAACCCCTCCAGGATCTCGATGGGTAAGGAGTTTCTCACTCAAAAGGAGACCAGCATACAAATCGCCATATGCAGAAAATGAGGTAGGATCCTTCGGTTTCTATTCTGGACCCTTGTTCTCAGGTTGACCTCAGCATACAAAAACGAAGATGTGGGGCTCCTCGAGGGGTACCTCCCACCAGTACCATAGGGGTCGAAGATGAATCTGAGAAAAGGAGGTTCATGCAGGGATTGCTTGCCACGTGCATGGGTCTCCAACGCTTTGGTGGTTGCTTGCGACGCCTCGCACCGAACCATGCAGTGAGCTGCATTGGCACTCGACTTGCTAGCAAGATAAAGAGCCATACACATGCCAAGCGCGCGAGAAAGCGTCGCGGCAGGTCGAAAGCTGCAATCATTCACGTGCATATCTTGTGCACCACATAATTATCACATTTTCGATCAGTCACGATGGAGCGGATACTGCGCCGCGGATCGTCCTCTGCCGGCGAGCCCCGAGACGGCGAGGGCAACGCGCTGAAGCTGCCGCAGAACGTGGGGGATACGATCGCCAAGGTACTAATCTGTCTTCGGGTGGTTGGGCCTGATCCGTTGGCCAGAACTGACAAAGTCACTGTTGTGAGCAGGTTTTGCCGTCGGAAGATGTGCTGGACCGACCGGAGTTCGACGCCCGAGAGTTCATCAATCGGAACTTCCCCGACGAGCAGAGTCTGGGCGACATCGGGGACTTTGTCGGCCGTCTCCGTGGTCGGATGAAAGAGCTGGACGACTCGCTGTCGCAGGCGTCACAAGACCAGAGTCTGGCGGCCCACCAGGCGCTTGTAGACCTGAAAGAGGCCAAAATGGCCACCCAGCAGCTCTTCCATAAGATCCACGACATTCGAGGAAAGGCGGAACAGTCAGAGGTGATGGTGCAAGAAATCTGTCGAGATATTAAGCAGCTCGACTACGCGAAGCGCCACTTGCAGACCACGCTCACGGCCCTAAAGCGACTGCACATGCTGGTCAACGCGGTGGACCAGCTTGAGTTCATGTCTTCTCAGCGTAACTACCGTGAGGCTGCCTCGCTTTTGGAAGCAGTGAACCAGCTGTTCACACACTTTGACGGCTACACCAACGTCAGCAAGATCGTTGAGCTACACAAAACTGTGCGCACGCTACAGGAAGAGCTCGGAGGACAGATCTTTGCCGACTTCCGATCAATTGGTCCGATGGAATCGCTGGAGGACAACTTCCCATCAGAGGAGGAGCGAAAGGCAGTTTTTGCTAACCTCTCGGCGGCGTGTGCCGTTGTGGATGCCTTGGGCAAGGCAACACGCGAGAAGCTCATCCACTTGTTTTGTGACGAGCAGTTGTTGTCGTACGAAAGGCTGTATGGCGAGGGGGGCGAGTGCGCTGGCTTGCACCAAGCCGAGACGAGATACACGTGGTTTTACAACCTGCTCAATGGCATCGATGAGCGTTTAAACTCGGTGTTCCCCAAGCACTGGCGAATGGCCCGGCGAATGTGCATTCAGTTTTGTGAGTGTACACGGACGCATCTACTTGCGCAGATAGGGGCGCATACCCCAGATGAAATGGATGTTACTCTGTTGCTCAAGTCTCTGCAGCGAACACTAATGTTTGAGCGCGACGCTGCACAGCGGTTTGAAGGTGTAGTAGAAGGTGAGGAGCAGGAGGAAATGGAGTTGGACGAGAATGGTGAGGTCATCGACCCTCATTCGGCGGAAGGAATTAAGAGAAAACACCGCCGCAAAAAGCGTGAGGCTGAGCGCAAGGCGCTAGAGGAAGAGATGGAACGAAACGGCGAGCTTGCTGGAGACAACAGTCAGAGTCTGCCAACAATTCGTGGCCTAATTTCTCGCTCGTTCGACCCCTTTATGACTGCCTACGTGGCCCTGGAGCGCAAGAACATGGAGCAGATGATAAACGAAGTTATGAGCGCCGAACTAGTGGATCGAAACGGACAACTTCCTGTGTTTTCCAGCTCGGTGAACATGTTTGCTTATATCCGCAACTCGATCAAACGATGCACGGCATTGACGAATGGGCAAACATTCTTCGACCTTCAGAACGAGTTCAAGCACTGCTTCCAGCTCTACGCCCAGCGACTTCTTGAAAAGCTTCCTGCTGCCTCGGCTGGGGCAACTGGTGGTCTTGACTCCTCCAATAGCAGTGCAAGCACCAAGGTAAAGCTTGGCGACAAGCAAGAGGAGGAGCTGTGCTTTGTCATTAACACGGCAGAGTATTGTGCGGAAACGCTGCCATCTCTAGAGGAAGTGATTCGCTCCAAGATCGATAAGGCATATAGCGAAGCAATCGAGCTGTCACAAGAGATCGATACATTCCACGACGTCGGTGCCGCAGCAATGAAGTGCATAGTCGCTGGGCTGGAGACAGCGCTCGACGACGAACTGACCGCGCTCCACAAAGTGAACTGGCAGACGTGGGAGGCTGTGGGTGATGAAAGCTTGTACGTGACGCAGATGGGTGACAAACTGCGTGCGTTCGTGCCGGTGCTGCGCCAAATGCTATCCGGACTGTATTTTACGAACTTTTGCGATAAGTTTGCAGCTTCCTTTGTGCCCAAGATCCTGCAGGCTGTTATGAAGTGCCGGAAGGTAAACCAAGTAGCGACGCAGCAGTTGCTGCTCGATGTGTACGCGCTCAAGACCCTTTTTCTCCAGCTTCCTGTGCTAAATAACGACACGTTTCCGGCATCGTCCTCCTCGGCGAGTACGGCGACGATCCCGTCACGATACACGAAGTTCGTCACGAACGAGATCGGAAAGGTGGAGAGCGTGCTAAAGCTGATCGGCACTCCAAACGAGATGCTGGTCGAGAGCTTCAAGATCATGTTGCCCGATGGCACAGCAGAGGACTTCCAGAGTGTCATGAACATGAAAGGGCTTAAAAAGAGCGAACAAGCAGGGTATCTGGATACACTAGGCATGCAGCGCAAGCCTGCAGGCAAGATCGCCGAAATGGAGGGCAAGATGAGTGACATGACCGAGAACTGGAAGAAAAACATGCAGAACCTGGCTAAAGTGCCATTCGCGTTCACGGGTGGCATGAACACCAACACGCACCACCAGGGCTAGCAAACGAATTGTATTAATGGACGGATCCCTGCTTGTTTTCTTTCATGCGATATTGAGGATCAGTTTGACGTACACAATCAGTTTCAGTTATATACAGCATGGACATTCTACAAAATCAAAAGGAGTTGTGCACAAAGTAGAGGTCTGGGGTCTAGTAGAACTTAACTTTTCGTCGCCTGTATGCTTGCCATGCAGTGAAATGTGCAGTGGCTCCAGTCGTGTCGGTGATAACAGTCGTCGTGGTGCCTCCACTGGTGCCTGCGGTGGAGCTCGTCGAGTCGTCCGTCATGGGGCAGTTGTTGTAGTCAGAAGACTTGAGAGTGACCTTTGACGTGATACCTTCGTTGGACGTGAGTTTAACCTCCACATTCTCTAAGTCAATGGCGTCGGATGGAGACACCTGATAGAATGAGGTCACGCCGATGACTTCACCTTCCACGCCATTGATTTCCATGGCCTTGATACCATCGCGCGAGTTTGGCACTTGAAGCGCAAACCACTGCGGGTTGCTTCCCTCTTTCCAGCAGAACTTCTCCTGCTCGTCGGGGCACGGCGTGAAGTGCCACGAGATCTCCGAGATGCGCGGGTCTCCACCCACGACCGTGTACCATAGCGCCGTGTTCAGGTCCAGATTCCCATAGCCGCACTCATAGCACAAGTCAGCCACGTAGGCCGTGACGGTGCCGCTCTCGCCTGTGATGGACAAGCAGCGACTGCAGCTTGACGACTCGTAGTATTGATCGTAGTTCATCGCGACGAAAAGCAACGAGTTGAGACCGTACGGTGCCATACGCGCGCTGCAGCTCCCGCCGAGCGGTGTACTGAGGCCGTACGTGGTGGCCTTGCCAGTGAAAACCTCCTTCGTGAGAACAGGGCGCAGCCACAGCAGCGCTAAGGCCAGCGGGAGAAGCGGCATTGCAGCACCAATAGCGAAGTGTCGATTCCAACAACCTTTCAAAGACCATACACAATGCACAAATAAAGGTTTGAGCCCGACGACTTGGTTTTCAATGAAAACTTTTCATACCTTTTTAATGGGCCGAAGATCCTCTAGTTTCTCTTCTGACCCACAGACTCTGCACCTCTAAGCGCCTACATAAAGTCGTCGTAGTCGTCGTAAGTGTCTTCGTAGCCCGAGAAATTCTTCCCGCCAGCGCCACCGCCGTTGCCGACATTGCGCTCGACGTTCGCGTAGCCCTGCTTGCCCGTCTGCTTCTTCTTCTTTCCCTTGGGCTTGGCAGCCGCAATCTTCTCGTTCTTGATGACGTTCACTATGGTCGTGATCTCCTTCATGTCGTCGGCCGTCAAGTTCACGGACGCCTTGGTGAGGATCACCTTGATGCACTCCAGTGCGTACTTGGAGTTGGACATGGCCAACCGGGAAGACACGACGTCTCCAAGGTGCTCGTGGTCAGCAAGTGACAGCAGACGCAGCCCCGAGATGGCAGCGTCGGTGTCGTCTCCAGTAGCAACTGCGGGCTTGGGCGGGGCGCCAGCAAAGGCGTCAATGGCCATCTCAAAATCAGCCTCCTCAATAGAAGCCTTCTCACGAGCCCGACGCTGGTCGTCCGTCTCTTCTGCCTGAGCTGCGAGCCGTGCCTTGGTCAGGGCGATCTCCATCTTCTGCTTCTCCTCAATTTCCTTGAGCTTCATCTTCTTGAGCTGCTTGGGCTTGAGAGGGCCCTTGGGAGCGGCCGGTTCGGCCTTGGTAGCCACTACAGGCTCCTCCTCCTCCTCCTCCTCGTCGTCCCAGTTGGCTGCGACCTTCTGCGTCTCCGCCACGGACGGCACTTCGAACTCGTCGTCATCTGAGAGAAAGAGAGGATTGTGAGTCACACAGAGCGAGTGGAGGGGCCGCAGACACGGCGTTGCGTACACCACACGCAGGTCTACAAGATGATAGCGGTGGGTGCACACAGACGACAGCAGAACGCACCCCAGGAGTCCATCTTGGTTAGTTGCGGCGTACTTCTCACGTGGCTGGTGTTTCCTCTTGTCAGCAGCTCCCTTGGCGATTGGCCGGCAGAGAAGGGTGCGTCAGTCGTACCGCAGTTATGGTACAACCTGCACAACAACCTATTCTGTTGAACCGGATTTATGTGGTACACACCACTGTGTAAAAGTATGACCAAAACAAGGAGGCATGCACTGTTCATAATGCGATAATGGCTGGTGCTGATAGCAATTGAGCGACTAAAGCTCTTGCAGGAGTGAAAAGTGTTGAAATGTAAGACCTAGCTAGTGAGCGACAGAGCAGAGCGGCAACAACCAGAGTACGACACTAAACGTCACTTGTTATATATCGGGCAAATTCGAGACTGAGGCTCAGTCTCGAGCTCCCTTAGCTATTCTACTCACAAATACTGCTGGTGGCGACCCTCTACAGTTCTCCATAGCCACACGATCTTTAGATACGCCTTGAGCGTGACTCCTTATGCAAGATCCCAACCAGCACAGCCAAGCTTGCAGCTAGCATGGCCAGCACATCGTAACCGATATTTCAACAAAAAGGAAAAGGGTGAACATTTGATAAACACCGTCTTCAATTACAGTAACATGAGCCATGGTCGGATGCAGCACTATTGCTGCTGTTAACACCGTTACTCCTACTGAGAGCTGGCCCTCCTGACTTCGGCATTGTGAGCGAGACGCCCGGGAAAGTGGAAATTTCCTGCGCGGTAATATTGCTCTACATGCTGAGCGACATCTCCATGGGTGTGGTCGGAAGAGGTATGTTAGCTAGGCTAGAGCTCAAAGACACTGCGGCTGCCGCTGCAGCTAAAGCACTCGGAGAGTGTGCAGGAGAGAGATCCACGTCCGGAGTTGCCGGCATACTGTCCAGCATGCTTCCATCCGCAGTGGACGAGGCAATGGCCTGAAGACAGTGAATATCCACCAGTTCAATCTTTAACTTCTGCTTGGCATGCATGATACCTTCGAGCGCGAAGTCAACCATTGTCTGTCGATAGTCGGGCTTCTCCCAGTTCAGCCAGATTAGATCCGTCGCCAGAGTGCCGAAAGACAAGTCCGGCACCACCGACGCCAGTCCGCCAACAAACTCTCGAAGCATGCGGAAGCGACCATTAACGCAGGACCAGGCGAAGGAAACGTCCGTGTCCCGATCATGTTTCTTTAGTACGCCACCGAGGATCGGCTCACGCCTTACGGCCAGTACGAACTCCTCATATTCGCTCTGAATAGACTTGACCTCATCATCTGAAAAAGTTTCGCGCAAACGCGGCTTCTGCTCGTTCAGAACCTTGAAAAAAGCTTCTTGCCCCATTTCGCACAATTCGATGGGCATCACAACGGGCGGGTTTACAATCACACCAGCATCTTCAGCGCAGTAATGCCGCCCTTCCTGAGCGATCGTCGCTACACCAGCAATCAGATCCACCGCAAAGTTTGCCACAGATTTAGCAATATGCAACCGCTCAACGTCACGGAGAGTGTCGAACATCTCGATCGCCAATGGACCACCCTCATTCTGGATAAATTGCTGGGCATTTTGGTACGTCAATTGGAAGGACCCCGCGACACAAGCATTTTCCGGGTCTCGTGCTTCCCAGAGGTCTCGTCGAGCACCCACAACGTCTGCCATAATCAGGGCTAATTTACACAATTCTTGCACCTGTTCACTCACAAGGTTTGGTCCGGTTTCCATGATCACCAACTTTTTCATAAAATACGCAATCTCAGCCATGACGCGGTGAGCGATAGCTACGCAAACCCACCATGAAGCGGACGGCACAGACGTCGGGGAAGCAGTCTTTAGGCGCTGTACGATATCAGTACGATGTTCCATCAGCCATTTTAGTGTCAGCATAAGGTTTTCAGCAAAACCACGCGTATTCGAAAATGCAGTCGTGACGTCAGGGATAACTTCACCGGCGAACGGAGACAACGCCCCATCTTGGCTAGAGCTCTGCTGGTCTTGGCGCAGTGTAGCGACAACCGACACCAGCTCGTCGTAAAAAGACTTTTGGCAAAACGCAGCGACACAGTTCTTCACCACGAGCTCCAACTGGTGCGCACCACACCAAATAAGGTAGAACGTGCGTTTGTCTACAAGTGTCGTAAGCCGTGCTGAAATGCCCTGTTGACTTCCTGTCAATCCACGGTTACGACCCGTATTGACGCCTCCATTGGTGGTAGTGCCAAGCACTTTACTGCGCCACTGCGAATCCATAATATCAAAGACTTTCTCGATACGCTCCATAATTGACAGAGCCGGATGTTCATCAAACAAAGGCAACACCACCACATGAAAGTCTTGCAGTGTGCCACTCTGCCACAAGCGTACACGGACATCAAGATACGACGTACCCTGGTGAACGGCTGCATCCGTGGCTATCGCGTACGCCCACGAAGAGCGCATCATAAGTGCGATCTTCTGCAGGTTACTGGCAATGACCGCGCGCACATAGCCCGCCACTCTGTGCTCTGAGCAGCCACCATAGTAAGAAATCTTGGTTTCTTCTTTCGTGCATTGCACCATGCGCGAGGCTAGACGAAAAGATGCTCCGCAGGCCACAAACTTCATGGCCAGGTCGTACAAACGCTGGTTCTTGATGAGGATGTCGTAGTTTCCCCCTCCTTGCAGCGAAAGACGTCCAGAGCTTGCTCTCTCGATATACCGTCCTCGTCGCTTGCGTTGAAAAACATATCGCCCACCAGCTCCTCCACCACGCGCTTCTCGATCTCTGAGGCTGGCAGACGCACGGGACCCACACGCTGCACTACTGGCACCTCTGATCCGCTCACTGCTGTCGTGCTGCTAGCGCCGCCTGTTTGCGCATTGAAGAGCTGCTGCTGCGCCTGCGCCAACGAATTCATGGTGGCCTCCTCGATATGGGCCGCGAAGAACTTTTCCTTCTCGGACGTGGACGATTGCTCGTACTCAGCCCATTTCTGCTTGTGGTTAATCTCCAGGTGCGACAGGTAGTGGTCGGCTCGAAACGGCTGCCGGAAGTACTTGATGTTGGCTGTGGCGCGCCGTTTGCGCGTGGCGTCGGCCGCCGACTCCTTGCCGAAAGCCACGCAGAACTTGCACATGACGGACTCCACCACGCTCGTCTTGGCGTTGCGGCTGCACACCGACAGTCCATACTTGGTCGAGTGCCTCTCGTTAAACTTGACGCCGCGGTCCTTGTGCTTCTTGGGCTTCTCACCGCCACGCTCCGAGCCCCGGACGCCCATCGACTTTTTGCCAGAAAACTGTATGAGTTGTTTTTTTTGGGTAAAAAACATAAAAAATAAGCGCAGACGCGCTTAGAGAATCGAAAATAGAGAATTCGGTAATTTATCTGGAGAATAAACTCCGAAGCTGAAGTGTGAGTAATTTCAGCGTGGCCCGTCTCTACCTTTTTGGTTAGGGACTGTAGTCAGTTCCTTGCCTTTTTCCTCGAAAAAGGCACTTCTTCGCGGTGATCCCAAACTTCGCGGTGATCCCAAATAATTGTTTTTTGATCAGCTTGCCGACAAAAAAGTGCACGAACCTGTTTCCAACTTATTGTTCTTTCAGCTTAAAGGATTTAACCAAACATTTCACAACACGACTATTGTATGGGCACATCATATGTTTACTGGGCTAATACTTTACGTTCAACTAAAGTAAAATAAGCCATCAATTCCGCAAATTCCATTTGCAAACCAGTATTAATTTTTTACTTAAAAAATATTATTTATCATTAAATAATTAATTATTACAAATTATTCAATTTTTATGCCGGCCATCATATTAGCAAATAATCGAACAGGTCGGCGATGCCTTTCAACAACCGATACACCAGAGATTTACCCATATAATCGTTATTATTAAATAATAACTAAAACATAACGTTTATATAGATTAATTAATTTTAATCGATAATAATATTATAGTATTTAATAAAGGAATAACAGGACATAAATCTACTAAATTTCCAGAAAATTCAGAATTAAAAATTTTAGGAATTTTATGTTTAGTCCTTTAGAACAATTTGAAATTTTACCTATTTTTCAAATACCTTTTGTATTTAATATTATTTCCAAACAAAAAATAAATATAAAAAACAATACAGATACTCTTTCAAATTTATTTTCAAAAATAAAAAACGGTTACTTATTTTCCTGATGCTATGAGTGGTTGGAATGCTGTAAGTAGTTTTGGTTCATATATTTCATTTTTTTCAGCTCTTTTCTTTTTTTAGAAATTATTATTAATTTTATTTTTATCTATTAATACGTTAACATCTGTAACATAACACCACTAAAACCTAAATTTGAGGTAATAAAACTGAAATTAATTTTTATTACCAATGGTCTACAAAATCGTTAAAAAAAACACGATTTAAAAAAAATACACCATATAATGTCAGTATTAGATGATTTTTATGCATATTTAGAAAATTGAGTAAAATGATGACCTTGATAATAATAAAAAATAATAAAATTATATTTATTAATTTTTTTTTCATCTAAATTGTTCCTGATAATTTAAAGACTACGACTACCTTGTTACGACTTCATCAAAGTTACAGCTAGAGGCTGAAAGCACAAGGGTCCCGGCCGTTTCTAAAGGGGCACCTGCGGCTTTTTACGGCCTAAGTACGACCATTAAAAACCGTTTCACCTCCGAGTTGTATGCCGCGCGAAGCGCGACATCTTTCAAATAGAAATAAAAATCCAATTAGAAAATACCCAGATAATTTGACACCCTCTCTCCCCTTAACGTCAACGACCCCTTGGCTTCGCCAAGGGGTCGCATATAGAAATACACTTCAACGAAGTTGAAGTGTACCACTAAGTATACGATTTAGAATAGTACTCACCACTCGTGCGCTTGCAGCGCGCTACTGTTTTTTACCAAATAACAAGTTGTTGTTTTCGTCTGTTTTAATAAGTGTTTTAAACGGTGGTATCTTTCTCGCTTGAAGTGCTCATCTCCCGATCGGCATGACGCCCAACAACTATCGCGGCTGGCTGTGGTCGCTAGCGGCCGTGGCGGGGACTGCCACGGCGGCCGTCATTGTGTACAAGTACGCGACGCGAGGAGTGCGCGACCACGGAGAGAACGACGCGCCTGCTGCCACTGAGACGGAGGAAGGCGAGGACGTGGACTACGAGTGGCTGTCGGATGACGAGGCGGAGGGGGCAGAAGCGGAGCAGCAGCAGTTGGTGGCGGTGAACAGAGGAAGAAACATGGTACTGTACGCTGTTGCAAATGGAGGAGTCGATTGGCAAGATTGCGGACTGACGGACTGGTGCTGTTGTAGCTGCTGGCCATGTTCGGTCTGTTGCTGATGGTGTTGGTGACGGTTGTGTCGCTCGTGATCACGTGGAACAGCGAAGACGAAGAGATCTCTGTTGTGGATCTGCCCATGTTCCAGCCGCTGATGTGGATCGCGGTTGGCATCTTCACAGGTGAACGAACGTTCTAATTGACAAGTGAGAGAAACGGAGTACTGACTTTTTGATCTTGTTCATAGCTGCTAGCATGGATCTTCTCACACGTTCGCCTAGAAACAGCGCGGAGGTTCCCGTTCTCGAGGACAAGGCTGTATTCCCTCACGATGCGGGCGACTTCGAGCTAATTCGGCAGCACGACAGTGAGTTTAACACCCTTTTCCCTCTGCAACCCACAAGAAGAGTAACATTGGTTTGGTGAACAGGCAAGGGGGGATCAACTGCACCCAAAGTCAGCGCACAAAGCGCCCCGCAAGCTACCCCCAGTACGGGAAATGACAATGAAGAGAAGGACAGTGTACCTGGAGACATTGAAGCAGTTATCAAGCGCGCAGACGACCTATTCGAGCAGGGACAGCACGCCCGCACACGAGAATACTTGAAAGAAGAACTGTCAAAGTACCCTCCAAGCGTCGAAATGGTAAGTAGGGCTCTTAGGTGTCGCCATGAAAGACAGGCCTAATGATGAATGCGTTGCTCTAGCTGTGGCGCTTAGCTCGCGCATGCAATTATCTTGTGGAGGAGAAAACCAGCCCAGACGAGAAAAAGGCATTAGCCTTTGAGGGCTTAGCTGATGCAGAGAAGGCGTATGGTTTAAATTCTGACTTGGCGGCGTCCAACAAGTGGATGGCCATCATGACCAGGTAGGCTGTATTAGTGCATTCAAACTACCAAGGATTGGATGCTTACACTTGGTGTCCCTATTTCAGCACGGTGGGGAATTTTCGCGATTTGAAGGAAAAGATTGCTGGAGCCTACGTGATCCGGGTAAAACAGGTTGTTGCCATTCAAATATGTTTTTGCTAAAGTGTTTGTCTCCACAGGATCACATTCAACGTGCAATCGAGTTGGACCCGACGGACGCCACGTCTCACAATATCCTGGGGCAATGGTGTTTGGCCTTTGCCGACATGACTTGGATTGAGAAGCGCGCCGCTGCTGCACTGTTCGGCACACCGCCTAGTGCTACCTATGAGGAAGCTGTACAACACTTCCAAGCTGCAGGTACGATCGATTATGTTGACAAGGTGAACAAATTGACGTCTGATAGCATGTGGTTGTTGTTTTACTTAGAGAGCATCAGCCCTGGATTCTGGAAGAAGAACGTGTTCCTCCTTGCACAGGTACTTGAGCACTGAACAGCGACATCTGATCACAGTTTTCTAACCTCCGTTTCGTGTTCGCTCGTAGACTTATATGAAAATGAAGCGAACCAAGGAGGCAGCCAACTGGGTATTGAAAGCCAAGGATGTACCGGTGAAAACAAAGGAGGACGAAGAGGTGGCGCGGGATATTGCAGTGCTGATGAAGCAGTTGAAGCTGTAGGGTGGACCATCATATTCTCTTCAATAGGAAGCACCTATCAAATAGCATAAAGCGCGTGCTACAGTCAGCTTTCTTGCTGACTATACCGCGTGTAGAAGTTGGCAATCGAAGTTGGCACAATCCAAAGCAGAGCGAGAACAGCAGCAGCATGGGCCTCGATTTGGGATCCACCAGCGGAGCGACAACCAAGCAGCGCCCAGTGGCGAAGCAGCAGAATGCAGGAAGCACTGCAGCCGAACCTCCAGTGAAGCCGTCGACTCCGTCCATCGCGTCCATCGTAGCTGGTGACGCGTCCCTGGTGCGTATTGCGTTGCGATGCTCGTTGATTATTACGTGGACTGAGTGTTGTCTCTCATTTTGAACGCTGCAGTTGATGGCAGCCATTGGCGTCTGCACGGTGGCGCTCTCAGGGACCGTCTCGATGGCGATGGTGGCGCTGGACGACAACCTGACGTCGGTGACTGAGCTGCGACTGTTCTCGTCCTCCATGGTTACAGGTGCCGTCTTGGTCACAGGTGCGTCGTATGTCCCTCATTGTCGTGCAGATAAATTGGCACTGAGCATTGTGGCCCTCTTTCTGCAGTGGGTGTGCTCAACGGCATGCTGCAGTACTCGAACAGGAAGGCTAATGCTGCCCCTGGAGAGATCGTACTCCCGCCAGGACACCCTCCTATCTCCCCAGAAAAGCTTGCAGAGATGGTTGAGCTGGACGAAAATGGAAACCCCAAGGAGCGCATCAGCCGTTGCCCACTCGGCTTTTAAGCCATAGATTTATAGGCGACAACATGTTTGTAAAAAGTGTTTTAGACACAATGAAACGGATCACTTCCTACGACTTGTGCGACGAGCTCGGCGTGCCTCACGCTTCTTCTCTTGGAGCGAAAGCCTGAGCGCAGCTAACAGGTCCCTGCATCACAAGAGCACAACATTCCACACGATCAGTTCTTGCTTAGCGCATAAGTGGATAATCTCAAGCTGTGCGCACGGGTCGTCTTCATCGTAGATCTCATCTTGGCCGTCAAACTCGTGTGCTGCACGTCCAGCTCGTTGCGGACCAGGAACGTCGTCATGTCCAGGCTGGCGATGCCGGATTTCATTCTACAGCAAGGCAGAGAGAAGTGTATTTTAAATGAGCGATTCCCAGCTCCCACATTGGCATCAAATTTGCATCGTACCTCGAACTGTTCCGCCGACAATGAGCCCAGCATCCTCTGGGCCCCGCGGTTGAAGACCGAGTAGGCGCTGATGCCTTCCGAGCGGCCATCACCTCCGACCAGTAGATGATAGCCCAGAGCACTAAAGCCCGACAAAATGACGTACGCCACCGCAAACTCCGCCTCATTATGGTGGATGTAAACCAGTCCTCCGATCCAAATAGCCGTCAGCAGAGCGTAACAGGAAAGTCTTCGCCAGTGGGGCCTCAGAGCGAGCGCCACGTTCTGCAGCGTCTCCTTCGAGAGCAATTCCTCCAGCTTGCGCCGGATCTCCGCGCGCGTCTCGCGGTTCACACGCAGCACAGGAGGGATGAAGGGAACCAGCCAGTCCAAAGGCCCTTGGTCGGCTGCGCGCACATGCCGGACACGCGCGGCGTTCGGCGCTGGAGCTCCTCGCAGGTCCATCGTCGGTACAGACAGTGTACTGAATCCAAAAAGGTCAAATGTAGCCATCTGAATTCATGTAGCCATTATGTTTCCTAAGCCGACGCTTGTGTGCGCAAGATCTGCATGCAAGTGCTGGTGAACTGCTCGACGGTAATGGCACTGGGGAGCTCTTCTTCGTGTGTCGTAAACCACGCGATGAGGTCGCGGTAGTGACTTGGGAACAGCTTCTGCATGTGGCATCGGGTCTCATCGAGTCGCAGTTGCAAAGTCAGAAACCCACGTGCAAGATGCACGCCCTGCGCCTCGAGCTTGTCCTTGTGCTGGGTGCGCTGCAGCGCTACCAGACGCGTGTAGAGCTGCAGGACCAGCTGCTTCTTGTTTTTTTCACGCCGCAAGTCGAGTCGACGCAAGGCAGCTTTCTTCTCGAGCGCCTCCAGCTGCACGTCCTTTTGGAGCGCTTGAATGAGGAACTCAAAGGGATCGAGCGGCTGGGTCTCCAACAACCGCGTCAGGAGGATATGCAACATCTCCTGCACCTGATGGCCCTCGGCGTAAGAGCGCATGGCGTCCAACACCTCGGTCGGTGGGGGCCATCGCCGGGCAGATTCGAGTCGCGCTGCCGGATCACCCTCGAAAGCGGCATCTTCGTTTGTTGTTGGAGTTGTGCTTCAGATGAAGCGACACTGAGGCCGTAACGGCAGCAAAACTGCGTTGCATGGCTTGGGTATTCACTCAAAGACCCCGCGGAGATGACATGGAGCCGGAATGCTGCTGGAGTGGTGACCACCTAGGTGACAGCCGACATGAATAGAGCCTGTTGTGCCGAGCCATGCACCTTCAGCCAGCTTGAGTCAACTTCAATTGCTGCTCCTATTTCCGCTCTCCTAGCCCAGCCCTGCTGTCGTCCTCGCGCCACATGGCACTTGCCCTCCTCCTGTTGCTTCTCCCTCTCCTTCTCGGCTGGAAGTGCTCGACTCTGCCATTGGCCTTTGCTGCGGCATTTCATCAGCCTTTTCACTTTCGTATTTGAGCGGTCGAAGCAGCAGTCAGACTTTGCACTATTTGAAGCTTCAGCAGAATACAACAATGAACTACGGTGGCAATGTGGAAGGTTACCTGCTGAAAGTCGACGGCGACGACACTCGAATTGTTTACTGCATCCTCGATGAGGGCATGTTGCAGTACTTTTCGCGCATGGGTGGCGAGTTGCTGGGAGCGATCGCTCTATCAGGGTCCAAGGTCGACGTGTTCCTGCTGCCCGCGGACGAGTTTGGTCACGTGTCAAATCAATTCCGCGTCGATGCGCAACCGCGAACTCCATCCGTTCGTCGTCGCGGGGCTCCGCAGACTGTGGAAACGGACAACTTGGTGTCGATCACATTCGCTGGATCAACGCGTGAAGTCACAGACCAGTGGGCCGTCTCCATCCTAAACTGGAATCGCTACAGCTGGGAAGACGGTCAAATGGTGTGCAGCTCGAAAGACGAGTTTCACACACTCAAGAAGCTCATCGAAGTGAACGAATGGAAGGCCGACAAGACGGCTACAGACCCTGTTATCCCAGTTGGAGTGAGCCCTGCCGTTCTTCCACTATGAGGAAGCAGTTAAGAAAGATTTGTAGTGTACATGTAGTGAACGTTGCTTCAATAGATTGCGCAGTATTTGTCTACTTCTCTTCCAATTGCCAACTTCGAGAACAAACGTAGTTAACTACAATGTATATACATGTCATGTAGAGCTGTTCAGGAATTGAATTCGCTTTGAATTACGATAACTATTCGATACACAACTATTCTATCGCAGCAAAACGACTTCACGGCACAGACGTAGCTTGCGGCATGGCACTTTGAGACACCAACGAAATGGGAGATTCTCCAGCTGTAGACGATGGCGGCGATGCCTTCTGGGGCTCATCGCTATTGCCGGCAGCAGCTGCGGCTGCCGCTTCCTCCGCCGCCATTTCAGCAAGTCGTGCTTTCGTGATGAACCGACCGTCTTCTCCACGCTTGCGGTTCTTCGCAATGCTGTGCCGCACCGGGTACGACGGCTTGTTGGACCAGTTGCGGTTTTCGCGCTTCTTCAGCCACTTGGCAATCTTCTCCTTCTTTTCCTCCTTTGAGCAGGGTGGGGGGTACGAAGGCATGGGCGGAGCGGTCGTCCATTTCCCTCCAGGTCCAGCACGAAGCTGCGCCTTGCCAAAACCATAGCCCGCAGCATAAAAATTGTAGCCCATATCTGGCTGCATGTTGCTGTAACCGTACCGGTTCATAGCGTACTGCGGCTGCTGCTGTTGCTGGCAAGGGTTGTACACGCTGTTGGTGCCGGACATGTACGGGCTCATGGCATACTGTGACTGATCTCCAGCGTAGATTACATTAGCAGGATATGATCCTTGGTTCATGGTGTAGCCAGGCTGCATTCCGTATCCGTTCATGCCCATTTGCGCAGATGCCGCAGGAGACACCGCAGGTGGATTCATGCCCATCACGTTGTGGACGGGCGACGACTCGTATCCTCGTTTCATGTAAGTCGCGCGATCTCTCAGCGGTAGATTGATTTGCGGTGCGGCTGCGTACATGTTGGTTGGAGATGCTTGAGGCTGGTGATACTGTTGCTGCATCAATGTTGTAGGCGGGTAGCCTGCTGACACTGGCATCGACGTCGGGTATCCATTGCTGGACATGCTGCCACCAGGAGTTGTGACCGAGTACTGGTTCATAGCCATTGGGAGAACTCTGCGAGTAGCTTGACGCATTCATAGGTGTGGACTGGTTAGCTGTCTGATACGCGTACGGGTTGCCTGACGGGGTCATTGACGCAGACGTCGCATTGAACCGGTTCATATCGTTGATGCTCTGCACTGGCATCGGTTCCGACTTGGCCGCTGGTGGTGTCGTGTTGAAGTTGAGGGCGATGTCGTTCACAAAACTCTCGGACAACCAGTCGCCAGTGTTGCGCTTGGAGGACGGATTTTGGATCTCTTTGAGCAGAAGATCCTTCACCGCCTGGAAATCGCCAGTGTTGTTATACTTGTCCAGAGCTTCCTGGAGTTGCGGCGAGTCGCTGTTCAGGACCAGATCCTTCAGATGACCGCGGTCGTCATTCGAGATAAGTCCCTTGTCACCCAGCGACTTGATAGCCGCCATTTTGCCCGAGATGCTTCGGTAGCGCTTGTTTCCCTTCTTACCGCTGGACATGAAGCCTCCCGACGGAGCGCCGCCTCCAAAGCCGCCTCTAGAGGGTCCTCCCATGCCACCAGAAGGGGCAACGTTGCTAGTTTGAACCACCGTCTGGTCATTGGCGTAAGGAGAAATGCTGGGCTCCGTCGTGACACTGTTCGCACTCGGAGTGGACAACGTCATCGGCCGTGCAGAAGAACTGCCCGTAGGAGCGACTGTCGCAGCCGCAGGATCCGACACCGAGACGTCTGTCTGTCGCTCATTGGGTGGTTGGTAGTCTTCTCCCTGCAGACAAATCACGAAGCGGTCGTTCTCCCGGACACCGAAGCGCAGTGCACGGGCGTTAAGCTGTTCAAAGCGAAGTTAGTTGTCGGCCAGAACAGCGAGAGCCAAGAGCAGAAGGCGACGCACCTCGCCAGTGATGCCCCCAGCCTGTGCAGGCAGAAGGAAGAGCCGCGCCTTGGGCGTCGTCACGCCGTCCTCGTACTCGTTCTGCTTGCCAACCGCGGCCACCATGGCCGTGATGACGTCCTTCCACTTGAGCGGCGCCGGCGGCGCTCCAGCACCTCGTCGTCGGTCTCGTGCTGCGTGGCGCCGTCGTACAGCCGCACAAACACGCGCGTGCTCATGGCTGGAAGCGGCGGTGACGGATTGACACGTCGGCAGCTCCTCGCAAGTGGAGAAATGAGGCTGCTCCGTGTTCTGAGCAGGCGATGTGGATATTTCTGGTTGGGCAGGTCGCTTCAAACGGCAAATGCGTCGGCTAGGCGACCGTCTTTTCGAAACAGCATAGAAAATCACAGGTCTGATGTAACGTTTTGATGGCGCCAGAGAGCGAGTGCCCACAAATTCGAGCGCGCATAAACTGTTCAGCATTCTCGGATTCCGCGGCGTATTATAAGTCAAGCGAAGGCCGGGGCTCGCGGCCAGCCCCTGGCCTTTTCCGACTGCTGGACGACGCCTTCTACAGGCTAGAGCCATGCCGACGTGGGCCTCTAGGTTCGGTGTGTAGGAGGCGGCAGCGGAGGTGGACACGCGCCGGCTTTTGGCGAGTCGCGACACGACGACAAGAAGTATCTTCCTTGCAAATGGCTACACTGAAGTGCTGCAGACTTGTCAAGACGCTGCTGCGTGATGCCCTCTGCACTTGCTGCTGGGCGGGGCAGTCCGACTGGCGCTATGGACTGCTTGCGCTAGATAGTGTTGCTTTCGTTGCAGTGCGCTGCAAAGCGTCATCGCGTCGTCGACGGGTGTCAGGAGACTTCTTCGTACGCATCGGCTTGAAGACGTTCCTGGGCCGTTTGGACCATTGGTGATCGACTTCGTGCTGACGACGACGCTAGTCTACTTGGGTAACCGCAAGCGCGAGCTGAAGTGACCTGTGGTGACATCCTCCGACAGGCTTGTGTTGCTAACGCAATGCTTTTCCACCTCAAGGTCAGAAGTTCAGGCTCGCATTACAGGGTTCAAGCACAAGTGCGGTCTGCACTTTGACGGAGCGAAAATGGAGTGAACTGTAGCACCTCTGTGCCGATATTTTTAGTCAAGCCCGTGCGACTGGCAGGTTGCTACGCACAACTCAAGTTGCTCAACACGACAAGAGTAGGAAGCAATCAAGATGGAGACACCGGCATTTCTTACCCCGGAAGACTTGCACGCCCAGGCACGCCGATTTGAAGTGGATCTCACTCGCGAGCCTTATTTGCTTCCGCTAATGAAGCAGGCCGCCACAACCCCGAATCCACCGAACCGACAGCAAGGGGACGATGGTAGCGAGCGCTATTTTGTGGACCAAATACAGGTCCTTCGTCATCACCACCAGCAAGCGTCAAACCGTCATGAAGGAAGCGAGACTTCTGGGTGGATGGCATTTCAGGAGATTTTATCGCCGGAGATGTCGAAATCGACGAGTACGTACTATTATAATTTTGTGACCAAGACCCGACAAGCAATGCATCCTTTGGTGCCTCTACCCGGAGGGGGCGACGAACCTGACCCCATGACACGGGCCGCTGACCCTGAAGAATTTGAGCATGCTGCCACGCTGCACAAGCAGACCTCGATGGAGAAGTACGTTTCGACATGTTTTTTTTCTATTGCTTGACATTATCATTACTGACCGAAAAATGATCTTTGTGCTCGCAGCGTCGCTGAGCTAGAGATTTTGTGTTTTCACTGCTGGTGGAAAGAAACATCTTTGCTGGGCGAGACTCGCCAGTGCCGCTTGCGGCTTTACTTTTCCATTCCGAGTCGTCATTTCCAGGTGGTATTGGAGGAGTCTCCCAACGTATTCACCATTTCCCACATTGCACATGCCGTGACGGGGGTGCCGCTGTCTGCTTGGGACTTGCACGAAGGTGCACGACTTTCTGTACTCGGACGACCGACAACGCTGCGGCAAGCTAGCCTGCTCACCCGACAATGGCTAGACGTCCACGAACGTCGACTACGCCCAGTAATGGAGCAACTGCAGAAGGAACTGGCCAAGTACGAGCTACGCTCCCATGGGCGTTCGGCAGCGGCTCCAGCATCCGGCCGAATTCTTTGCGCTGACCCTCACCGCTCTCGATCCGGAGTTTCGCTGCGTCAAATGCTGGATGAGATTTCCATGCTCCAAGCCAAGCTAGCCACCTACCGTCCAGATCTCGCTCGACGAGTGTGCGAGCCACTATCAGATCTTGATATTACCGCGTAGAAGACCAAAATGGAAACACTCATTACTTTG
Organism: Phytophthora sansomeana; assembly: GCA_032158285.1. Lineage (NCBI taxonomy): Eukaryota > Oomycota > Peronosporomycetes > Peronosporales > Peronosporaceae > Phytophthora > Phytophthora sansomeana. The sequence goes on along the minus strand of JAPDHH010000266.1, from coordinate 37,795 downwards.
CGCGGCGAAGACGTCTTCGTGTGCCTCACGACCACAGAACCTTCGTATTGCGGCGAGTCATTTGACGGACGTGGGCTAGAGCCTATTTAGCAGCCACGGTCCCAAGATGACAATTATATCTTTATTTTTTGAGGCAGTAGAGCTGTTTCTGGAGATAAGCAAGCTATGAGTTTCATTTTCAAGCCTGTCGACTTCAGTAGCTCAAGATGACAATTACGACGCGATCGAAGCGCGTGTCGGCGTTTGGCACCGGAGCTCCCACACCAGCAACTGTGGCACCAGGGTCTTATGCAACGGAGCAGGTTATCACAAGTTTTGGCGTTCGCGCTCAACGGCCTCTCTTCTCCAGCTTCGCCACATCCGAAAAGCGCAACCTCAACGAGAACAAGACCACGTCTGCTATCACTCCCGGTCAGGTTACTGTTTGCTTAGTTTTGTCCGGACCAACTTGACTGACGCATTTGTTGCGAGTAGGCCCGGGAGCATACATTGACGAATCGCGAAGTCAACACGGATTGCCACCATCGAATGTCTTCGCCACCAAGGTGCACAACTACGGATCAGGTGGTTGGGATCTTTGCATTGATACTCACTAAATATGGTACCAACAGATTTCTCGCTTTGCTCCGAGCGCACCGGGGTCGACAATATTTCGTGCATCCAGTGTTCAAGACAACCCAGGTCCAGGGAGCTATCTCCGTCCTGCTTCGTCACCACCTTCCAACAATCAGCGAGAGCACCAAGGCCCTCACAAATTTGCACATTTAGTTAAGCCGTCAGTTCCTGCAATCCCCCAGCGACTGCAAAGTTATGGTTATGTGCAGGTGGGTGTTGAACTCCAGCGTCAATCACCGCCCGAAGAAATCTACTCGGGAATTGGGCAGGATACGGTGGGGCCTGCTGCCTATAGCAGACACAATCCGATATGGAATGAGAAGAATAATGTTGCTCCGTCGCTGAAATCCACAGCGAAGCGCGAAGTATGGGAGGAAAACAAACAACTTACCAAGCTTCCGGGGCCCGGTCAGTATAATACTATCCCCGTTCCTGAGACTGCAGCAGTCACCGCAGCTCCACCAAAATCGCACGCATTGATTCCAGAAGGCCAACGCCCACGAATTGGTGCATGCCGAAGCCACCTCCGAGCAGCACGACAAAGTGCAGTATTTGCTTCCAAGGTGCCCATTCTACAGGTACCCAAACCAGTGGGGGTATACGACCCCGACCGGGACCAGGAGCTTCAAGTCAAGGATGAACGAGCCGAGCGATATCGCCAGGAGCAGAACAAATTTACGGGTGTTGGTTTGAAAACGGAAGCATTTGGATCTACCACAGGCCGCACGGAGTTGACATCGCAACTCGCCACCCCGTTCAGCCATCCTACCTACATCACTACGCCAGGTCCGGGTAGATACAGCGGCGCTGGCAGAAGTACTACCTCGAAACACCATGGAAGAAAGTCGGGTGGAGGGTCAATACCTCACCACCGCACCGATGGAATTGGTTTTTCGTGCGCGACAGAACGTCCTTGTCTTGCTCCTACAAAGACACCTGCAGCACCAGGACCCGGTGCCTACAAAAGTGAAACTCCACGCTCGCTAAACCATGCTGTTAAAGGAAAGCTTTGCATCGGTCGAAACGGAGTTTTTGGTACGACTTCGGAACGGCAGGTCTGGGGCGAGTTGGAGCGCATGGATGCGGAGGATTTCACTCCAGGCCCTGGAGCTTACACTGAGGCGGGATCGTTCACTACAATGCAGTTTCTCAATTCGGCTGCATTCAAATCCAGCTCAACCAGGTTTGCCAAGAATGCTCCACCACACGCACCTCCTCACGTGCATTGCGTAGGTTCTCAAGTCACTCCGGCTGTCGGGCAGTACAATGTCTCCAAGGGTTTTTCTGCTGTTGCTTCAGATGCACCAGTGGTCGAGATATTGGATGCTGGGGGCTATCTGTCACCTCGGGTACCATTTCTTTCGACACAAGAGCGATCCGTGTTTGACACAAAGGATGTTTGTGACCTGCCTGGACCTGGAACTTACAAGGAAACTGCTGACGATGCGGGCGCCGTGTACACAAGATCGAGAGACGTTCGTTTGACAGTCGGCAATGAGGCACGATTTCGCGTGAAGCCGACTGTGCCCGAGGCAGTAGGGCCCGGAGCTTATTCCATCCCAGGTACTGTAGGCACCAAGACTTTCAACGTGACCATGACCCAGAAGGATAAAGGTAAATCTGCCCCGACTCGAGCTCGAGGTTCCCCCACCCAAAAGAGGTCACCTGTTACCCTCGCACGATAATGCAGTGCACTATTATACCTCTTCGTGCCTCGATCATGCAAATTTGCATTTTAAAATTAACGTAGTTTCTTGGGCTCTCCACATCAGAATCATCGCCATCACAGGAACGGCACGTAACTCTGATGCATAATCCGAAAAAGATTAAAAGCCAAAGACGCTGTGAACGTTTTCAACTTGTATGTTCTCATAGTGGGCCGAGATGCCGCATTACTGGCGATTCTATTCTGACATTGGGATACTTCGCTTCAAGTTAAACACTACTCCTCTTGGGTGGGGACTCTAAGCTGGAACCGTGTAGGGCCTTCTTCCACCGCAGAAGAGCGCGGTACGCGAATAGCAAGAAATCTTGCTCTGTGATCATATTGTCTGCGTTGCAGTCCATTACTTCCATCAGGAGGCTCAACTCGTCTTCTGTCGCGTAGGCATCTGCTCAAATCACACAACAAACAACAAGGTCAGCACTAACACGTAAGAAAGAAATCAGTAAGCAAACGTACCGCTATCTTGCTCGGCGAGGAGTACGACAAAGCTTTCTTCCACCAGAACGCCACTGCCGTCAAGATCCAATAGTGAATAATATAGCCGGAGAGCTTGCCATTGTGCCTTGGTGAACACATTAATGCCGCTCCCTTGGATCGGAATGTGGCCCTGGAGGGTGGTCGTTAGTTGGGCGACCTGCTCAAACGATGGCATCGGCATCCAGTCTGTCATACTCTTTCGTCGAACAGGGCCAATGGTTTCCGTGACTGTGTCATTAGCTTCGTTGTCTGTCGTAGCCTCGCCGGTAGAAGTTGAGCGCTTGAACGGCGTTCGGTAATGGGGAATCCACGACGCTCTCTTACCCAGGTGTCCTGGGGCGGAAGTGATTTGCGGACCACTCTTCTTTTCGCCGTCGCGTGCAAAGTACCGATCGTAGAAGCGAACGAATCCTGGACAAAACTTCCAACCGGTAACGATTCGGCTGGTATCCCACTTCTTCTTTTGCTTCTCCTGCTGCTTCTTCTGCTTCTTCTCCATTTTCTCCTTCAGTTTCCTCTCCTTTTTCTCCTTCTTAATGTCTTTTTTCGACTTCTTCGCGTCCATCGGCAGATTCACAACTCTTTCTTTCGCCGACCAGCTCCCAATCCTGCAATGATTCACCGACGGCCTCATGAGTGTCAGTTGCACTATGCTCAATGTCCTTGTATTCTAAATCGGTTGTTGGTGCACGTGACGGAGGTGACACGGGGAGCTCAGGGTCTTCCTCCTCAATCTTTTTATCGAGTGCTGTTGGGGGTGCACACAACGATGAAACAAATGACAACTTGCGAGGCGGATCCGTAGCCGGTGAGAGCGAAGACGTAATGCTGGCTGCGCGCTCAAGTGTGAACCGCAACTGCCGGCACATATTCACCAAATCGTAAAAGTCAATTGGCAAGAAGGGCAGATTCTCCTCCAGAAATGCTTTGACAGCCTCCTCTTCGCTTGGGCGAGTAAACTCAAATTCAGCGTACTGACTGCGCTTGTGCTGTTGGTACTGCAGCAGACGACCGTTTTGCTTTTCCCATGGAATCTTCAATGTAGCTCCAACATTATGGTTAGTGTTGCAGTACTCTGGGGCTGAGAATACAGTTACCACCGCAGGCAGTACAAGTTCACCGTCATCATTTTCCTCTGTACGGTCAGCTTCATGACGGAAGTGCTCTTTGTAGCCGTCTTCTTCCAACTCATGTGCACGAACGATAGCCAAGAGATTGTTGCGCTTTAGAAACTCACGGCATGCGCGCTCGTTAAACGTGAACGAGCAGCCACGCATACCATTAGGCGCCCATTCTTGTTCCTGCGCCTCCCCCTTAGCAGGATCAGACCACAACAGATCACACAGCGCTCCATTTGGCTCAGGTTCCATGAATCGGTTCACGACGCCGTTAATATCCTCCACATAGGCGATATCGGGCGACAAGCCACCGTGTACAGCCAGAAATGTGCCATGCACAGTCTCGAGACGTGCAGCCAGCGGCATACTCTCGAAGCACTTGATCATGCGGTTGTACAACACAGGGCCGTACTTCTTGAGGCACTCGGCCCGAAACCCGTAAAATGTACTCAAGCTGCGGCACTCGTGGTTACCACGCAATAGATGCACACTCTCCGGAAACGCTACCTTGAAAGCCAACAGCAGCAGGATGATCTCGCACGAGGAAATACCTCTATCCACATAGTCGCCGAGGAACATGAACGGGTTGTCCACAGCAGGAGAGCCGTGCACGCGGAGGAGCTCCAAGAGATCCTGGAACTGGCCGTGCAAATCGCCCACCAGTGTGTACGGTGCACGAATAGAAATAACGTTTTGCTCCAGGGACATTAGCTTGGTGGCGCGTCGAACAATCTCCAGCGCACTGGACACGGGGATGGTACTTCCCAGTCGGAAGAGCGCGAGGATTTCTTCCGGGTCCAGCACGTGGACGACGGCGGTCGCGTGCTCTTCGTCGGCGTTGTTGTCCACGTTCATCTCGCTCTCGAGCGCGTCGACGGCAGCTGCAGTGGCCGTAATGACGGGCACATTGGCGAAGTGCTGCACGGTGTCCTGCCCAATGTCGCGGTCCGCCTGTTGTCGCAAGTAGCGGTTGAAGAGCGTCGTGTCGGTGGACACCCGACGGTGGTGCGAGCCCTGCATGCTGGCCATACGCATGGGTCCGGCCTCCGACTTGGCGTCCAGCTCCGAGCCGCTGCCTGTGCGGGCCAAGTCCGGCACGTGCGTCTCTGTGTGCGTCTTGAGGCTGGCGGCGGCGGCCTGTGCGGCCATGAAGCTCTTGAGCGGCGACGGTCTGGCCACGTCTCGGTCCTCCTCCGGTCCGTCGTGCTCTTGGTTGGAGCTGCGGGCGTCCAGCGCCAGCTTGAGGCTGGGGTTGGTCTTGCGCAGCGACGACGAGCGGCGGCGACGCGCCATGGGCGGCTGCGGCGTCGTGGGCGCGAAGGACCCGACGTTCTCGGGCGCGGCCTTGAGCTCCAGCTGCGGGAAGGCCAGCGCGGCCGGCGCCGACTTGGGCGGGCTGGGCACGCTGGCGTTGGCGGGCACGGCGGCCAGGAAGGCGTTGAGCTTGCTGGCCATGGGGCGTCGAGACGGGAAAATACGAGCGTGGAAGGAGGCCAGAGCGCGGTGCGATCCCGCGTAACTACCGGTGGGCGCCTATAAATACAGCGGCGCTGGACTGGAAGCGGAGTGGGGCTGGCCTGCCCGGAGCAGCTCTCTCTCCCCACGCCCAAGTGAATGTGGAGCCAAGAAGGAGGCACAGTTATTTACCGCTGAGTTTCGGCAGAAAAAGAGGCAAGCGACTTTTGTATCGGCTGGGAAAAGTTCCTGCCCGAGTCGTGATTTGGTGGCAACTGCAGCAGCATTTGGCTGCAAGGCGCTTGATACATGTACTGATATCGGTCGACGACTACGGTATACGGATATCGCTAATAGCTGCACCTCGATGGCCACGTTGGCAAGTGTTGCCCAGTCGCAAAAACGAAGTGGAAGAGGACAGCTTCAGGCTGAAGTTCAGCCGAGTTGACTCAACTGTTGAGCGCCCATTTTGGCCAGCGGAGACCGTGCTGTTGTTGCCTTTCAGTGTTGTCCGGCAGAAACGGGTCCGATGAAAGGGCAAGGAAGCCCCGCGGAAAGCCTCCTGATTCAGCGTCGCCTTCGCGGCGGGTTCGAGCTCCGAACTGGTGGTGGTCACGCTCAACCGCGCGTTGAAGCGGGCACCTCGAATCCATGTCCTCGATGCAAAGATACCGATGCTGAAGTTGTCTGTAGCCATCAAGTCGGTCGAGGGAGGCGGTTCGCTTCGTGGCGAAAGGCAACTTCCAGGCTCGAGCGTAAACAGCTTCCACGTCTGTGACAGGTCGCCGATTGCGGCGATGCAGCCCTCCTTCCGATTTGAAGGCGAGGAAGCGCTTGTCGGCGAGGCAATGCAGCAAGCAAGGGAAGACTCGTTATGGGACAAACTCTATTGAATCAATTTGAAAAACGTACACAACCACGGGTTGTCTTCCTCTTGCGTTGGCAGTGACGGCGGCGGTGGCAGCGCTACACTGCGTTAGATCTGCCTGTAGTGTTCCCATGGAAACCACAGCCGTGGGTTATTTGTAGCTGGCTTGGTGCTTGGTATTCCGCTAATGGGGCAAGTGTACATCGAATGCCACCACGACCGGTTCAGGGTTCTGGATCGACCGACCGCCTTTCGAGGATGTCGCGGACGACGCCGCGACCGCCACCTTGTCGTCATCACTGTCGTCGGACACCCGCGTCCTTAGATAAACATGCTGCGGACAACTGCCAGGTCCTGGATGAGCTCGTGCATGAGCAAGTCGAACTCTGGGAGGTACAAGGACAGGAAGAGCGTGGTCGAGATCGTGGTCGCGCCTGAGACGTAGTGCCAGCGCTTGTGCCACTTGTCGTAGCGCTCGCCGCCGGGCATGCCGCAGTAGAGCCACGTGAAGCAGCAGAGCACGCCCAGAAGCATCTTGACGGCCAGGATGCCGTACCACTCGTTGGACAGCGTGTGCTGGCCGGCGAACACGAAGACGATGCCGAGCGTGCCGCTGATGAGCGCGTCCAGCAGCAGGTACTTGGTCTCCTTGGAGCGGTGGAACATGGTCGACGCGATGGCCGCGCCCATCTGCAGCACGCCGCAGAAGTACTGGCCGCAGCTGAACGAGATGAGCGCCGCGAGCGCGTACACGAGGTTGGAGTAGATGAGGCTGTCGCACCACGCGCGCTTGGCGTGGCAGGGGCGCACTTTACGCCGCGGCCGCGAGGACTTGACGGGTGCCAGCTTGCGCAGTCCCATGTCTTCGACCGCGGACGCCCACTGCGGCAGGAACGGCTGAAGGTTGAACGAGCACAGACACATGCTACGGAGCTGAGAGGCGACGGGATCGATCCGGGAGTGCGAGCGCTTCGGACTGCCGGGGGAAGACCGCGAATGGTGATCGTCTGGGGGCATTGCTGGCCCTGCATCGAGCGGCTGCTGCCGGATTGCGCTCAAGTTTTGAAACGGGGCTGTTGACGCTAACGGACCAGTACGGATACAGTTCGGTGGCAGCAGCAGAGGACAGATGGTATGTGGATGAGGTGGTGACGCCAAGCCGAAGTGTGTTTAACAACGTTTTTCATGAACATAGTATGCAGTCGTGCTGGGCCGATAGCAACTCTAAGAATAGGGAGGCGGCCAATGCACCAAAGGGTATCCAATCAGACTGAGATTTAAAGCCGGCAATGCACGTCGAGCAAAAGCGTGAGTACCGCGGATTCCGCCCAACAGAAAAGGAGCCAATGTTCACGGCAAGGATGACGCCCAGGCCGACTCGGTCGATCGAAGTGGAATGCATGCCCTGCTCAGAATGGGCCAAATGCATACATAGCGCGCAGTGTAAACTCCGCGTTACCCGGCCCGGCGGAAGCTCAGGTCGCGAACGACACCGCGACGCCTGGTGCCGACGGCGAAATGGGACAAGTTACGCCGTTGCAAGAGACCTGCGACGGCGCGTCATTACGCCACCGAACAACGATCCGTCAGTACAGTGCCTGCCACAGACAATGCAGAGGTCGCTCGACGCGTGCACCACACGCTTTTTCTTCGCGCCACCTTCGCACCACCTGCAATGACGATACGCGCCACACCATCCCCACACAGCCTGGTCAACCGGTTTTAGGCGCGTCAGCCCGATCGCTGGCGGCCAATTGGAAATCCAAGCTCTCTCGCATCCTGGACCTGATGGCGACGCCCCCGCCCGCTCCCTCCGCCGCTGCCGTGCAGAAGGGCTTCTCCGCCCTGACGCTGGACACCCCCGTGCCCGCCGCCACTGCCGCACTCCCCATCGAGGAGAAGCTCGCCAAGCTCGCGGCCATCACGGGCGCGCCACTGACGTCGGAGCACGAGGCTCAGCTGCGTGCGCTCTTCGCTGAGAAGACGCACCCCATCGCCTACGACGGCTTCGAGCCCTCGGGTCGCGTGACGCTCGCTGCTGGCCTGCTGCGTGCGCTCAACGCCCAGCGCCTCATGGACGCCGGCTGCCACGTGCGTCTGCTGGTGGCGGACTCGCACGCGCTCCTCAACAACAAGTTCGGTGGCGACCTCAAGAAGCTTAACAGCGTCAGTACCTACATGGTGGAGGTGTGGAAGGCGCTGGGACTGGACGCTGAGAAGCTGCCCAACCTCGAGATCATGCTGGCCTCCACGGAGACTGCGCGTCACGCCGGCGCCTACTGGTCGCAGGTGCTTGACGCCGCCGGACGTTTCACGGTCGAACGCGTGCAGCAGTGCGCTCCCATTATGGGACGCAAGACGGACGATGCCGTGCACAACACGAACCGCATCTTGTACCCGCTAATGCAGGTCGCCGACGGCTTCCTGCTGCAGGCTGACATCTACCAAATGGGCGCGGACCAGGACGCTGGCAACGAGCTCGTGCAAGAGTACATTGCACAGAAGGAGCTGTCCAACAAGCCTGTCTTCCTCTCGCACCCGCTGCTGCTCGGATTGAAGCAGGAGCAGTTCAAGATGAGCACCACGGACGCCGAGTCAGCCATCTACGTCGATGACACTGCTGCGGAGGTCAAGACGAAGATCAAGAAGGCGTACTGCGTCCCTGGCGAGGTGGAAGGCAACCCAGTTCTGAACTACATGAAGTACTTGGTCTTCCCCTTCCACGCGGAGGGTGTCACGCTTGAGCGTAACAAAAAGAACGGCGGCAACCTCACCTTTGCTTCGTACGAGGAACTGGAGGCTGCGTTTGCCGGCGAGAAGGTTCACCCAGCTGACCTGAAGCCGTGCTTGACCAAGTACATCAATGCTCTCCTGGAGCCCGTGCGTCAGCACTTTGCCAGTGGCCCGCTAAAGACGATGTTTGCGAGCATCAAGAAGCTGAAGGTGTCCCCGACGCCGGACGCCGACAAGATGGCCAACCTTACGCTGCCTGGATTTCCGGAGGCTGTCAAGGAGTGGAAGCCGTCGTCACTGTCGCTTGAAGAGCGCTACGCTGTGGCCCGCTCTGTCGGCGAGGAGTGCATTCAGGAGAACGAGCTCCAGGCGCTTATGGAGAAGAAAGAGCACCCCGTGTGCTACGATGGTTTCGAGCCCTCGGGCCGTATGCACATTGCCCAAGGTGTCCTGCGTACGGTGAACGTGAACAAGCTTACGTCGGCTGGCAGTGTGTTCCGTTTCTGGGTGGCCGACTGGTTTGCCATGCTGAACAACAAAATGGGCGGTGACCTGGACAAGATTCGCCTTGTGGGTCAATACATGGTGGAGATCTGGAAGTCCGTGGGCATGGACATGACCAACGTGGAGTTCCTGTGGGCTTCCAAGGAGATTATTGCGCATAGTGCCTCGTACTGGCTGCGCGTGATGGATATCGCTCGCCGCACAACGATCGCTCGTACGCTCAAGTGCTGCACGATTATGGGTCGCAAGGAGAAGGAGGGCATGCAAGCGGCGCAGATCCTGTACCCGCTCATGCAGTGCGCTGACATCTTCAACCTGAAGGCCGACATCTGCCAGCTCGGTATCGACCAGCGTAAGATTAACATGCTTGCGCGCGACTACTGCGACCAGGCAAAGATCCGCTTCAAGCCCGTCATTCTAAGCCACCACATGCTCATGGGTCTGAAGGAGGGACAGGAGAAGATGTCCAAGAGTGATCCGGAGTCGGCCATCTTCATGGAAGACGCCGCTGAGGACGTAAGCCGCAAGATCGAGAAGGCCTTCTGCCCGGAGGGTATCGTGGAGGCAAACCCGATTCTGGACTACATGAAGCACATCATTTGCCCCCGCTACGCCGCGACTGGTGTGGTCGTGAAGCAGGTGGACGGCACGGAGAAGACGTTCGCAGCCTACCAGGAACTCGAGGATGCCTTCGTTGCGAGCCAGGTCAACGGCACGGATCTCAAGACTGCGCTGACCAAGTACCTGAACGAGTACGTCTCCCGGTCATTGAACTTGTTGTTGTTCATCTGGCTAACATTTTGTTTGTTTGTTATTTGTTTTTTTGCAGGATTCTGGAGCCTGTCCGCGAACACTTTTCCAAGGGCGAGGCCAAGGAGTTGCTCGCCAAGGTGCGCTCGTTCCGCATTACGAGATAGGCATAGTGCTAGACGCCCAGGTGCAGTGGTCGACGTGAATACACTTGATTAGCAAGAGGCTGACCCAATTGGCTCGAACCACAACTGGTGTGCGTGTACGTGAACCGTACACTTGCGTCCTAATTACGACCACTGAGAGTCAGAAAAATCGAACATCGAGCCCATGGACGGCTCTGCTGCGAGCGCTCCGTGCCGCCTGCAGCGCGCGCAGACCAAAGTCCGCGCCGACAGTACCGATGAACCACTGCGCGACATCATTGCAGACGTCGACAATGACGTTTACGGGTCGGAAGAGGAGGAGAGCGACGTGGAAAACCAGCAAGAGCTGGGGTCTACGGGGGCTGTGAACGTGGGGGGAAAGAAGAACGCCATCCGCCTATTGGACGTGGCCTCGCTGTCGGTGGAAGGCTCACAAGGTCACGCTAATGAAGACCGCTTTGTGGCGGCCAGCAACGAGAAGTTCCATTTGTTCGCGGTCATGGACGGCCATGGAGGATCGTGGGCGGGTGATTTCCTCGTAGACGAGCTGTTCAAGGCCGTTGATGAAGTCTACGACGATGGGTTCGACCACATTAAGCTCAAGAACGCAATGGAGCAGCTCGACCACTCGTTCTGTGCGATGGCTACTCGGAAATTGGACACGAGCGGCGCTTGTCTCCTGGCTGTCCTGCTGTACGTGGACCCGAACACGGATACGCCGCAGAAGATCGTCCTTAACATCGGAGACTGCCGCGCTATTATCCGAGAGGCTCCGGAATCGGCAGCTGGGAAGAAGAGGAAGGACAAATCGCCGGCTTCTGTGACTGGGAAGATCTTCGCTCTGTCAGATGATCATTGCGCGAGTAACGTGCAGGAGCGCATGCGTGCATTGAGAAGCGGAGCCTACATCCAGAACAAGCGGATTGCAGGCGTGCTTGAACCCTTTCGGACCATTGGCGATATCGATGTGAAAGGACCCGACATGAAGAATTGGGTGATTGCAACGCCCGAGATCCGCCAGAGTGAGCTGCTTGTAGGTCGTTCCATCCTGGTGATCGCCACGGACGGCGTCTGGACGGTTCTGAACAACAACCGAACCATGGCGCTCGCCCTCAAAGAACTCGGTACCAACGGAGGGAGACCGTCCGCTGAATCGGCCGCCCAAGCCATCGTCAAAGAGGCTCGGGAGTTCGGCAGCTGTGACGACATCACAGTGATTGTGGTCTCCGTGTAATTGGACAAACAGCAGCATCATAAATGCAACCATTAAAAATGAAAAGGTGTTGCATTATGCAAAGGAATTACTTCACTGCCGTTGCCTGCGCGTTTCTCCTTCACGCTCCCACCACCGCCTCCCACGCGCCGTCGAACGCCATCCCGTCGTCCAGTTTGCTCTGTACGGCGTCCGTGACGTCTTCTCCGTAGATGCATTTGAGCACGTCCAGATTGGGCGTCGCAGTTCGTGAACGGTACAACTTGTGCATCTGCGTCGTGTAGTTGGGGATGCGCTGCAACTTGAGCAGCTCCTCTCGAAGCGGCATGATGTATGCCTGACACGTGACCGTCTCGTGCTTCAATTTGCCTTCCACGACGCTCACGGGGATCTCCTCGCGCAGATAATACTTGTCCTTGACGGCCTCCAAGATGTCCAGCGCCGCCAGTGCGTCCGCGTCCACACGGTACACTTCTCCAGGCACTTGGTACCCTTCAGCATGCGCCCGGTACAGACACGGAACGTTGCGATCCGGATTGAGCACGAGGTGGAACTCGGCGCAGGCGGTGAGTCCCGTGCCCAGGAACTCCGCCTTGCCCGCGAGTTCCGCCGGGTGCAGGTACCGCTCGTAGTTGATGAGGCCGCGCTTGAGCGTTCCGTACAGGAAGACGTACGTGTCCATGGCAATAGGGGAAGATCTCTGAGAAAGTGAAGAAAAACGAGCCTTGAAGCCGGATCAGATCTGAGTAGGCCGTGTTGAAGTTGTTTCGGCCAACCTTGCTTGCTCACTTACCGCAACGTACCGCCGACAAGAAGCTGTGGCCAAGAGTTTACTGTGCAGAAGACCAAGTCGTAGATGAGAAGTATGGGTGGACAAACTTCTTGTCGTCAACTGAATTTTGCACCTGCAAATTTGTATCGCATTGCATTCTAGTTGGCAGGCTCTCAGAGCTGATCGACTCGAGCAATAGCTTAATAAGTGACAGCAGATCCTCCAGTCTGCAGTCATAGGCGTCAGGTACGCGAGTGCTGGTTGCCTTTTCCCTTTGTTGCAGTTCTACGCACAAAAGTCTTGTTCACTGCTAGGGACTCCTGCCACAATCGAAGCTTTATCACCCAATTCGCTTCACTCTAGTACTCATCCGCTGTAACGCGTCGCACACGTCAGGTATTCATTGCAGATGCAGAGATTAAAGATTGAAATGTGTTGGACGCGAGCGCGCATGCACAATTTAAAGTATAATATTGTATAATATTGTACGTTGCTGTATCAAACGATCACAACTTTGCCTAAAAACAGAGGTCTGAAACACAGAAAAAGGTCTAAATTTCGCACACTTCTTTTGGCTGGCTACCAGGAATGGGGGTAGGACGATGAACTCCACGTTGCTTCGCTATGAATGGAAGCTGTGAAGGAGAGGATGGAGAGGGAGGATGACTGGATTGTTGTTTACCTGGTTGTATGTGATGCCCGTGTTTGATGTGGAGGCTAGGAAGAACGTGCAATAAGTTGCTGCCGTTGCTCGCCTTCACGGTTTCAGCGCCGCTCTTCTCCATTGTGAAGACGTTTTAGCCACATTTGAGAGGAGGTTTTGATGCCGTCTCGATGATAAAAAATACGTTCGAGAGGTTTAATCTCTGCAGCTAATGGGGAGATCACTCGAGGAGTATGCGGCGCTGTATGGCGTCGTATTTCCTTGATGTTCTTCTTTGTCGGAAGAGCGAAGGGGTTTGTGGCTTATTGTACAGCTGTTCCGAGGCTCTGCTGTAACATGTTGCTTGCGTACGACGGCCGATGGCTGTTTGGTTGTGATCTTCGTCCACTCTTTTGTTGGCATCCTGCTGTGAAGCTCCTGTTGGCTTTCTGACTCCTCCCGTGTTGGGCTGTAGCTGTATGCTGGTCTCGCTCTGTGTGGGCACTTCTTCTCGCAATGATGCAAAACTTAAGGCCGCTTTTAGGACCTCCCGCTGCCACGTGCTCAAGAAGTTCCTGGGCCTTCTTGCCACTACGCGCTGTGTATGCGGGCGAGTTGTGCTCGGTTGAGCTCGCGGGGTGCTGTTTGATGACGATAACCATTGCAGAAGGTATCGCAATTGGGCTGAGCGACAAAGAGAAGAGTGCTTTCAGAGTGAGCTAACGTACAGCGAGGCGGTCGCCGAGAGGTGAGTTGGAAAATGATGACAACGAAAACCCAAAGTGACCAAGTTGCTGTGATGGTTCTTACACTTGATCTGATTCCTTTATTAACGCATGATACGAAATATATACTCTGAACGTTTGGTTGGTTGCTTATGCCGCTGTTCTTCGCTTCATCTTCCTACCAGTTCCGTTGCCACCGGAGCCCTTATCAAAATTCGCTTTCCGCTTACCTCTTCTACCGGTCCTGTGGCCACAAGAAGCAATAGTCTGGGAACTGTTGTTGTTTGAGAAGCGTCCCTGCTTCCCATTGGTGTCGTCTGCAATGGCGTTCAATAGGATGTCAGAAGCGTTTCCACCTCGCGGCTCAAGTTTCGTTCGTGGATATAGCGGGCCTTCAGGTGCTGAGCAGCTAGCCAACAGTTCATCCCAGTTCATCCAGCAAGCGAACGGCTCAGCCACCTTATTCGGGTCCATTCCGCCGATGAGTGGACGGAGCTTCAGGCATTCCGTACACTGCACAAACTTGCGCTCGCCATCATCGTCGTGGGAGTGTGTATACCGGTAGTGATGCGCAGACTTCTCCAGACGCTTGCATCGCTGAATGAAATCCTGTGCAAATTTGCGTTGACGGTATTCCACCAAATCTGCTCCTTTCATGAGCACAACGAGCTTTTCTTCCGGGGCCGCACATTTCTAAACATTGAAAATTCACTCCCATGTCATTTCACAGCAAACAACGCCACAGCTTAGCAGGCAACTTACATTGTGGCGCTTGTCCCATCGATTCATTTTGCAGTACCAGACTGCTGGTAGCTCTGACACCTCCACTTGGTCTGCACACACACGAGGGAATCAGTCTCGAATACGCAAATCATTACCCCAACGCAAACTCGTACTTGGTAGTCGACGCCATTTTTGACACTTGTCGCACTGCACCCAGTCATCCTGTTTCGTTGCGATTGGATTGGGTTTGATCTCGTCATCGTCTTCCGCTGCTGCTCTTTTTAGTTTTTGCAAGGCCGCACTACGAGTTTTCACAGACAGCTCGGGCGACGATGGGGTATCGGGAGCAGTTGTCTCGGAACTACCAGCAGCAGCCTCTTCCTCTTTCATCTCTGTATCTGCATTTGCGGACTGCGATGCGGCCACAGTCATCACTGCCATGTCGCGTTCCTTTTGTTTGTCGTTGCTGGCATCCTCTCCCTCCGCCGCAGCAAGTTCTTTCTCCCTTTCATCCTCGGATATGATCTGCACCTCAATTCCATAATAGTCCATGATGTCATTGTCTTCCTCGACGGGTGCCAAGCCTGGCCATAGAGACGACACATACTTCACGCGCTCATCGAGCGTCAAGCTCCCCGGTTTGTCACCCGTCAAAGGGACAAAGTCTTCGTCCCCCACTTTCACAGGCTTATACTTCGGAACAGAACGTCGAGCACTTGGGAAGGTAGCAGGAGCGCTTACTGGCTCAGGTTGATCTTCATAAACGTCACGAGAAGCCCAGGCTGGTTGCTGAGGCATATGGGTACTTTTGCCAATCAACGCGTCAAACATCGCGGCCTCTCGGTCGTCGTCTTGGATGGACTCATAGTACTCCTTCAGTAACCCCCTCTTCAGTCTAAAGATCTCTGCGTTGCGGCTGGGGTTGCTGAAGCCGCCGTTGTGACGTGGCAGCCGCTCCGGCAGCATGATTGTCGACATTGTTCCTCCAGGCGACGTCACCGTTTTCTCCTCGGCTGGTAGCGTGGCTCGATATGAGATCTGACATCGTGGATAAAAGCGGACGAGTCGGTGCATTTTGTTGTTCTTTGGCTTCATGATAGTGAAGTCTTTGAGCTCAATCTCACGTGATTCCTCCGGTCGCAGTAGATATACGTCCACGGTCTCCGTTTGAATGGGCACAGGCTCTGCAGTAAAGGAAGCGATCACCAATCAGTCAGTTGCTAGCGTGGTATGTGTAGAAGGAGAAAGAAGGCAGCTACACAGCAGGCGGGAGGAGAGCGTACCGTCGTCGTAGTCGGCGTCCATGGCGTTGAGCGCCGCTCGCAAGTCCATGGTCTCTGCTTCGGTTCTTTGAAAATGCCACAACGTAAATGATGTACCGCACACTGTTTTGCGATCGTCTTTCAGAGGATGCTAGCCTGAGGTTGTAGCACGAGTGCCTTCGAATACAGACTAGAAATGCCAACAGCAACTAAATTATCTGACGCGTTAGTTTTATTTACAAGCATCTAAACGATGTCTATAGCGACCACTTCAGCTGGTAGCTACCTGCTTCTGGTTACCACGCGAGCGGAATGCAGCTTGAATCTCCTCCGTACTCTTACCAGCGGTTTCTGGGATCCAGAATTGCGTGAAGAGGAAGAATGCGGCGGTGGTCACCATGAAGGGAACGAACTTATACGCGTCCAGCGCGTCGGAGATGTAGGGGAAGAAGACGCCGATGATCAAGTTGCAGACCCAGTTGATGAAGATGCACATGGAGACGGCTGTGGCGCGCACCGAGTCAGTGAATAGCGCCGCGGTAATGGGCCAGATCAGAGGCCCCACACTCGCGGAGAAAGAGGCAACGAAAATCCCCATGAAGACGATTGAGAGGGCCTGCACCGACAATGCCAGCGAAATGGTAATGCCAGTGGCACTGATGAACATGCCCGCCAATCCCCAGAGCAAAAGACGTCGGTTGCCGAACCGCTCGGACAAACGCGCCACAGTCATCGTCGGGACCAGCATAAGTACGTACACGATAACACCACCCACTCGGCCGTCAGAAATTCCTGCGTCGGAGAAGATGTCGGACGAGTAGTAGCACACAGCGTTGATGCCAGTGAGCTGTTGCGCAGCCGACACACCGAGAGCAACGAGCAGCTGGCGAATGAAGAGCGGCGACACGAGGAGTGAAAGCACGCCACCTTCGTGCTGCTGCTCGTCGGACATCGCCTCGGACTCCAGGTCTGTGTTGGCAGTTGGCTCCATCCACGAAAGCGCCACCTGCACGTAGTCATGGCCATACAGCCTGGCAATTTCTTGCTCTGCGCGCTCGTGTTGACCTTTTTCCAGCAGCCACGCGGGGCTCTCCACCAGCACAAACGGCGCAAGTGCCATGAAAAAGCATGCGTTCAACAGGGGGAATGCTGCGACGTATCTCCAGCCACTGCTCGTATCCGCGAAGAAAAAGCTAATGGTCACCACCAGGATGCCGGCGGAGAGAGACACCTGCATGAAGGTGCCGTACGAGTTGCGTCGATTCGGAGGCGAGATCTCGCTGATGTAGCCGCCCACCATGCCCGTGGCACAGCCGGACGCCACGCCGGCCACAATGCGGCCCACCATGAACACCGAAATACTAGACGTGCTCGCTTGGATCACAGCGCCTGCCAGCATAATGAGGGCGTTGACCAGGAGGACCTTTTTGCGGCCGTAGCGCTCCGAGATGGCGCCGCACGCAAGGCTCCCCACCATACCGCCGACAATCCAGGCGTTCACGACCAACGTCCACTCGGTTTTGGTGTGGCCCGGGAACATGAGGCACGTTCCATCAGCCACCGGACGCGCGTTGCATTCGTCTTCGTCGTTGAAAGTCGTGAGATTGAGCTGTCCGACGGACCACCCGAACTGGAAGGGAAGCAATAGCAGCACTAGCAGGCTGCCCCAGAAGGTTGAGGACAGCGGGACGGACTTGGTGGCCGGCACGTCCACCGTTTTGGGCGTGCTCACCTCGGCGTAGACCGTGTCTTCAGCGTAGGGCTCCGGGAGCTTGTCGTTCACCATGAGCAACGTGCAGTTGGTATAGTCGCCACTTGGAGGGAAAGTTTTCAAATGACGACGAGCTTTGCACCGGCACGCGCAATGCTCGACCAACCACGCGCGCGATAGAAACATGATCAAGCACCAGTAGACATGCGGGCGACTGTTTTTGTTGGATCGAGAGCGCAGGGACGGGGGATTTTAGTCACCACGCCGAGCCTTACCTCGCTCGATCAGCGCCACCGCCGCACGACACCCCGTTTGGACGAACACGGCGAACCGCGCAGTGTTGCCTGATCTGCAAGCCGATACGGCGGAGTCGTTTTGGCCGCGCCCCGATGGGAGGGCGGTTCCGGTGCCGCGGTGGTGCCCCAACCTCTGTCGGTCAGAGTGATGGTCATTTGCATTCAAAAAAGGCAACTTCAAGTTGCCTTTTGTCCTGTCGACATGACTGCGGCTGGAACTACAACCAGTTGCGGTCTGCTACACTGATAGCTCTTTCGTGGTCGACAGGGCTCTACTTACTCGCTGAGCTAAACCCATATTAAGCGACGCCGTTCAACTCGAACACATGCTCCTCATTGCCAGTTTTCCTGTGCAGTTTCAGCTCCAGCGACTTGATACTGGCAGTCATGCAGTGTAGAGTATCTGCACCGGGATCATTGCAAACAAGTTGTTGTCGGCTGGTTACTTTTTTCTTGGTGTTTCAGACCGAGTCACCGTGTTGTTTGCTGATCTACAAGTACATACTCGAGACTGGCATAGTACATCCAGAACTTGTACAGCGGCTGCGTGCACGTGGCCGTCCTCGGAGTCCGAGTCGGACTCGTCCGTGTGGTCGTTGCGAAGAAGTGGTTCTTGAGATCTGCTCTGCTCGCTGTGTACGCTGCAGCAAATCTTACGGTAATATATTTCCTCAGCATAAATTACGTTTCCAGTGGAGTCTGATAACTGGGATGACCTCGAAGGATACGCGGACGCTGGTGTTCGTGTACGGGACGCTCAAGACGGGGCTGTACAACTACACGACGTATCTGCGGCCTGCCATCGAGCTGGACAAGGCTTCGTTCGTTGGTGCGGCTCGTACAGCAGTAGTATGACATGGAACATTACGCCGGCAGTTTTTTTACTTTCCGTAATTTACCACCAAGAACATTCCTGGAACCTTCTTTCGGGCCAGGTGCTATTTTGACGACGCAACCCCTCGACCACCTGAGAGCGTATGCAACGTCTTTTCGATCTTAGGGTAGTTTTAGAACCGCTCGACCACTGAGAACAGACAACCGTTGGTTTCGTCTGAATTTCAGAATTAATTTATTTTTTTCTCAAAAATTAAAGTGGCTATGTATATAGATACCCCCGATAACATGACGAACGAACTAACTTTTGGAAAATACAAGAACACGCCGATCGAAGAAGTATTCACTTCTGATCCTGGTTATTGTCGCTGGATGCTCAACCAACCAAGTCTCAATATTAGTGAGGAAATCAAGATATTCCTCCACTCCAAGTTTCTAACCAATGATAACTCGTATATGATGAGTTGGGGCAAGTACAAGGGTAAGACGCTAAAACAAATTAGTCGCACCGATTCTAATTATATCGATTGGCTTCGTAAGAACCCATTCGTAATTGAGAAATGTCCTAAGCTTGTCGAGGCTTTACAGCCTAATTAAAAAAATATCTTTTTTTAAATCCAAATCTAAGCAGTGGTAAAATCAAGAACTTCACCCGTTAGACGATCGTAGGAGAGCTCTTGCTCACTCACAACCAATACAAGCATGTTGGTTCCCTGGCAACCAGCGTTGACACCCTGAACCTGAATAGCCTGAGGTACATCACGCTCCGTCAGGCGGCTAACGTCAGCGATAAGGACGCGGTTAGTTAGAGACCACGTCTGATAGTCAAGAAGACCATTCACCAGCTCGGGAGTTAGATCACCGTTAATCGAAGCAATCTTAGCGATCTCGTTAGTAAAGTGGTGGAAGTCATAGTCATGGCTGATGTCGAAGGTCTGTTGCGAACCAATGCGGACGTTGAAGTTGCGAATGCTCGAACCAGGGTGAAGAGTCCAAGGAGCCGAATCGAAAGGACTCTGAAACTCTTGGACAGCAGCAGAAGCAAAACTACCGGTCTGTTCGGCAAAAGGAAGGAGGATAACATACTTAGCGTTCTTAACAGAAGCCGAAAGCTGAAGATCAAATGCAGCATTTAGCTGAGTCGACTGCTTACCAATACCAGCGCGCTGGTAGAACCATTGGGCATAGCAATCGTTGTATCGAACCTTCTTAACGGGCTTAGAGATGATAGCCTGAGGGTTCTCCAAATGAACGAAAGGAACATACAGTCGAGAAGTCGTGAAAGGCATGTAGGTTCCATCAATTGTAGGCTCAAGCGAGTTAACCACAGCACCCCAAGAAACTGCAATGGAACCAGCGACACTAAGAGCATTGTACATTGGGTTTGGACTGGTCGCAGAAGCAACCATTACTGGACATACATTGCCACTCGATAATGTTGTTCCCGTTAGCGTCATATTTCTCGATGCATCAACATCAATAGCTGAAGTGCCCTGGTTAACGCGGAAACGAAGACGAATTTGTGGATTAGCCATCAAGTCAAGCTCCTTGAAAATCGGATGTAAATCAGTAAGCTTAATCTTAAGCATATAGTTCCACGTCCCCATAATAGCACCAGGTGAACCAGCGCCAGCTACGAACGCACCGCGACCAAGTTGATTAGCAATGGTAGTGGTGGCAGATGCAGCACCAGTAGACGGCCACGACGTAGATGAGTCAGCTCCAGCATTTGGAGGGTTAGAGAGAAGACGCTTAGTAAAACCATCATTTGCTACCGATGCCGTAGCAGAAATAGTACCGGCGGTGAAGGTAGTAGAGATTGCTGTGTTATTCGAATACCCGTCTCCGGTAGTAGCGGTCGCACTACTGTACTTGGTTGATTGAGCAGCATCCGGGTATAGAAACGATTCAGCACCATGCTTCTCAACATACTGAGGGCTGTACCCGGTCTGAGCACGGATATTGTTCCAGAACAGCTTGTAGTCTGCCATCGAGACAATGGTTTTACCATTGAGTTCAAGCGACATCGAATCGATGACGTTAAAGTTGCCACACTTGAGACCAACACAAAATCGGTTGGCTGCATTCTGTACATTTGTAGCGTGCGTGTTCTTCATCGAAACCTTGTATGGTAGCATAATGTAGGCATCGCGGAGGCAGGCAAATCCTTCACTACCATTAAGCTGGGACGTAGCATCGATAGTGATAACACCGTTTTGGTACGAACCTTGGTTAAGATCGATAACAAAAGGCACGCGCTTGCCAGAGGAGACCTTAATCTCCGGATCACTCTTGAGCGAGCTCTGGTAAAGGTATTGGTCGGAAATTTGTGTTTCAGACATCGTTGAATCTATATGGTTTCTAATATACTTTTGAGAAATTAAATATTATGTCCCATCTCATCAAACCAATCACCAGCGATCATGATCTAATTGAACTTGCCAAGCGTATTGGGGTTCATCTCGATGATATCTTTGAGTCAAGTGAGATCACACAGCCGCTTCCGAAGAAAGGTTCATATCTGATATTGCTACGACAACCCAATATGGATGTAGGACACTGGACGGGTGTTCACAATGGTGAATACTTCGATTCAATGGGAGAAGCAGCACCTACGAAGTACGGGATCGGGCGATACAATCCAAAACAGTTCCAAGGTACTTATGGAGACTATTGTGGACCATTTTGTATCCTATGGTTATATTCCAAGCAGCACAACAGACCCATGTATTTAAGAACATGAAAGATCTGAATTTGTCAATTCTGTTCATTAAATATGTTTTAGGGAAGCTATAGCAATAATGTATCGCGAATTGACGATTTCCAGCGATGTTCCAGCCGCCAAGCTGACCAAAGCTCTCAAGACAGGTAAGCTAAGTCTTAGCAAACCAACTCAAGGGTTCAGGCTCTGTTATCCATCTCCATCCAGCTTCTTATGAGAAATCAAAGGCTCGCAAGGCAGGTCGTGGTGTTCTTGATATCACACGTCATGAATTAAGAAGGGTTATACAAGAAGCTCCAAGGAGGATCCATTTGGAGTAAAATCAAATCTGGGTTATCGACAGCATTCAAATTTGTTAAAGACAGCGGATTGCTTTCAAAGGGATGTAGACGCGGCGGTTCCAGCTCTTGCGTCAGCGTTTGGGCCCCTCAAGCAGCAATCCCAGCGAAGAGCAGCTATTAAGTCATTGACCGGAGTTGGTTTATACGACTCTGACAGTGATATAGAGAAAGAAGGTGAGGACGTGTATTTCTATAGCGGATGTTAAGAAGGCGGCAAAAAATGCTCTCGGGTATGCTAAACGTAAGGGGGTTCTAACTGATGCAGTCGATGCAGGTGGAGAAGTTTCTACTATCAAAAGCAAGCCAAACCAGAACATGAAACTCTAATCAAGTCAGTGCGAGGTGAGGTAAAGAGACGTTATGGTGTGGGAGTTTCTAAGAAACCAGCTAAAGGCAGTCCTGAAATGAAGGCTAAAATGGCCGCTTTGCGTGCTAAACGGCGAAGGGGGAAGTTTTCGGTTATGAGAGTTGGATAAAAAAATTAGTCATTCGATTATTTATTTTTTTGGACGAAGCAGAAGCATGATGCTCACTGAAGTGTCGCGGAACTTAACCTTTGTGTCATTCTGATTAAAGATTGAGATCGTGATTGATGTGCGCGCTCCATTATGACAGTTCATCCAGGCATATTGACTTGGCTTATAGCTGATTAATTGACCTACCTGAGCATCACCACGATCAAACGCACTAAGAATATCACCAGAGGCTAACATACTCGTTCTTAATTAGATCACAACGAACGATGTAAGAAGATGTAGGATGGATCTGAGGAATTGTATTACTGAGCTGAGCACTTGAAACCGTTGCAGGCGCTGAAGGATACGTACCAGTAGTCAATCCTACTACTTTACCAAAAGCGGCATTATCGATGATGATGCGAGGGACACGCGTTGTTGTTGGCAAACCAGTACCGCCTGACGAATAAAGACCACTTGCCGGTCGTGTCCAAGTGCCACCAGCCGTAGGAAGTGTCGTTGGAGTAGCGCTAAAATCGAATTGAGCAGCATAATACACACTGTTTTCCGTTAGTTGAATATAGAAAACGTTCTCACCCGATGGATTAATTAAATACGCTCCAGCATTTACGAGAGCTGTCTGGATGCTTCGATTTATATCAGTATAACTGTAAAGCCCATCAGGCAAGCTAACAGATACAGTGGATGTGGTTCCAGCTGTCGGAACTTCAATTTTAAAGGAATTGTTCCAGAATTGAGCGGCGTCAATGTTGTATTCAGAGTTATACATCGAAATCGATTGAACTGCACATGCTACATCCTTAAAATCGGCAGCACTACCAGGGAAGCTGTATTTCCATGTGCTGTTGTATCCGTCTTGAACGAGGTTAGTGGAATCGAGTTTAACAAACGAAGCGCACATGATTTATGTATATTGATTCACTCAAAATATTTTCAAATTATTGCTCAATATCGATCGGCCCTATCGAAGTTATATCTGATTTGACCTTTGACTGAATCCACGAACAGCATCTGTCCTTTGCGCTCCGTGGCTTTATTGTAGTAATAGACGATTGATCGTTCATCAACGCCTTTGATGTTAAAATCCTTTACAACCATCTGTAAATCACGCTTCGAATTCGCTTTTAGAATCGCTACGTACTCTGAATTCAACCGAATCATCTTATCAGTGGCAAAGTAGCTGTGGCTTAGGAATATGGTTGAGAGTTTAAAGTGTCGCCCACGTGTATAGTAATGAGAGAAGATATTCTTCTGAAGTAGTTTATCATTGCTATAGTCATCGATGATAACAAGCTCCGGTTTGTTAGAGCTTAATGGAGTATGACGCACCTGATCTACTTTAGGAGGGCTATCTGGGTCAGCAAATGTGATGAATCCTTCCAACTTTTCCCGGAGATACTCATAAAGCTCCTGATGGGGATTACGAGCAATGATAGTTAGATGAGCAAATACGTGAGGAGAATGCTTGAGAATAAACATACAAAGATTGTTCTTCCCTGAAAAGCTTGGACCGAGCACAACCATTCTAAACAAAGCTTTCATATCCAATGCGGGGATATCACCCATCGAAGCAGACTTGAATTTTTTCGGAATCGAAGCCCCGAAGTCAGGAATAGCACTCATGACTAAAATCGTTTGATCTATATAGGATTAAACAAAATGAGTTCCGGTTTTTCATATCCACAGCCTACATTTCAATCATCCATTTATAATCCTTCATTCTATCTTTCGTTAGACTCGAGTGGTTATCTAACATACGATTATGCGCAGACACTATATTTGAGCAAGGATGATTACAGGATGGGCTACCTTAGCGGAGTAATAGCGGGAACTGCTTCGTACAGCAAAACTTTGATTCTCGATTCGTCCGGCAATATCAGCGGAATTAATAGCTTTGGAGCTTCTACTATTACTGGAACGCTACAAACCGGATCCCAACCCAATATAACGTCTCTCGGCTCTTTATCAGGTCTTACGATCGGTGGAAATTTATCGTTCAGTGGATCATCGCGCTCGATATCGATAACAGGCACTTCAAGCTACATCGATTGTCGAGAATATCGCCAGAACGGGACTATATACGATTTGGGCCTTCTTGAATACATAAACGGAGTTAGTTTTGGTACCGCAACGCCAAATAAATTCCTATTATGCGACTCAAGCTCGAATATCGGAGGCCTAAGTTCGGTAACGGCTACTACTCTGACCTGCACGAACTTGCGCCAGGGCTCGACGTATTATGACCTATCAAGCTTTTTAACATCTATTCCGACTTCCCTCTCGCTCAATAATCTGTCAACGAGTGGGGATATCAGCTGCTCCGGCGTTATCAATGGGTTTTTAGCGTATGGAAACCAATCAGCTATAACAACAGTAGGATCGCTGACAGAGCTTGGGATCAACTCTACAGCAACGAATGAATATTTCTCGATCACTGGTAGTGGATTGGACTTTCTTGATGGTTCTTACACACGAATGATGACTCTAACCGGGTCGAATACGACTCCTGTTCAATTCCAGATCCAAGTCCATAATGGCAATCGATCAACCACAGCGAACGCGTCATGGATCGGGAACATCACAAACAACGACCTCAGATTTGGGGTCAATAACTCGACGTCGATGATTCTAACTACCACAGGTCGTCTTGGTCTTGGTACTACAAGTCCTTCAGCTCCGCTGCACGTCCCTGGCAGCAACAGCTTTGTATTTGGAGCAGGCGGAACGACAGTGTATCGCCTCAGAACAGATAGTGGAGCTACAGAATCCGCTCTTGGCCCGATCACATATTCAGTAGCGGGTATATTCGGAGGATACATTGCCTGTACAGCCATGGCGATGACGAGCGACCGCAGATTGAAGAGGAACATTCAATCGTGTCCGCTCGAACGCATCAAACGACTCTACGATAATTGTGATGTAGTTTTGTATGACTGGATCGAATCGGAAAATAGACCTGGTCAAGAGGTGGGCCTCATAGCTCAAGACCTTGTCTCAGCCCACCTAACCGATTTAATCAGTGTTTTCTATCGCGATGATATTCAGGAAGGCGAAGACCCATCGTTTGAACCTGCCAAAACACAACTTAACGTTGATTACAGTCGAATTGCAGCATACAATATGAAAATGATTCAACATCTCTTGGATCGAATTGAGGAATTGGAAGCAAAGGTATCATCTCTAATATAGACCATGCCATTCACATTTCGTATTTCGAAGAGAAAAGACAAGAAATATGATGCTGTGTTTGATGATGGTCGAGTTGTATCTTTTGGTGGTATTAAGCGGAATGGTGAACCTTATCAACAGTATCGAGACATCACGCCATTGAGAGCATTCAGTAAGTACGACCATGGTAATATTGAACGAAAACAGCGATTTTATAGGAGACATGGACCTATCGATACTTCGAAACCATACACCGCTTCTTGGTTCTCAAAAACTTTTCTTTGGTAATGTATAGACCAGAGTTCTAATAACCATGGGTTGCGGACCAAGCAAAGAGCTAAAAACTAATTTAACAACTGATGAACCAGGTCAAATCGTTGAATCAACACTTCTGCGGGCCGATCAAATTGTGGTTCTGGGAGATAGCGTTTTCCTACCTACGAAAAATGATAAAGGAGAGTCAGCTATCATTGAAATATCAGTGAATCAGAAAAAATAGAGATTTACAAGGGATACAAGAATCGCCTTGTAAGAGAAGGAATTTCTCTTTAAAGAACTGACGTTAAATAGCAAAGGTCTTCACAGTTTTATTTTTTTCTTACTTGTGTAAGCCCATACTCTTCCTCCTTCTGTCTGAGTCGATGCATCAACCTTCCTTATGGACTTATCAAGGTCAGTAGCCCAAACAGCTGCCTGAGTCTTCTGTGGGCGGTCATGAATGATAAGATTTTTCATGATAGCTTTTAGCTCGGCTACGTTGAGATCAGCGTTGTCTCCATAGCTACCAGCTGAGCTGGAAATAATTCGGGGGTTGAAAAAGAACATGTTTCTATAGTAGTCGCGTGATAATTTCCTTGAACTCTTTATCATCAATCATTCGATTGCTGTACATATCCACACTAAGCGATTTAAGTTGCTTAATGATTGAAAGATTATCATTACCGAGTTCTAGCTCACCTTTTAGCTTATCATATTCAGCTTTTAGAGCTTCTAACGGATCCTCAACCCGATCATGGAAATTGTACTGAAGATGAGTAATCGCGAGAATCTCCTTGAAAAGCTTTTTATCATCGATACTGAGCTTGTCGTACTCTGCCTGATCGATATGCTGCTTGAAGGCGAGAGTTCGAATCATTGACTGTAGCGGATCACTGATTACGCGCTTTGGTCCGCACTTGCGTCGATTCGGCTGAACAATGACCAGAGTTTTGTTATCAAGGTCGGGGATCCGAATGTACTTCGAACCGAGCTGACGATAGATGTATGCTGATGGGGTGGCTAAACCTTGGATCTCATTGAGGTTGTATGTTCTCCCGCGACGGACAACTCCTTCAAGCGGGGCAACACCAGCACCTCTTAACCCACGACCCTGAAGCTTCCTTTTAACCCCTGACCCCACGCCTGTCGTCCTTACCTGATCAACCATGTTATTCACAGTTTGGCGAACCGTGCGCTCGTCTTGTCTATCACTGAATTGATCAACCTCGGTGTAGTTTTTAGCATCGGAGTAGCTTTTAGCCTTGATTTGATAGACAGCCTTGGTCGCTTTCATGGCAGCGGTCGCCGCCTTCAACGCTGATCTTGCGGATTTTGAGTTATTACCCTTTACTGCTCGCTTCGCCTCATCGTATTTCCTCTGAGCTTCGCCATACTTCAAGAATGCAGCTTCTGAGTCATCGTGGAGTTTTTGCAAAGTATCATCGCGATATTGAGTACCCTCAGAGGATTTGATTCGAGCTGATGTATTTGTCGATTTTGTATTGTCGAGGATGGCTCGATTCAATAGCTGAAGATTAGCTTCGAGATTTTTTTCAATGCTGGATCATCATTCTCATAAACATATCGCTCTATGTCTTCAAACCCGGTCATCAGGCTATTGAAAGTGTCCATCCATCTAATGGTTTTCATAAGATCGTTGAAAACCTTGCCAGAAACCGCTTTGTTCTCGTGGTTTCTAATGTAAAATGGTTTTGCTGCGGTAGGCTCACTAAAGTAGTAATTTTGATTAGCTTTCACACCACTTTTGGTATCTACTATTGGTTTCAGTCTAAAAGGAATTCGAACTCCTTCAGATACTATTTTGCTGTAGTAGTCCATGAGAATCTTCTTCGCATCGTTATCAGCATTAGTTAGAGAACTATTCATATCTTCATCAATTCCAATCTTAATTCCATGGCGAGCCTCACCATCGCGTGGTTCAAAGGCATTTGCAAGTTTGGTGGTGTCTTCGTTAATAAATAGATCGACATCGTCGCGATCTTTCACTAAATTGATAAATTCTTGAAATGTTGATCTCCAATCAACTTTTTTGGTAATCGCGGGCTTGACTCTCCCACTATCAATTCCAAATACGCTAATTGATGAACCATCAATCCACATGTATCCAGTTTTATCCATCTGAGACGTTGTACCCATGCTCTTGAGGATAGGAATGATTTTCTTTTTCAAACCAGTCGACTCAAGCAGTGCCTTATTCTTAAAAATAGACCAAAGCAATCGATTCTTACTATCAACTTGATCTAATGAGGTTGAAGTCGATGTATCAAACTCGAAACTGTCTTCAAGACGTTGCTTTGTACGGTCTGCATAATCACCTTCACTTGGATCGGCAAGTTTTCGTTTTCGCGTCAGTGAAGCGTGATAAAGAGGGTCTTCAAGTCTCATATAACTGCTCTCATCGATTGATTTACTTTCGCCATCATACCAGATGTCCCTAATCTTCTCCTCTGTAGCCACCCAGTCAATCGATTGATAAGTCTTACTCTTTCTACCCGTTTTGGCTGCAATTAATGATCCCTTTTCACCAAGAAAGTATCTATTGTCATCCTTACCAGTTTTACGCTTAATTGGCTTAATTCGAAGCGCTACCCAATTAGGATTGGCGTTAAACAAATTCTTAACCCATGATCGCGCCTCCACTTGATCTTCGGTATCCAGGTTTTTCATGTTTGTTTCAGCATCTAACATTCTTGGAGTATTGTCGATTCCAACATCAGCTGTTTGCTGTGTGTTATCGATACCAACATCAGATGTTTGAGGTCTCGCTTGAATTTTTCTATCAGTTCGGTTAACACGATCAGTATTAATTGAGCTATTTACCATCTGCACGCCGCTATCTACTCCAACATCGATCATCACAGGTCGAACATTTGGAGTTGAGGAGTCAGGGTTTGTTTGGGAGTATCCATCAATCAGTGTTTTTAATGACTCAGCAGACTCGGATGAGTCTGTCTGAGTTGATTCGGTTGATTTCATAGAGACTGTAGTAATCCCATTCGTGATATCACTTGCCCACGAAGCGGCTTCGAACATCCCACGCTTGACTTTAGCTTGCCGAACGCGGCGCTGAGCTCTTTCAAGAAGCTCCTGACGTTTTTGCTCTCTCTGAGCGAGCGATGTAAAATTTGGAAACATATTGATCCTATATCAAACGAATCATAAAAAAATGAGTAGCCTTAAATACTCTTACCAGTAGCTCGGCATAACTGAGTCATGACGAAAAGGTAGATACGAATGACAGATACGATTTCGCTCATTTAGAAGATTTAGATAACGATCCTTAATGCAATGGAATGGAACTCCAAAAATTGCTTCCAACTCATGGCGATACTTACGATTTACTACTGTTTTGCGGAAATTCGCGGCTGCATCAAGATTCAGCAACTCATTCTTGATTCGACTTACTTCTTGGATGATCCACAGCTTGCGTCTAAGCTTCACAAGCTCACGTTCTTTATCTAAACAACTTGGGCACATTGGTATCTATATATCAAGTCAGATAATTTCAAAAATCTATTAAAAATAGATTGGATAATATACTTGAGTCAAAAAGCTTACAGAGGATGTCTCTTTCAATTAAATTTTAAAGCTAATCACGTCTCATTTTTTTAGCGCCGGGTCAAGTCTGAGCTTCAGCTCTTTGACTTCCAGTACTCGTTTTCAAGAGTTGATCTCTTGTTCTTGTTTACTAAAAATAATGTGTGGCCTTCAGTTCGATAGCCACGTCTGGTGTCGACTGGATTTAATATGAGTTGATTTATGTTTTCTGGCGTACTTACCGCCACAATCGCAGTTAAACTTTTCTAATGCCTTAGCAACATTATGCGGAAGCTTATTTTTAATCCTGCTCTTTTCTCGAAGTAGTTCGATATGGGTTGCTTTATAGTTTTTAAAGTAAAGGACCTTAAACATGATTGCGTTATTCTTATTGACACAGCTATGTCTAAGCTTATTAATCCATAGCTGTTCATAAGCTCGTAAATGTGTTTTATCTGCAACTTCATATTCCTTGATTAAAATGATCTTAAATTGTTCAATACCATGTCTATCAAAGTGTTCGAAAATGGAGACATTGGACATTCTACCTTTCTTCCATTTTTGGAAGTCAGCCTTATGACCGGACCATCGGTTGCTCACGGTATTAAGTGTCGAGCCTACATAACAGATTGAACTCTGTCTGTGGATAATCTTGTAGATTCTCCCAATCATTTTTACGATGATAGCCTTCTATATATATCCCAATTCTTGCTTCAGAAAGGAATTTCTTTAGCCCCAAAATATTCCTTCTCTAACTCAGACGGTCTGTTTTTATTAATTAAACGGAGATTTGAGAATGGCTCCCAGGAGTCAGGCTCATTACCAAGCCATTTTAGCAGATATTGGTACTTCCCAGACCGTGTCTTCTTATGATCCAAGATCTTTTCCGCCTCAAGAATATCGCCTCGATTAATAGTAGCATCTGTAGTCTCTGTTTTAACCAGTTTAAGATCGTTTGGGGCCTTGTAGAGGGTATGACCATTCTTTGAACGGATTTGGACTCGGTAGCCATCAATTCCAACTATCGTATAGACTGCATTGCTCCACCGAGCCGATTCTTTACCAAATGCCTGCTTCTTGAGACGGTATAATACGCTTGATCCGACCTCAAACTCCTTCTCAATTCTATCGGCTTCTGCCTGATTATGACTCAGATCCGCATCCATTACTTTACCTTTGGCATCACTCGGGGTCATACCAATCGAACGATGAAACGTGCTATTGTAGTTTTCAATAACGTCAGTGATAAGCTTTTGCGAAATCCTCTTGGGGGACATTTTAGTTAGTCTCTGCTTCAGCGTTCTGTTAAATCGCTCAATTTTCCCCATAGTACCATGATCACCGGGCTCGTTGTTGTAGTGCTCAATTTTCTTGGTTTTGAAGAACTCTTGAGCCTGCGAGTTCATGAACTCGCTACCATTATCGCTTGTAATGATATCCACTTTATGGAGTCGAACAAACGCTTTAAGCGCTGCTAACACAGTTGCTGCTGTCTTGTTTGATAAGACCTTCGCAAAGCCCAACCTCGAGTTGATATTGATAGCAGTCAAAATTGGTCGCTTCTCCCAAAACGCAAGATCAATTTGCCAAGAGTTGGGGTTATGCGAAGCTATTTTGAAGCCATTGAATCTCTTCTTTTGCTCTTGATATCGTTGAATATCAGTCTGACTCGCATACCAATCCTTTACAATTTTGAAAGTTATCTTAGGATTTAACTCCTTTGCCTTCTGATACAGAGCTTGAGCTCCGATAAAACCGGTTTTTGGATCATAGTAGAGTTTCTTTAATAGCGCGTCCATGATCTATATTTACATTAAAAAAATCCCCCAGTGGTTAGCTGCTTAAATATCAAGTGGTTCAGTCGTGATACCATCATCAAGTACTCGACGTTTGTCATAGTAGTAGTTGAGCGCTGTTTTGTTTTGAGTATAGGTGATGATAGACTTGGTTTCTTTCGATAGTCTGAACCCCTTGTTTGTACCTTGTAGCGTGATGCGATCCCGTACAACAGTCTCAAACCCATCGGGATTAAGAACACCATTGTTTCGACCACCTCCCTGCTGAATACCCTTCGCTGAAACTTTTACCTTGTAAGACTCGTCGGGTAGATAGCAAATATAGTTCTTACTCGATAGTGAGACCATAGCATCACCTGACCATTCATCTTTGAACAAACCAGGAGTACGGCGATCAAACTTAGCTACCTCAGTGTTGTAGTCGCGTGGGAACCAATCGTATTTATGCTCCTTGAAGTGGGTACGTAGCTCAGGCTTGATACAGTCTTGAAACGGATTCTCACAGCTGAAAGCGATATAAGCTGAATCAGTATCCATCTCCTGATACTGAAAGTCAGAGCGGTTGAAGTAGAAATCTATGCAGTCGTAGTAGAACTGAAGCATACGTAGCTTAGCAAGCTGATAAATAGCAATCGATAAATGGATTGGGTTCTTGTTATTAAGACGGCGTTTCTTCATGGTGATTTCACACGCATCATTAAGCTCTTCCAACCCATGGAACGTAAAGTGTTCGATCTTGTTCTTAATAGCTTTGTCGTTCGACTCATACTTGACCTCTTTGTGCTTGCTCATGTCCATTCCAGATCGACCAAAAGCACTGTTGCCTACAAGTTTCATCATCTCAGCAATCATAGCCTTAGACTTATCAACATCACCCTCTCGTCGAGCATTTGATACAGCCTCCATAAAGGGAGCAAAAGCCTTGTGAGAGCTGGCCTTGACAAAGCAGTAAGTCTTGGTGATCTCCATACCATGAGAAAGGTACCACTTGAGCAAAGGAGTGTAGATGAGAATCTTTTCACCAAAGTAGCTACCAATCAACTTGCGAGCTGGCTTTGCTCGGCTTTGCTTGCGCGCCTCATTGTGATCGAACATGTGCTTACCAATGACGCTCTCATTTGTACAATCGATCAGCACATTCTTGAAAATTGGAGTCATCTCACCAAAGTAGTGTTTGAGGTTCTCTGGTGTGTGAATATCACACTCGAGAAAGCCAAATATTTTATCGGCCTTGATATCGTCGATGATACCTTCATACGCTTCCACTGTAGTCAATCGACCGCATGGCATCTCATTACCAAGTGCCCACAGGTATAGAGCGTTAGCATCGTATCCGATAATTTTCTTACAGACCTTACCACCACGAATCTTCGTCTCATTACGTTTAGCGTAGCGATTGAAGATAATAGATGGACCTCCGGCGATGTTGGCCTTCATCTTAGCGTAGATATCCTTTTCCTCCCGATCAATAGAATATACCAGTCTGTCCGAGTTGAACTCAAGCAAATTCTTGTATCGAAATCCCCCGAGGGACATATCTTTACGAGCGGAGTTGCACTTCACACAGCTGATCAAGATGTTGCCGTCGATGTGGCCAAGCTTATTGTTGATACGGTCAGCTGAAGCGGTGTCAGCGGTCAGCTGGCAGTAGCATAGACCACACAGATACTTTTGCTTTTGCAGCAATGTATTCAAGTGCTCAAGTGTCATACCAAATTTTCGCTTTGTCTTAGCATCCTGACTCTTGTAGCCAGGCATGCGCTTAGCTGGAAATTGGAATGCGTTAGCAGGTTTCTTATCCGGATATTGGAGATTGTTGAAGCAGGTCTGATACATAACCTTCTCGGAAAGTCCAGGTAGAGACACTCCATCCGCGAACATATCCAGCTCGAAACGCATAAATAGCTCGCGCTGAGCCTTGATAGCTTTGATGAAAGGGACTACGTCGAGATTGTTGTACCAGATCAGTAGGTCCTTGATTGATTTCATCTCGTAGTACTCCCACACGAACTTCACTCGTTCGTAGTCATCATCGGTGATACTTGTTCCACGGAGCTTGCTGTCAAAAGCTGACTTAGGCGGGATAGTAGTCTGGTTTAGCACATTGAACGCGGTGATGTACTCGTATGGGAAAAGACCCTTACCAAGACCACAGACACATCTAATTTTGTCATCACATTTGCAGCCACCGAGATATGTTGTAAGATACTTATCGTAGCTGGTACCAGCTGGTACATAGTTGCTAATATCGAGCATTTTCATGTTCGATGTAGCAATGCACATGTAGCTGGGATTCTTGATGACAGATTTGATATTGTCGGTACCGATAACAGCGAACAAATCCTTCTTAATCAAGTTAATATCGTATCGACCAGAATTGAAACCGAATACTGGTACCTGATCAAGCTGCTGTTTCAGTTTCCCGTAATCAGTCCTTTGCTTACCAAAGCCAAGACTGCTGTGAAAGTCAAAGAAGCTGGCATACTTTCCTTCTCCAATCCAACTCTCCACATCAGACATCTTATAGGTCTTGCCAAGATTGACTCCTGAAATTTCCATACCTGTCAGACCGTGAGCATTGATGATTTTCTGTAGAAGCGACTTGTATTTATTGACATTGTACTGCTGGATCTTCACGGATACATCACCGATGTATTTGAACATATCCGTAAGTAGCACCTTTGGATCGTCATTTACAAAGCAACGCACCTCCTCGGTTAAGCTATCAGCTACTGATACGGACACCGGAATGTGCTCGTTCGTGAAGACAGTATTCTCCCCGTGTTGAGTCGCAGTAGGCTTAAGAATGGCCTCAAAGTCATAAACGATGAAGTGGTCGATGTACTGGTCAGCATCCTTGATGGAATACTTCGTAAGCAGTGATCGTATCGCGTTCTGAGCTGGTTTGTAGATAGTTGGCTCAGCTGGGAAGCTCTCAATATTCACAAGCTCGCACTGATTCTTCTTATGGTTTTTAAGTCTTTCAGCGCTGACGAAAACCATTTCACACTTAGGACATTGATACTTAGACTGAAGCATATCGATGTTCTTAATGTAAAGAGCGTGATTCTCGTGCGATAAAATATCCATAGCTTCATACCCCTTGTCCGATCTACGAATGCATTCTACATTTCCAGAAACTACATCCATCTTATATACGTTAATACCAAGTTGGAAGCAGTCTTCAACCTCATCGAGCTGTAGTAGGTCAATGGGCTTGAAACTCCTAAACAGGCTCAACGAATATTTAACCCCCTTGAAAGAACAGTAGCGCTTGAATGCCTCCTTCACCTGAGCCTGAATTCTTCGAGGATCCTTCTTAGGGCTCTGGAATGTATGCCAGGCGATACAGTGGAAGACGCACTTGTTGTTGGTCTTGGGGAAGTTGATCACATGCTTGTTTTCGCGAATAATCTTAGGGATGACAGCTTCGCTATCCCCGAGAGCATGGTCGCGATGGTAGATGAAAATCTTGAATGCAGTGATCGCCTTTAGCTTATACCCAGAGCTGGGATAGTTCAGTTTGTCAGCCAACTCCATAGAACGGATTTCCGAAATCACCTTCTTTTGAATATCAGCCTTGCTATTGATAGCAATAGGACTATTGAATACATGAGTATTAGCGAGATTTGGGTAGAAGTAGCGAGTGTCGTCAGGATCGGTCTTGCTTACAAGTTCGTACCCGAGAGCAATATTTATCTTAAACGCACTCGTTTGAGTCGAAAGGACGTTCTCGAGCTTGTTGTAGAAATCAGAAGGCTCAACACCCTCGTACAGGTGTGATTCCATGTGATTACCATTGTAAAAACGATACTTAGGATCAGCCTTGTAGTCAGGCGACAAGTGTTTCTCAAGGGTTTCAATCGAAACATTGTACTGCTTAGCTACTAATCTCTTGTTGATTAGACGCGAAACGTTGCTAACATAAACCATCTTGCCCGTTCTACCACGCACCTTAACACGGTAGCTACTACCCCATTTGATAGGTTGGATATTTAATCTCTTTAATCCTTCGAGTTCGTATGCAAACATGTTGCCTATATATGCTTGGCTATATTATTCTCCGTAGATATGACTTTATAATTATTTGACCTTGTATCAGGATCGACTTTATATCTTAGTCATTTACAAAATATTCTGAAATTAATTAATTCAAATATTTGGCTTATACCTTTTTGGAGGTTTTAAACCATTGTCATTGACTATATTGGGATTGACTTTTTATTTGAGAAAAAAATTAATTAATTAAGTTCGGTTTCATTATCAAGTTCGGTTTCAAATTCGCTAAGTTCGGTTTTGGGCTTACGCTTGCGAGCACGGATCTGCTCTCTATTCTTATCGTCGTAGCTCTTTTGATACGACAGTCGAGTTTCACGTGTGCGCTGATAGTAGCGCTTCTGCGCAGCCTTAATGCGCTCTTTGTTAGCGAGGTATTGTTCAGGTGAGTACGCCATCTTTGTATATTACTAACTTTATATTTATTAGGATGAAAATTAATTGTGCGTTATTCCGATGACGAATAGATCACGAAGTAATATCTTGGTAATATCTTGGTAGGCCATGAAAGAGAAGCTGATGTCATTGAAGCGTTGAAGCACTTATTCATTACACCTGCTCGGGATACGGAACAAGGATTGCATACTGCTCGATGGTTTGAGGTGTCTTCTTGGTGAAAGTTTTGTAGTAGAGTGGTGGAAGCAAAAAGAAGAGTCGATTGCCATTCTGACCCAGTTTCGCCAAATCATCTGCCGCCCCGCTCTTGATGTCATGCGTTTTTCCCACAGTCATCTGGAATCCACCGAACTGCGGCATCCACGCATCAATAGCAGTATAGTTCGATGTCCGAGGCACGTATAGCTGATTTGCATGTTGACCGACTTCCACCCGCTCCGCTATTTGCCGAGGCTGCGATGACGGTGGGATATCGATTGCTTCTTCGTCTTCATTAACTGGGTTGCCTCGTTTGCGTTTAATCGTGTCGCGCTTTCGCATGTCAGCGCCAGACAACAGCTTTCGACACACGAAAGTCCCACCCTGCTCTAACAGATCCATGGAGTGAGGCTCAAAGACATATCCGCATAGCGATTGTGCTAGTGGGTTTCCATCGCACGAACCGAGAAGGTTTTGCATTTTCGCGCGATCCGATCGCCACTTTGTTCGAGCAATCACTTGCATTGCCAATTCTGATGCATAGGCAACTTCGTACTCTCGATACGGTTCTTGGCTACGGATGTGAATCAAAGTCTGAGCGATCTTGGTCTTCGAGTTGATCTCAGAGTAGATGGACACCAACATAATGCAATCATCGAGAGAACAACTGCTGCACGCGGACATCAACAAAGTTTGTGGGTCTGTTCCAATGTCTTGCAACACCAGGCGAGGCACACCACCGAGACACTCAAATCGATTCTGCCACGCAACTGCTGCATGTGGATACATGGGAGCAATTGTCGCCAGTTCTTCTTTAGACCACAGTGGCATGAAGAAAACATCTGGAGTAGGAGCAAGCTTTTTGAATTCACCAATGCAATCCCGCCGCGGTGTGCTTGCGAGAAGTACTGAACATCGCTGGTAGGGAAGTCCAGGAATTCTTGTTGGGTCTAGCGAATCAACAAGGCACCACAACTCAGGCGACCAGAATTGTTGGTTAAACATTTTTGGCAATGAATCGCACTGGAACATCGTCGACCCATCAAAGTAGAAATTCCCCACTCTGTCGAAAAGCAGCACTCGCTTCTTGTCCTTGATCAATCTCCACATGACATAGTAGACGAACACCGACTTGCCAACCCCAGGCGTGCCCGTGACGACAGCATACTTGACCATGTTCCCATCTGGATTCAACAGTGCTTGGTCGGCGATCACTCTGTACGAAGAGCGAATGTAGAGCTTCTGACGTCTCGTTAGCGGCAGCAACGACGAAAAATTGAGCCAATCACCAACTTGGTCAACAGTGGAGAATTGTGAGAAGAATGGATCACTGCAGTGGTCGAAAACACCGTCTTGGGAGACAGTTGGAACCGAGGTCCCTTGCTTCGGAACCACCACCAGCACGTGAATCGTTCCGTCGGGGATTGCGCTGGCAAACATTCGCGCATATCTTGTCCGTCGGATCGTCCAATTCTTCCTTCATGTAGAGACTCTCAACTTCATCGGAGATCTCCCCCTTCCGCATCGGAGCAGATCCTTCGATTTCAGCCACGCGCCGCCCTCCGTCTTCGCCAGAAGAGCTGCAGGTTGTCTGCCGACATCCTTCAAGTCGTTCGGCTTCTTCGCCTTGATCGCCTCCTTCAAGTCTCCCACCGACTGGACCGCGTCGATGTCCACAGGGAACGCGCTGCCCGCCACGCCAACGATCGCACAGAAGAGCTTCACCATCTTTCCTCGAGCCGGCAGATTCTGGAATGAGGAAGAAGGGAGGGAGAATTTCTGGCGTACTTAAGCGGACATGAAGGCGTGACATAGATTTTCAACCAATGATGAGACGCCACGTCGTTGCGCTGGTCCTTGAGGTAAAAATCTGCCGGCGTAATGCTCTATTGCTTTTATCTTTTGAACGTTGTCGGTGGAGCGGTCCTAAGATCCAAAAGACGCTATAAGGTGGGCGTCGTCAAATCAACGTCTGTTAGATCTCAGGTTGAGCGGTTCTAAAACTACCCTAATATCGAAAAGACGTGGCTCTCGCTCTAAGGTGGTCGAGAGGTTGCGTCGTTGAAATCGCTGCTGTCCCGAAAGAAGGTTTCAGGAATGTTCTCGGTGGTAAATTACGGTAAGAAAAAAACTGCCGGCGTAATGTCCTAAGTATTACTACTACTGCAACGTCAAGACTGCCACGAACTGGAGCAGATCGAGCTGACAATGGACACCATGAACAACAACTTCTCGACCCGCGAGGAAGAGCTCTA